>OX453303.1:4886535-5334103 GCA_949710035.1 Crambus lathoniellus | reverse complement strand
GAAAAGCATTAGGAAGCGATTGATTACTACAAAACATAAATAATAAAATAACTGTTTTACCATAACTACGATAATACAATCGAGAAAAGTTTCTTCATTTTCATTTTTGACGACAAAATTTTGAATAAAAAGTTTTAACTATTTTTGACAACTCGGCGTGGACTTTCTCTCAAGTTCGTCGTCAAGACTGGTCGCTTATGAAACTTTTACAGGCTTTTACTTAACATCCCTTTTATCTCCTTTAATATTTTATCTTCATTTTAATTTTGATAGCCAGTCTTATCCATGTCTTAAGTAATCGACAAAGCTGGAATAAACGTATATAAATTGCATGACATTATTTCCAATTTAAACGCACCTATTAGTTAAACCATTAATCAATTAGATAGTTTAAAACAATGTCCTCCGCTGCGACTCTCTGTCTGTTTGCGATAAACTCATAAACTACTACACGGATTTCTAAGCAGTTTCCACCAAAATATAGAGTGATTTATGGCAAAGGTTTTAAGTACATAATTTGTCAATGTATTATGTAAGTTGCTATAAATATAACGATAAAATAAATTCAAGCGCTCGAGACGGAATCGCTTAACGCTTCGACGCCGACCCCGCCGAATGCACAGACGTGCTGCATTGCGTCTGCTTGCGTCATGACCTTTGTAATATTTGAATTTGGTACGCGTAGGCATAGGCGTAGGTTCACACCGACAATGTTGCATCGCAATGCGTGTGCGACTCCGTCGGTCGGTGTGAACCATGGAGCTAGACTATCATACTGAGGTAACTGGAGAGTGCAGTACTAACACTTTTTTGTGACCACAAATTACACTGTTGCTGTCTTCCGTCTCACCTACACTTTGAAAAAATACGTATGGTCATATGAGACAACTGACAGCCACTACATACTAAATGTCAAATTTGCTAATTACACTTTTTTATTCAGGGTGAAAACTCCAGTTACCTCAGTATTAAGTCTAGCTTCATGGTGTGAACCTACGAGTACAAGTTCAAATTTTACAAAATCATGACGCACGCAGACGCAATGAAGCAGGTCTGCGTGTGTTTTTGGTGTGTTTTATGCCTTTATGCAATAACCCCTTTTTTTATAGTGAGGGGAATGCATTTACGCATACCCCGTCCCGCGTGCGGTGTGCGGACGGTGGTTATGAGGGACTCACCATGCCACTTCCTGATCCTCCATCCCCTAGCCGCGCTATATCGCAATGCCACCCGCTGAGCGGTGGGCAAGGTGCGTGAAGTGTAGTGCATGAACTGACACTGCGCTAGTATTTTATATTGCACTTTGCATCCGGGCGAAGCCGGGGCGGGTTGTTAGTCAATTAATAATAGAAAGAAAAATGAAAGAAAAACCATTTATTTCGACATCACACGACAAAAATATTTGACGACCGATTTGGCGCAGGGGTCTCGGGTACGATTCCCGAACAAGACAAATAATAATTGTGTGCATGAACATGTCTGTTTATGTCTAAACAACAAACATTTCATAAAATCAGACCACATATACATAAAAAATAATAAGACCGGAGATTTACCTCAAAAGACCCAAAACAAAGTCATATGACCGGTTCATTTATTTACTTACTCCGCTGGCTCAGAGACCCGAAGTGGATCTTGACTTCCGACACCAAAATGCGCCAATCTTTCCTATTTTGTGCCAGGTTGGACCAGTAGGGCACGTCAAGCTCTTTCAGATCTTTGGCGACTTCGTCTGTCCAGCGATACTACCTCGGGCGACCCTCCGGGCGACGTCCAGTTGGTCGCCCAAGATATGCTCTTTTTGCAGCAAGATTCTGACCCACCTGTCAACGTAACCAAGCCAACGAAGTCAGGCAGCTTTTATTTCAAAGTCAAAAAGTCAAAGTCAAAAAGTCGAAGTCAAAATGTCAAAGTAAAAAAGCCAAAGTAAAAAAAGCCAAAGTCAAAAAGTCAAAGTAAAAAAGGCAAAGTCAAAAAAGGCAAAGTAAAAAGTCAAAGTCAAAAAGTCAAAGTCAAACTTGTTTATTCAATTTAGATTGTTGTTTACAATACTTGTGAACGTCATAGAAGCTACGCCATCGGTACGCAAACCCTACGGCGGGAGACCTTGGAGAAGAAACCGGCAAGAAACTCCAAGGGGTTGTTTTTTTTCTCTCCGATGATGTTTGGTTCGGCTACCAGCTCTTCTATCTCCAGGTTCTGTCTTTGCCTCCACTCTCCGTCCTCTCCTCTTGTTGGTCCCAGAAACCTTTGTATAATCTTTCGTTTTGCTACTAAGAGCTTATTCTCTTCCTCTAACGTAAGTGTCCATGTTTCACACCCGTACATTAAAATTGGTCTGATGACGGTTTTGTAGACTTGTATTTTAGGGTTTCGGCTTATCAATTTATCGTTTCGGTTTCTTCCCTAAATGTGATAATTAGGTCCATAACAGAAATCTTAAACACATCATATACCTACTGAGACAGAATTTGAACTCAACAGATCTTGAGTATCAGGTACTTGAGCGATATGATTTTCCAAATACTATGACTATATTGTCACAACACTATTTCACACCATAGTAGCTGCCGTGTTCAATGGAAAGTGTGTAGTAAATTTCCCTAGCTATTAAGAGTTATAGTTATAGATATTGATAATATAACCTGACCTTTTATAACCGATGGTGGTCGTTCACTTCCCAGTTAATTTGAAGTATCAGGCTATAGATGTGTTCGCTTATTACCCGAATACTCGTACGCTACTTATCTTTGGGAGCGTCTCACACATCGCCCTGTCACTTTAAATGTCAAACGTATGAAAGAGATGCCATGATGTTTGAGACGCTCCCAAAGATGATTTGCGTACGAGAATTCGGGCGTATGACAGCATACCATTTATAAAACTGATGACTGGGTGCCTACCATCAACTCTTATTGCGGTTTTGTTTTGGACCTAAACTGATCTGCTTCGCTTATTCGTACCACGACAGATTAATATCAATGACAGCAATTCAGTGATCATTCAATGACATTTCACAGTCGCTAAAAGCTGTCACGAACTCTTATTTGACTTATAACTCGGCCAAGCTAACATGACACCTGCAGGTTATACCCGTCCCTCTCACTCTCCGGGCATGACAGAATCGAGTGAAAGAGACGGATAGAAGAAATAAGGACACAATTCGTTCGGTCATTCACATTTAACAATTCATTTGCAATCCAGTTCTTAGAAGGTCATAGTACGAAAGAAAGCAATTCATTTTAGGAACCTATTCTGCATCGCGCTATTTTTGAATCGCTGTCTTAAAGTTGATGGTAGGCACCCTGGTGTAAACCAGGTTACAGAGGTAACCACAACCACAAAACGTCGCCACCGACCTCTTTCCTGCAGTTTTCATACTTTCTGTGTGAACCTTTGATCATTAAAATCGAAGGTGTGAACTCAGCGCACACGATGACGCCGGTGGTCGCCACATGCTACAAATCATAGCCATTCGCTTGTGGCCGCAATCCACCGGCCACTTAGAGCGGGTGCGCACTATGTCCGATTCTTATTCTATTCATAATACTTTCTGTGTGATCCTTTGATCATTAAAATCGAAGGTGTGAACTCAGCGCACACGAAGACGCCGGTGGTCGCCACATGCTACAAATCATCGCCATTCGCTTGTGGCCGCCATCCACCGGCCACTTAGAGCGGGTGCGCACTATGTCCGATTCTTATTCTATTCATAATACTTTCTGTGTGAACCTTTGATCATTAAAATCGAAGGTGCGAACTCACCGCACACGATGATGCCGGTGGTCGCCACATGCTACAAATCATCGCCATTCGCTTGTGCCCGCCATCCACTGGCCACTTAGAGCGGGTGCGCACTACCTCCGATTCTTATTCTATTCATAATACTTTCTGTGTGAACCTTTGATCATTAAAATCGAAGGTGTGAACTCACCGCACACGATGATGCCGGTGGTCGCCACATGCTACAAATCATCGCCATTCGCTTGTGGCCGCCATCCACCGGCCACTTAGAGCGGGTGCGCACTACGTCCGATTCTTATTCTATTCATAATCGATTCTTATCAGTCAAATGACAGAGATTCGCAGAGCAGTGGCAGGCTCTTATGAGAAGACCGCTATGATTAGTGACAATCGGCATCCACTCTTCAAACACGACCCGGTGCCTCAAAGTGCTCCCTCTTCATAGCGGTGATCGGTCGAAGGAAAGGCTGTGGCGAGAGAGTGTCAACCTTCCTGTCCCGTTTGTTCCACCGTCTGAGACCCTCCCGCCTGGACACGAGTTACCATGGCCTGCCTGGAAGTCTCTAAATAGACTCCGGACGATGGTCGGCTGCAGTAAGGACAACCTGTCCAGGTGGGGATTCTTGGCCGACGCGGACTTAGCATGTAGATGTGGTGCTGTTCCTCAGACCATGGAACATCTCATATCGTGTCCTGCGTGTTCAACCGCAGCTGCACGCGGGAAGACCTAATGGAGGCTACCAATGCTGCGATTCGCGTAGCCGAATTTTGGTCCGACACCGTTTAGATTGTGATTTGCTATCGACTCGATAAGAAGAAGAAGTCAAATGACGGTCCGGCGTAGTCATATAACTATTTGTATGGTAGTTTACGCACGAGATCCGACTCTAGTTATTCGTATTCTATCCGGAGTTTTTAAGATCCGTCATTTGACTGATAAGAATCGAATAGGAATCGGACGTAGTGCGCTCTTACGCCGACACAAAATACTTCAAGCAAGTGCGCTATAGTAGCAGCCCACCGGCTACAAGTGTCTGTCATGCGCTTCAAGCTTCAAGTGGCGGGTTTGCGGCGGCGCTTAGTAGTAGTTGTATATATATACCTATTTAAGTTTCAAAAATGTCCACTAGGTCAGCTAGGTTTAAAGCACTCTACTAAACCGTTTACACTATAAGAATGTCAAAGCAATTTTAGGTTACGATTTTAATTGTTGCGTTTTCTACATAGAAATAGAAATTAATTGCTGTTCGTTAGTCGCGCTAAAACTCTGAAACGGCATGACCGAATTGAATACTTACTTTGTTTTTGTTTTGTTCGCTATAGTTCAGCGGTGGTGTATATAAAAAAGAATAGTAAAATCTTCATGCGTTCTGTGATCATATAACTGTCGTGTTATTCAAAACTGGTATTTCTTCCATTGCCGCTTTAAGAGAGTATGTAATCAATCAATTTGTGGCAGGCAGTCTATGAAACTTATTTGGTTAATGTAGATGCCCTTCTCGGTTTTTTTTTATTTTGATCTTTCCTTCTTTATTCTAAGTTATGGTACGAAGTTCACCGAGTCTTCTAGTTAAAGATAATACTAACCGTGGATAGGAAATACAAAGGTTACGAATTCGAGTATTCTGTCTGGCTTATGGCTGGAAATTTAACCTCACTTTGATTTGTAATAACACCTACAGGTATAAATTCTGCCAACGGCTTAGTTTTCTATATACAACGGTGTAGTACGTAGCCTTCATCATACATAGGCTGAAGGTGTGATGAAGGCTAATGTTTAAGCCGTAGCAGCGAACATAGAAATCTACATAAATACTCGTTATTGCACTAAAAAACACAGTAAAACACAATATTAGAAATGAAGTATCAACATACATACTCTCGAAAATCATAACTCCCTGTCGCTGTCGAGTAATAAATAATACCTACTGTCGCTCTACTTTCCTTTTATTCAAGAGAGATGTTTTGAAAACAGCTTATTCGTATGTTTTTCAATGCTCCTCTTGTTTACGTTCACACTCGACGTGCGGCGAGCATGTCCATTAGAAGTATTAAATAAATATCATTACGACGCTTGCACAGTTATTCAAATGTCGGGGTGACAATGCGGGTGGGTATAGCACCCGCTCGTTAGCAGAGCTATGTGGAAATATACCAATTCATTACATGCTAATACTACACAAAGGATACATACGAATGAATAATTTCATCGACAAAACTGTTGAGAAGTCGTGGATACTGAAATGATGATTATACCTTACCATTAATATTAATATTGACATGGGCTATATCCCGATATTCGCACGGGAACGGGTACCACGCGTGTAAAACCGCGAGGATCCGCTAGCACTTGATAAAAGAATTTATGATCCCAAATTTCACTCTTGTAAGGTATCTGTTTTGTTTCTGATGAGAAAATAAAGTCATGAGACATCGCCGGTTGAGACATAGGTATTTTGGCTCTACATGTTGACCATACGTGCGAGACCTCTAGGTCGGTCGGTTCTCTCAAAGTCGATCACATTCTCATTTCGTTTAATCTTAAAATAACCTTGTGGCACTTAAATAGTAGTCTACTCGGCATTTTCGGATGTCACAGAGAGTCCGACGCTGTTCTTCCATGGCTAGGTTTTGAATACTCGAATGTGGCTACCTATGACTTTTGACATAAAGATTCATGTTTGAATGAGCATGGAATGAGCAACACGAAGAGCAACAGTACTTTTTTGCATGTGCATCCTCCTAACAAATAGTCGGGTCGATTTTTCTAAATTTTTCATAGAATTTATGAAATGTTACTGAACTATATATAAACTGTACAAAACTGAACTGTACTTGCCAATGTCACATCAGTGTATTATTTTTTACATTCATTCTTTTCCATCTTACGTTTACGACCTAAAACATTCGTAAAAAGCAAAACCGTGCAGTGTTTAAATTTCGGCTACAGCAGCTTAGTTCATAAAAATGCAGTAGGTATATTTCTTTATCAGGATTTTATTGCCGAATCGTAAAACGAGACGAAATGACACAGGTTAGGGGGATGTTGTTTTATTGTTTATTAGGAGAATGTTGTTGTCTGTCTCATAAATATCGCGGCAATATTGTATTGTATACATATGTTACTTTCTAATTAGTTGTATAGCTTGCTACTACTAGGTGATACACAGATAACCGCCAATAGATACCGCAAAGGCATCCGACCGCTGCTAAGATTCTATGCTTTATGTTTGAACAAAAAGTCTTCAGCTTATTAAATACATATAATGCAGCTTTAAATTATAGACGTGACAAATGTAGGACAAACTAACATAAATCTACGTAATCGTACGCAAGTGCACACCCGACATAGTTTACGGTGCAACATGATTAATAAATGGGTGGCTTCCTATTTGGCTTAAAGCTTCATCATCATCATGGACGACCGATTTAGCGCAGGGGTAAGCTGCTTGCCTTCTGCGCCAGAGGTCTCGGGTTCGATTCCCGAACAAGACAAATATTTGTGTGCATGAACATGTCTATTTGTCCTGGTCTGGGTGTTTTCTATGTATATTAAGTATGTATTTACAAACAAAAAGTATATAAGTATATATTTATCCGTTATCAAGTTCACATAGACACAGTTTCTTAAGAAATTTACTATGGGCTTAGATAATTGGTGTGATTGTAAGAAAATATTTATTTTATTTATCTAACCTACTTCTTAGTTCTTTATGGACTCCTGTAAAGTGACACCAGCCCCCTGATTCACAAACCGTCGGAAACGGAATTGGATTCGAATTCTGTGCTTTGTCTTTATCTATTCTACAGTGAGTAACAGAGACAGTGCATACATTCCGCTGTCGGGAGCGTTTCTGAGACGGTTCGTGAATCAGGGGGATGGTTCTGAGAAATAGTTCGATTCTACTTATTTTTATTTTAGTCTGTGGTTTTATTTACGATTTATTTACTTTTTATCGTTTAGAGAGAGAATTTTTTGATATGAGAATTTTATGGGTGGTGAACCCCTAAATCTATACTATCTATACTAATATTATAAAGAGGAAAAATTTGTATTTTTGTATGTAACGAATAAACTTAAAAAGTACTGGACCGATTTCGAAAATTCTTTCACCGTTAGAAAGCTACAGTCTTCTCGAGTGACATATGCTATATTTTATCCCGATATTCCCACGGGAGCGGGTACCACGCGGGTAAAACCGCGAGGATCCGCTAGTAACGTATAAGTAGCTGCGGTTTAATTCGGGTAAAAAGTTGAATGTCTACTAAATTACTGACTGATTGGAGAATTATAACTTTAACCTCGTTTTAAATAGACAGATAACTTGATAGACGGAAACAACATAAGCTATAGAATGTTTATACCTAAACAATATTGAAATATATTATAGCAGAAACAATATTGAAAAGTACCTAATTCATTTAAATTAGATCTAACAATGACGATCGGTCATACTAACTTCTTCCCGTAAACCCTTGCATGAATAATTTAACAAGGAACGAAAGTTTAAAAAAATCACCTCAAAAAGTGTGTTAGCTAAAAAGTGTCAAAAATGGAATCAACTTGTTTTTCTCTTAGATTACACAATCCGTAAGTATGTAAATTAATAACCTCCTCCTTTTTTAAGTCGGTTAAACATATAGCTATTTTTCATAAATAAAGAAAACATTTCTTTAAACACATGAAAGACTTTCTCTAAATCAAATCAAATAATAAAGCTATTATTTAAATATTGTATGTGTTCATTTAGAAAGCTGTTTATCGCAAAGTTTTAGGAAGCTCAGCAAGCTCTTCAGTATTCCAAGGGTATTTGTGAGAAATGCATGATGTTATTTTTCTAATAGAGTGTAATGGTTCTTTAATACGCGCCGCACCCTCAGCATAATGTGTTTGGAGCTAGTGATGCCTCGTAAAGTTTTTATGGCAAGATAAGTTTCATTAGTTCTAACGTATAAGAATACGTTTGATTTAGATAGCTAGATGTCAGCAGAAGTTAACAAGAAAAGCATTAGGAAGCGATTGATTACTACAAAACATAAATAATAAAATAACTGTTTTACCATAACTACGATAATACAATCGAGAAAAGTTTCTTCATTTTCATTTTTGACGACAAAATTTTGAATAAAAAGTTTTAACTATTTTTGACAACTCGGCGTGGACTTTCTCTCAAGTTCGTCGTCAAGACTGGTTCGCTTATGAAACTTTTACAGGCTTTTACTTAACATCCCTTTTATCTCCTTTAATATTTTATCTTCATTTTAATTTTGATAGCCAGTCCTTATCCATGTCTTAAGTAATCGACAAAGCTGGAATAAACGTATATAAATTGCATGACATTATTTCCAATTTAAACGCACCTATTAGTTAAACCATTAATCAATTAGATAGTTTAAAACAATGTCCTCCGCTGCGACTCTCTGTCTGTTTGCGATAAACTCATAAACTACTACACGGATTTCTAAGCAGTTTCCACCAAAATATAGAGTGATTTATGGCAAAGGTTTAAGTACATAATTTGTCAATGTATTATGTAAGTTGCTATAAATATAACGATAAAATAAATTCAAGCGCTCGAGACGGAATCGCTTAACGCTTCGACGCCGACCCCGCCGAATGCACAGACGTGCTGCATTGCGTCTGCTTGCGTCATGACTTTGTAATATTTGAACTTGGTACGCGTAGGCATAGGCGTAGGTTCACACCGACAATGTTGCATCGCAATGCGTGTGCGACTCCGTCGGTCGGTGTGAACCATGGAGCTAGACTATCATACTGAGGTAACTGGAGAGTGCAGTACTAACACTTTTTTGTGACCACAATTACACTGTTGCTGTCTTCCGTCTCACCTACACTTTGAAAAAATACGTATGGTCATATGAGACAACTGACAGCCACTACATACTAAATGTCCAAATTTGCTAATTACACTTTTTTATTCAGGGTGAAAACTCCAGTTACCTCAGTATTAAGTCTAGCTTCATGGTGTGAACCTACGAGTACAAGTTCAAATTTTACAAAATCATGACGCACGCAGACGCAATGAAGCAGGTCTGCGTGTGTTTTTGGTGTGTTTATGCCTTTATGCAATAACCCCTTTTTTTATAGTGAGGGGAATGCATTTACGCATACCCCGTCCGCGTGCGGTGTGCGGACGGTGGTTATGAGGGACTCACCATGCACTTCCTGATCCTCCATCCCCTAGCCGCGCTATATCGCAATGCCACCCGCTGAGCGGTGGGCAAGGTGCGTGAAGTGTAGTGCATGAACTGACACTGCGCTAGTATTTTATATTGCACTTTGCATCCGGGCGAAGCCGGGGCGGGTTGTTAGTCAATTAATAATAGAAAGAAAAATGAAAGAAAAACCATTTATTTCGACATCACACGACAAAGAATATTGACGACCGATTTGGCGCAGGGGTCTCGGGTACGATTCCGAACAAGACAAATAATAATTGTGTGCATGAACATGTCTGTTTATGTCTAAACAACAAACATTTCATAAAAATCAGACCACATATACATAAAAAATAATAAGACCGGAGATTTACCTCAAAAAGACCCAAAACAAAGTCATATGACGCGTTCATTTATTTACTTACTCCGCTGGCTCAGAGACCCGAAGTGGATCTTGACTTCCGACACCAAAATGCGCCAATCTTTCCTATTTTGTGCCAGGTTGGACCAGTAGGGCACGTCAAGCTCTTTCAGATCTTTGGCGACTTCGTCTGTCCAGCGATACCTCGGGCGACCCTCCGGGCGACGTCCAGTTGGTCGCCCAAGATATGCTCTTTTTGCAGCAAGATTCTGACCCACCTGTCAACGTAACCAAGCCAACGAAGTCAGGCAGCTTTTATTTCAAAGTCAAAAAGTCAAAGTCAAAAAGTCGAAGTCAAATGTCAAAGTAAAAAAGCCAAAGTAAAAAAGCCAAAGTCAAAAAGTCAAAGTAAAAAAGGCAAAGTCAAAAAGGCAAAGTAAAAAGTCAAAGTCAAAAAGTCAAAGTCAAACTTGTTTATTCAATTTAGATTGTTGTTTACAATACTTGTGAACGTCATAGAAGCTACGCCATCGGTACGCCAAACCCTACGGCGGGAGACCTTGGAGAAGAACCGGCAAGAAACTCCAAGGGTTGTTTTTTTCTCTCCGATGATGTTTGGTTCGGCTACCAGCTCTTCTATCTCCAGGTTCTGTCTTTGCCTCCACTCTCCGTCCTCGTCCTCTTGTTGGTCCCAGAAACTTTGTATAATCTTTCGTTTTGCTACTAAGAGCTTATTCTCTTCCTCTAACGTAAGTGTCCATGTTTCACACCCGTACATTAAAATTGGTCTGATGACGGTTTTGTAGACTTGTATTTTAGGGTTTCGGCTTATCAATTTTATCGTTTCGGTTCTTCCCTAAATGTGATAATTAGGTCCATAACAGAAATCTTAAACACATCATATACCTACTGAGACAGAATTTGAACTCAACAGATCTTGAGTATCAGGTACTTGAGCGATATGATTTTCCAAATACTATGACTATATTGTCACAACACTATTTCACACCATAGTAGCTGCCGTGTTCAATGGAAAGTGTGTAGTAAATTTCCCTAGCTATTAAGAGTTATAGTTATAGATATTGATAATATAACCTGACCTTTTATAACCGTTGGTGGTCGTTCACTTCCCAGTTAATTGAAGTATCAGGCTATAGATGTGTTCGCTTATTACCCGGAATACTCGTACGCTACTTATCTTTGGGAGCGTCTCACACATCGCCCTGTCACTTTAAATGTCAAACGTATGAAAGAGATGCCATGATGTTTGAGACGCTCCCAAAGATGATTTGCGTACGAGAATTCGGGCGTATGACAGCATACCATTTATAAAACTGATGACTGGGTGCCTACCATCAACTCTTATTGCGGTTTTGTTTTGGACCTAAACTGATCTGCTTCGCTTATTCGTACCACGACAGATTAATATCAATGACAGCAATTCAGTGATCATTCAATGACATTTCACAGTCGCTAAAAGCTGTCACGAACTCTTATTTGACTTATAACTCGGCCAAGCTAACATGACACCTGCAGGTTATACCCGTCCCTCTCACTCTCCGGGCATGACAGAATCGAGTGAAAGAGACGGATAGAAGAAATAAGGACACAATTCGTTCGGTCATTCACATTTAACAATTCATTTGCAATCCAGTTCTTAGAAGGTCATAGTACGAAAGAAAGCAATTCATTTTAGGAACCTATTCTGCATCGCGCTATTTTTGAATCGCTGTCTTAAAGTTGATGGTAGGCACCCTGGTGTAAACCAGGTTACAGAGGTAACCACAACCACAAAACGTCGCCACCGACCTCTTTCCTGCAGTTTTCATACTTTCTGTGTGAACCTTTGATCATTAAAATCGAAGGTGTGAACTCAGCGCACACGATGACGCCGGTGGTCGCCACATGCTACAAATCATAGCCATTCGCTTGTGGCCGCAATCCACCGGCCACTTAGAGCGGGTGCGCACTATGTCCGATTCTTATTCTATTCATAATACTTTCTGTGTGATCCTTTGATCATTAAAATCGAAGGTGTGAACTCAGCGCACACGAAGACGCCGGTGGTCGCCACATGCTACAAATCATCGCCATTCGCTTGTGGCCGCCATCCACCGGCCACTTAGAGCGGGTGCGCACTATGTCCGATTCTTATTCTATTCATAATACTTTCTGTGTGAACCTTTGATCATTAAAATCGAAGGTGCGAACTCACCGCACACGATGATGCCGGTGGTCGCCACATGCTACAAATCATCGCCATTCGCTTGTGCCCGCCATCCACTGGCCACTTAGAGCGGGTGCGCACTACGTCCGATTCTTATTCTATTCATAATACTTTCTGTGTGAACCTTTGATCATTAAAATCGAAGGTGTGAACTCACCGCACACGATGATGCCGGTGGTCGCCACATGCTACAAATCATCGCCATTCGCTTGTGGCCGCCATCCACCGGCCACTTAGAGCGGGTGCGCACTACGTCCGATTCTTATTCTATTCATAATCGATTCTTATCAGTCAAATGACAGAGATTCGCAGAGCAGTGGCAGGCTCTTATGAGAAGACCGCTATGATTAGTGACAATCGGCATCCACTCTTCAAACACGACCCGGTGCCTCAAAGTGCTCCCTCTTCATAGCGGTGATCGGTCGAAGGAAAGGCTGTGGCGAGAGAGTGTCAACCTTCCTGTCCCGTTTGTTCCACCGTCTGAGACCCTCCCGCCTGGACACGAGTTACCATGGCCTGCCTGGAAGTCTCTAAATAGACTCCGGACGATGGTCGGCTGCAGTAAGGACAACCTGTCCAGGTGGGGATTCTTGGCCGACGCGGACTTAGCATGTAGATGTGGTGCTGTTCCTCAGACCATGGAACATCTCATATCGTGTCCTGCGTGTTCAACCGCAGCTGCACGCGGGAAGACCTAATGGAGGCTACCAATGCTGCGATTCGCGTAGCCGAATTTTGGTCCGACACCGTTTAGATTGTGATTTGCTATCGACTCGATAAGAAGAAGAAGTCAAATGACGGTCCGGCGTAGTCATATAACTATTTGTATGGTAGTTTACGCACGAGATCCGACTCTAGTTATTCGTATTCTATCCGGAGTTTTTAAGATCCGTCATTTGACTGATAAGAATCGAATAGGAATCGGACGTAGTGCGCTCTTACGCCGACACAAAATACTTCAAGCAAGTGCGCTATAGTAGCAGCCACCGGCTACAAGTGTCTGTCATGCGCTTCAAGCTTCAAGTGGCGGGTTTGCGGCGGCGCTTAGTAGTAGTTGTATATATATACCTATTTAAGTTTCAAAAATGTCCACTAGGTCAGCTAGGTTTAAAGCACTCTACTAAACCGTTTACACTATAAGAATGTCAAAGCAATTTTAGGTTACGATTTTAATTGTTGCGTTTTCTACATAGAAATAGAAATTAATTGCTGTTCGTTAGTCGCGCTAAAACTCTGAAACGGCATGACCGAATTGAATACTTACTTTGTTTTTGTTTTGTTCGCTATAGTTCAGCGGTGGTGTATATAAAAAAGAATAGTAAAATCTTCATGCGTTCTGTGATCATATAACTGTCGTGTTATTCAAAACTGGTATTTCTTCCATTGCCGCTTTAAGAGAGTATGTAATCAATCAATTTGTGGCAGGCAGTCTATGAAACTTATTTGGTTAATGTAGATGCCCTTCTCGGTTTTTTTTTATTTTGATCTTTCCTTCTTTATTCTAAGTTATGGTACGAAGTTCACCGAGTCTTCTAGTTAAAGATAATACTAACCGTGGATAGGAAATACAAAGGTTACGAATTCGAGTATTCTGTCTGGCTTATGGCTGGAAATTTAACCTCACTTTGATTTGTAATAACACCTACAGGTATAAATTCTGCCAACGGCTTAGTTTTCTATATACAACGGTGTAGTACGTAGCCTTCATCATACATAGGCTGAAGGTGTGATGAAGGCTAATGTTTAAGCCGTAGCAGCGAACATAGAAATCTACATAAATACTCGTTATTGCACTAAAAAACACAGTAAAACACAATATTAGAAATGAAGTATCAACATACATACTCTCGAAAATCATAACTCCCTGTCGCTGTCGAGTAATAAATAATACCTACTGTCGCTCTACTTTCCTTTTATTCAAGAGAGATGTTTTGAAAACAGCTTATTCGTATGTTTTCAATGCTCCTCTTGTTTACGTTCACACTCGACGTGCGGCGAGCATGTCCATTAGAAGTATTAAATAAATATCATTACGACGCTTGCACAGTTATTCAAATGTCGGGGTGACAATGCGGGTGGGTATAGCACCCGCTCGTTAGCAGAGCTATGTGGAAATATACCAATTCATTACATGCTAATACTACACAAAGGATACATACGAATGAATAATTTCATCGACAAAACTGTTGAGAAGTCGTGGATACTGAAATGATGATTATACCTTACCATTAATATTAATATTGACATGGGCTATATCCCGATATTCGCACGGGAACGGGTACCACGCGTGTAAAACCGCGAGGATCCGCTAGCACTTGATAAAAGAATTTATGATCCCAAATTTCACTCTTGTAAGGTATCTGTTTTGTTTCTGATGAGAAAATAAAGTCATGAGACATCGCCGGTTGAGACATAGGTATTTTGGCTCTACATGTTGACCATACGTGCGAGACCTCTAGGTCGGTCGGTTCTCTCAAAGTCGATCACATTCTCATTTCGTTTAATCTTAAAATAACCTTGTGGCACTTAAATAGTAGTCTACTCGGCATTTTCGGATGTCACAGAGAGTCCGACGCTGTTCTTCCATGGCTAGGTTTTGAATACTCGAATGTGGCTACCTATGACTTTTGACATAAAGATTCATGTTTGAATGAGCATGGAATGAGCAACACGAAGAGCAACAGTACTTTTTTGCATGTGCATCCTCCTAACAAATAGTCGGGTCGATTTTTCTAAATTTTTCATAGAATTTATGAAATGTTACTGAACTATATATAAACTGTACAAAACTGAACTGTACTTGCCAATGTCACATCAGTGTATTATTTTTTACATTCATTCTTTTCCATCTTACGTTTACGACCTAAAACATTCGTAAAAAGCAAAACCGTGCAGTGTTTAAATTTCGGCTACAGCAGCTTAGTTCATAAAAATGCAGTAGGTATATTTCTTTATCAGGATTTTATTGCCGAATCGTAAAACGAGACGAAATGACACAGGTTAGGGGGATGTTGTTTTATTGTTTATTAGGAGAATGTTGTTGTCTGTCTCATAAATATCGCGGCAATATTGTATTGTATACATATGTTACTTTCTAATTAGTTGTATAGCTTGCTACTACTAGGTGATACACAGATAACCGCCAATAGATACCGCAAAGGCATCCGACCGCTGCTAAGATTCTATGCTTTATCACTGATAAGTGACAATGCTCGTTGACGTAGTTTCAGTGCTGACCAAGTCTTTGACCTTTTCTGTTGATACTACAGGTGATCTGTGTATTGGGAGAATGAAGACCTGTCAAACATACTCACTTTATAGTCTCATCATGGCAGATCACCATGGTTAGTTTTCTACTATTCTTGCCTCAAATAAGAACAAACACTTCTAGCCCAGTCACGTAAGGAAAAATACAGTGCCACAATCTTTTCTGTTCCAGTGGTCAAAATGTGAAACTATCTTGTTTTTTTAATGTAATTTCGCTGTCAAGTTGATACCCAACCATAGCGCGTCTGGCGGCTGAAGGTCTTAGAAGTCAGGTCCGGTTAAATTGCTACAAAAAAAGAAAAGCGTACATAGCGCCACAGTCACCGGAACAGAAAAGACTGTGCCACGTAAAGGGGTTAATCTCGGAATGAAAGATATAAGCTGTAAATTCGTGTACACCTTCATTTTGGTATTCTAAAAGTTGTCTCAAGGGTCACATAAAATCTTGTGTCTGCGTCGTTAGTTATTCAAGGTCAAAAATCACAAAAATCAGTTTTACGCGATTATTTCGGTTTCCATAGCTTCAATGATGTTGGCATGTATGGACCATAATGTTAAAGAACATTGGCCACTTTCGAGGTAGTTTTCAAGATTTAGCCCAAAAAAAAGAGAAATAGAAAAAACGGTAGGTATGTTAATATATTTGGTGTGAATACAGTATTAGAGGGATTATTTCTTACTTTTTTGGTGTTATTTTTTTGAAGGTGGTTTTATTTTTTTCTAAAAATAATTTTTATTTCCCTCTTTTTAGTGCATTATGTGTATTCTGGTAAATAGGTATTTGATCAAACTGAGAGCCTCCTTTTTTGAAGTTGGTTAAAATACCTTAAGGTATCCCCTTTCCAACAAAACAAGAATCATCTAAATCGGTTTATAAACAAAGTAGTTATGCCTAAAGATACGTAATAAATTCACTTAAAGTGGTAACAAAACGACAGTATTTTCAAGATTTCCTGAAAACTACTGAACCGATATCAAAATTTCAAAAAATGGGACCAACTTGGGAAAATCTCTAATGTTATAACGTTTGAATCATTTCAATCGGTTCAGCTTTCTTTGAGTAATCGGTGTACATACATATAACCAAAAAAAAATTAACGCGACGAATAGATTACCTCCTCCTTTAAAATTTTTGAAGTCGGTTAAAAAGGAGTTCTTATATCGACTGTTTGTTTTTTATATTTTTTTTATGTGTTACTTCAGCACTTTTCAGTTAATGAACCGATTTGGATAATCCTTTTTTATTTGAGAGGTGACGCTCTCTTGTGGTCCCATGCAAATTTAATCAAGAACTTACTAAAAGTTTTGGAGTTATCCTGAATAATGCGTGTTTTCCAATAAATCATTGGAAACTTTGGCAATCTCTTCCTTTTCCCGAACTTGCAAAAATGTTAAACAGTAGTGGAGTTTCATACAACAACGTATGGAACGTGAAAACACAAACTTTTATTATTTTACCGTTGTAGGGAAATGGGGAATATTCCAGTCAAATTACGGGTCAACCTCGGAATGAGAGCTAAAGCTGTAAACTCGTATACACCTTCATTTGGTGTTCTAAAAGTAAAAATATTCGCCCTTTTGTAGGACAGGCGAAGACATTTAGCCATACTGCCAATTCTTGAGTATTATTGAATTATTATAGTTTCTTATGTTTTCCTAAGAATGTAGGTGTGTTACATTTCAATGCTCCTTGGAGTATTTGGCGTCAAGTGTGTCAAGCCAGCCTTCTCGATAATTCTTGCCGAGGTAGTCACCACTATAATAAAACACTCGGCATGACTTTTACCGAGATAGCGCCTATTTTAATCATTCCACATATCGTCCAGTTGCGTAGATACTTGGGGCACAAAACCACACCAATCTTGAGTCACAAAGTCCACTATGAAACAAATTGCGATTAATTAAAATATCCACTTAACAAAACCCCTTCATCTCCATCTTAACATTTTCGCAATGAAGATGGTCCACACTTCACAAAATAATAGTATATTTACTGGCTGTTTGAGTTTGTCTAATGCCACGTGAAGGAAATTAAAAAAGTAATTACTTTTTACTCCCTAGAGACTAAAGTGGTTACTTTAGTCCCGCTTCGTAGGGCTATATTGGCGTACTTTTGGAGCATGAGAAGTGAAAAATAACGTAAGTACTTTGAAGTCGGGCGTGAAACATATACAGTTTTTTGTTGTTTTTGTTAAAACCCGCCCGACTTCAAAGTACTTACGTTATTTAGTGTGAATACAGTATTAGAGGGATTATTTCTTACTTTTTTGGTGTAATTTTTTTGAAGGCGGTTTTATTTTTTTTTGAAGTCGATTGAAAAACAAACATTTATCCAACACATTTAACACAGAAATAAAGAAAGAAATTGGCAGTAGAAAGTGGGCGGGATGTTCGTGGAAAACAAGTGGAAAACGATTAGCTGAAAAAGCAGACCTTTCATAAATTTTTCAATTTTATGAATTTTCTCTCGTTGTTAGTTATAAGAAATGAAAAGAGGAGCTGGAAACCAAAACAAATGTATGAATTAAAATTAAATATATATATATATATTTCATTAGTCATAGTCATAACTTTTTTATTCATATAGATTAAATAAAATTAATGCTTATGAATCGTCCAACATTTTTTTTACCTACCAACTGTTATGGACATCTTTTAACTGACAAGAAAAACAGGCGAAAAAACCTCATCAGCTTTAACAGAAGCAACGCATTTACAAAAAAAATATGTCGTTGCTGGACAAAATGGTAAAATAAAACATTAAACCTATTCGTGTGGGTGAGTGTGATAGACACTTCCAAAATGGAAAATGTATGTCCCCCCCCCCCATAATTAAGCTGAAATATAAATATACTTTCGAATGAAAATCTGAAAGCTTCAAACAAGTCCAAACCATTAGCTAACGACACTTAACCGAACTTAGATTTTAAAGTTTCAGTGAGGTTCATAAAGCTTCAAAGCCACAATAACGATCCTCGTTTTCTTTACCAAAACCGTCTTATTTTTTACAAGGCCCTACTTTTACTGAATTCAATACTGTACACTGTACCACATTACTTATTCGCCAAAATATAAACACAGCCAAATCGCAAATCTGAAAACAGCAAAATCGTCAATCTTTTCTGTTCCGGTGATAGCGGCGCTATGTATTTATTCCTTCTTTTTGAAGTAATTTATTTATTTGTATGGTTTTTGTTCTAACCACCTCTGTGGTCTAGTGGTTCACACCACCGATTTCAGACCCAGAGGTCCCGGGTTCGATTCCCAGTGGGGGTACATAATGTATACGGATTGGTTGGTGGTAGGACTTGTTCTTAGTACGCCTGACTAGCTACCACCATCTTATCTAAGTCTGACGCCATAATTGATTTTTCAGCATTATTGTGTTTCGGCAATTACAGATAAGATAGACAGTTCCTCAGTGACTGAGGATTCCAGGAGTAGTGCGCTTCCACCTTCAGCCTTATCACCACTTAACATAAGGTGTGATGAAGGCTAAGTGCTATCCCGTAGTGGATAAAAAAAAATAACAAAAACCGGCTGTTTTCTAAGACCTCCAGCCGCCAGCAGTGCTATGGTTGGACAACAAAATGACAACAAATAAAAAACAAAACAAAACAAAAACATGTTAGTTCCAGTTTTTGGCCACCGGAACAGAAAATATTGTCGCACTGTAGTTCGGACGTTGCGTGACGACACCTTTGCGTCTTGTGCAGGATACCAGCCACCAGTAACATATTTTGGGTCCAGTTACTTCCGCTGATTTCATAAAAACTTAGACAGACAATACACTCCAAGAATAAAATTAATTTTTTAACCAAATTTTTTTTTCTTAAAACAGGCATTAAAATGTTATGTCCATTGAAATTGACACCATGACCGAAGGGGTTTATATTTACCGTGCGATCCAATAAGTGGCTTGGGCTGTGTTAAATATTACCTAATAAGAATACTAAGTATTTGCAAAAAAAGTGATTTAGATTCTTTGGCTATTTATATTTATATTTATATTTTATTTATTGATCACCAACAAGGTTACACTAGCACATACAACAACACTGAGGAAATGCAATTATTACACTTGTTAAGTGAAAACTTAATTAAAGGTGACGACGACATGCATTTACACAAAACAACATTTATAGAAAAAAAAATACAAACTAATATTAAAAAAGAAAAAAAGAACAAGTTATGAATTTACACAAAAAGAAAATAAATAAATAACTCAGCCCTATTTATGGTGTCAGTTTGTTTAAACATATACATTTTAATTTACATAAAGAATCTGAAAATACATCGATATCAGTGGACTTTGACAGTGAGTTGTAGTTTTTGAACATTCTATTTAGTGAAGACAATAAACTTAAATTAGTCTTAGAGTTCCTAGTAAGGAATAAGTTATACCTCGATTTTCTTGGCATTTTTATGGGGATACTTATATCAACCCTAGAGAGTAAATCAGGACAATCCAAAATACCATTAACTAGCTTGTACAGAAAAACATTGTCTAGCAAAGCACGACGATCTTCGACAGAAGTCATTTTGAAGCCTGTCCTTATAATGAGGTAGTTTTTTGGCAAGATTGAGACTGAACGAAATATGCCATAGAAATCTTCTTTGAATCCCCTCAAGCTTTTTGACATAAACATCATAGTGTGGATTCCAAACCACGCTGCAATATTCTAGACCACTACGTACAAGTGCATTATACAAAACTATTTTTGTTTGTGGTTTTCTAAAATCTTTACAGTTACGTAAAACAAAACCGAGGATTTTGTAAGCTTTGTTTACTATACTGTCAATGTGTAAGTTGAATCGCAACTTTGCATCCACCATTACTCCCAAATCACGTATGCAGTCGAGTTTTTTTTAAATTCCATCTTCTATAGACGTATACTCTCTTACGAATGACGTTTTTTACGGCTAAATTGGATCACAAAACATTTGTTTGCATTAAGAGTCATACCATTCTCATAGCACCACTCAACTAAGCTATTCAAATCCCTTTGAAGAAGGAACACATCACTGATCGTGTCAACTTGTTTTAAAATTTTAAGGTCATCAGCGAACAAATAACATTTAGAATTTTGGAAGCGCTCATTGATGTCATTGATAAAAATATTAAAGAAAATTGGGCCAAGGATTGATCCTTGGGGTACCCCAGAGAAGACGTCAAATGTATCAGACTTGTAGCCATTTACCACAACCATTGATTTTCGGTTGCTGAGGTACGATTTACACCATTCCAGCAAGTTGCCAGTGATGCCAATGACGGATAGTTTTTTTATCAATACATCGTGGTTGACCCTGTCAAATGCCTTACTAAAGTCGGTATAGATGACATCAACAGCCTTTTTTTTATCTAATGAGCAAGTCAGATCGTCAATGAAGCTCACCATATTAGTTGAAGTAGATCTTGCTTTGACAAAGCCATGCTGCTGAGGTGAGACTAATTGTTGAAAATGCCTCGTAATGATAGGACATACCATTGACTCAAAGACCTTGGCAAAGGTAGGAAGGATGGAAATGGGTCTATAGTTATCAATTTGGCTAGCGTTTCCTGTTTTGTGCAATGGTAGAACTAGTGATGTTTTCCAGATATGAGTAAACGTACCGGTCCTTAGGGACCTGTTAAATATTAGAGAAAGTGGGTAGGCTAAAACACTGGCGCATTTGGCTACAAAAATAGACGGGATGTTATCAGCGCCTGCGCCTTTATATAAATCAAGTCTCTTTAATACCCTATACACTTGACCTTCAGTGAAAGAAATAGAGCTAATGTATTGAGAGCTAATTTCTATCGAACAGTCTGTACAAAAACACGTCTCAAAAACGAAAATTACTTTTACTAATAAAAATATCCGCAGTTATTATGAGCTAAAACGAAAAAAAAACATCCTAATTGAAAATCTAAAAGCTTCAATTAAGTCCTCACCATTAGCTAACGACACTTAACCGAGCTTAGATTTCAGAGTGGTTCCAGTGAGTTTCATAAAGCTTGCGCCGCCGTGCGTGTGTAAACTAACATTTACGCACTTAATATTTACCGTGCGATCCAATAAGAGGCACGAGTAGGGCTGCGATAAATGTTAACAAAATACTATTTAATATAATATATACTATTTTGTAACTTCGATTTACAAATAGCACTTACTCATATCAACATTTAAAACTCTGGAACTCACTGAAATGTTGTCTAAACTTTTACCAAAATCTATTTTTTTTGTCGAAATACCGTTTCCAAAACGAAAATTACATTTAACGATAACATGGTAAAGATTTCAATAGGTAATTACTAAGGATTATATTGAAATTGGCTTGGTAAATGTCTAAAAATACAAAAGTACAAGTAACGAAACGACGAAAGAAAGGAATTTCCAAAATACGTAGTTAATCGATGATTGTAGAATTAAGCAAAGTGATTAAAGAAAGTAATTATGTGTTTTAAAAACTTCCATTCATCAAAGACAAAACTCGTTTTTAAAACTTACATCGGTCCATCATTCTACGTTACATTGATGGATGACAATATACACAACTTATTTTAAAAACTTATAGGAAAATTTGTGATAGAAAAAACCGCCAGCCCTGTAAGTTTTTTTGTATCACAATTTTTCTAATAATTACAGAATATCATTGTGAATGCATATAAATAATTTAAAATCTTAGTTTGATAAGTTAGTTCAATTAATAAATTCCTGTAAAAAGAATGCCTGATTGTTTGAAATTACAAAATAGTTATCTATGTTTTTTACTTTTAAGGAATTGTTCATGTCAAGGAAAAACGGGAAAAACAAATAAATGACAGTAAAAACATTTTTGATAAAAATTTTAATGATCTGGGGCCTTACTGCGAATTGTCAAACAATTTTATAATAGTAATATTGTAAGCGAGATGGCGCTATATACGCAGTGTATAGCTCCGTCTTGCGATCAACATTACTTTAACTTTGTTTGACAGCTCGTAGTAAGTCAGGTTCTATTATTACAAATAATATACGTGGGACACTGAAAAAGTTTTGAGTAACTAAAAAAACTAACTTCTATGGATAAAATATTTTAAATAAATCTTTGCAAAGAACACTCAACCAGCCTCTATACAAAGTATCAATTTTCGAAACATTTTTATATTCCGTCGAAGACGCTTCTTTTACGGCCTTCTAGAACGCTGATGGCGCGTCTTCCGGCGATGAAAACGGTATCCCTTTTTGCAGATTTATTTTCATTTTAGGGATGAACGGTAGATGGTTGCTTTTGAAGGTCCTTCATCCATAAAAGCCATTTGAAGTCAGTCAAATGACTCATAATCGTTGAAAATCATCACATGAAAATGTTGATCCAGTTTTAAATGAGACACGATAATTAAATTTGGCTCTCGAAAAAATGTGGAGGGAAATTCGAAATTCGAGCAATGGTATTTTTACTGTTAAATTACCAATTTTTTTAAATAATTACAAGGGCCAGGCCGGGGCCTTATTAAAAATACTTTTTTTCGCAAACTTTCCGAGTGGCCTGGGCCCCAAGTCTGCTAATTTTAATTTAAATAAGATTCTATTGATATTCAATTGAGCCTCAATTACGATTCCATTACGATTAAAACAAATTGGGTATTCTGTAAAAACTTTACGTTAGCTCAATAGAATCGCAATTGAATCGTAATTGAATCGCAATGGAGTCTCAGTTGGATAGTTAATGGTGTTGCCTTCGGGTATGTATCATAATAACTACGGTCGTTTCGACTATGGTCGAAATAACTACGGTCAAAAGACCTACTGTTCAAAATAACTATTGGTCGTTACACCTATTTTTAAAATAACTAATGTACGAAATCACTACTGGTCATCTCACCTACGAACAACTCACCTACGGTTATTTCACCTACGGTTGATTGAACTACTGGTCATTTCACCTACGGTCATTTCACCTACGGTCAACCCACCTACACGGTTTATTAAGTTTAAAAATAGTGACTCATGTACAGACACGAGCAATAATATTATGTATACAATACAACAAAGAACTTTGTCACACTGTAGCGTTCCAAAAGAAAACGATCAGTGTCACAGAAGTCATATTGTAATATGACATAGTCCTATGTTGTATACATATTATTGGTCGTGACTGTATTGCTGTTAGGTGCGAGGAGCGAAGCGACGAGCATGTTAGGTTTACATGAACATAGCGCGCGAGCCGAGCGAGCGAAGCGAGCGTGCCGCGGTAGCGGCCGGCGAAGCGCCAGAAACGACTATATAAAGTCCATTCGCTTAGATAGTGTCGCCTTTTGATCGCGCCGCCTTGGCACGTGCCGCTTCTTGTCAAAGGATGCCGCCGCATAAACAAAAGAAGCCGCGTGCGGCGTACACCCGAGGATGGAATTGGATTTTGGGATTCGGCATTTATTAAATTATATTTTCTTAAATAATCTATGTTTATTATAAATACAGGTGGTAATGACGGTTGTGACTTGTATAGCAAGAGCCACAATGCCGTGCGGGTGTACCGACACTATCTATCCGAACGGACTTTACATATTCCCATTTCCTATTAAACTGAAGTAGGGGGTAGGGGGGGTGTATAAAGACGATTCTGGCGGTTCGCCGGCCGCTACCGCGGCACGCTCGCTTCACTCGCTCGGCTCGCGCGGCGTTTTGGTCACTGTTCTAACCTAACCTAACCTAAAACGTCTGTTACATTTTGTTGGGTGGCAGGGGGCTTCGCCCCCCGAGCCCCCAGTCCCCCCTTTTGTTTTTCCCAAAAGATATAAAAATTTTGAAATAACAAAAATTTTTTTGAGCAAAAAAATAAAAAAATATTTTTTTATATGTCCATCGGATGCCTCCTAGGTATCTCCGGAGTACCATAGGGGATCGAAAATATTGTTAGATTTCAGCTATGACGCACCGTTTTCGAGATATTTGCATTTTTATAAAAATCATTCTTGAAAATTTTGCAAGTCCCCGCTTCATACTAAAACAGTCAAAAGTTTTATGTTTGCGACACCCTAACCAAAAAAACAATCCAACGCGCCCAAATCCATTTAATAAACTTTCCAATTCATAAGCTTGTTGTAGGCGAGTCGTTCATAGTCGAAACAACCAGTAGATGAAATGAACATTAGGCCAATCGTCCGTTAGTTGAATCAACTGTAGTTCAATCAACCGTAGGTGAAATGAACAGGTAGTTGAGTCGTTCAATAGTCATTATGAAAATATGTGAATCGATCGTAGTTATTTCGACCATAGTCGTAATGACCGTAGTTATTATGATACATACCCCATTGAGAGTACTGTCAAACAAATGTCAATGAGAGTAGAATACCGATTTACTCCACAATCGAGCTACGATTGTAATACGATTGAAGAGCAGACTAGCAAATATTCCGATGGCAGTTCAATGGCAGTTCAGTGGTTGGTCTTTGGTCTTAAGTTAGTAGCAGATTACCAAAAATTTCAAAAAC
Organism: Crambus lathoniellus; assembly: GCA_949710035.1. Lineage (NCBI taxonomy): Eukaryota > Metazoa > Arthropoda > Insecta > Lepidoptera > Crambidae > Crambus > Crambus lathoniellus. The sequence continues at coordinate 5,308,867 of OX453303.1, read as the reverse complement.
CGCCATTGAGATCCAATTAAGATTCAATTGAACCATTTGTAAATTAGCAACCTTGGGGCCCTGGTACAATGCTAATGGTCAAACTCAAATTAATTACATGATGAGTTTGTGCCGGATTAAGCCACGCAACTTAGCGTAGTTAGGAAAATATTTAAATGAGTCATATGTCAGTAACTTAAATACATTTACGTGGGAGCTCAAAACCCTGAAGAGTTGACAAACTACTTTCAAACATAAAAGTTGCTCTAACAGTTAATGGCCATGATTTGTTCCACGGTTGTAGCTTTGCGTGGCGTTTGTGCACTACCACTGAATTTTACCGATCCGGAAAAAAACGGATGCTTGTATTTTAATAATTAATCATTTATTAAATTATTAATCGGTAAAATTCAGTGTAGTGCACAAACGCCCTTACGAGATGATGGAAGAAGTACACTTGGCATCGCATTCGATTTATCTATTGATCGAACGCTGCCCTTTATCGCATTTAAAATAGGAGTGGTTTTGGCTTGTTTGATCAAGGTACTTATTAACTATCCACTACGCAGCGACCAAATTTGGATCTTGACCTCCGACCTCCTCCGACACCAAAAGACGCTATTCCTTCCGGTCGATTGATTCTTTTTCGCCTGATGTTCACTTGTTTGCTTTGAATTTGAAATAAGGATTCGAGTTTGAATGCGGAAAAAAAGTAAAGTGACGCCGGAATATTTCACCTGGGTTAATTCACCTAGGTGGATTGTACACTATTCGTAAACTTTAATCACCTGGGTGCATTATTAAAATTACTTTCTCAAAACTTTATTCACCTTTCAAACAACAAAAAACTGCAGCAGAATCAGAGTTTTTTGTCGACAGGTTTTAGTTATTTAACTTTAAAGATTGCTAACCCTGGCAGTTTCCCTCTTAATGAAATTCCCGCAAATACACTTTAACGGATTTTCCAATATAGGTACCAGCGCTTGGAGTGTCTAGCTATTTAATGTATACTAGATTTCCTCACAAGTTTATTTTGGAATATTTTACGAAATTTGGTTCCTAATTTAGGCAATACATTTTGAAAAAAAAAATCATTAATTAATAAATTTTGCAAGCAATTTGAACTAAATCAGAAATATTATTTAAATAATCATTAGGTTGTATTTTTTGCATCCTTATTTATAAACGTTCTTCTTAATTATTAATTTTCATCTCTGATGAACAAACTCAAACCCGTGCTTGGAGTACAGGTGTAGGTAGGTTAGAGGTACTTACTATACACTTTAGGTCCGGTTGCTCGTACATTTTGACAAAAGTTAAAATTTAACTGATGTCAATTTTGACATCGGTAAAAGAAAAATACGTTGGTTATCTTAGGGTTAATAGTGTTGTCTGTACTATTTTATTAACCTTCCCTAAATTACTAATGTCAAAATTTAAACCACCCCCACCCTGTCGGTTATTTTGACCGCCGTTAAATCTGTAATTTGGCTGCTCGTTAAAGTAACCGCTGCTTCAACAACGCTTTTTAAATTTGACCGCCGGTTAATTTTACTTTAACCATAATTTAACCCTAACCAAGCTTCGAGCAACCGGACCTAGCACGGAAAATGTTCGTTCTCGTAATCGTAAGCTATACCATTGGTCAAAATGCTATCAATGCTGTCAACGTGCTGCCTTTTGCATTTTAGTTCCGTAAACGATCGTAGTGGCGCTGCTCTGGTTTTTAATCAATATAATACGACTAGCGTGTTTGGAGAAATTAAAATGATGATACGCTGACCAAAACCACTGCTCCATTTTGCCTCTGCCGTTGACAAAATGTCACTGTGTAAAAAAAAAATGTGATAATAAAAAACCACGAGCCCTAGAAGTAGCTTTCTACGGGGATCCGGCCCGATGCTTTGACCAGCTAAGCTACCGAAAGGCTTAGACGACTCGTCGAATTTGCTATCACTTGTTATCCCTGTAAACCAGCGTTGCTTCATCATTGTGAGGAAACCCTCGCATCAGAGAGAAACATTTTTACAAATGTGTAATAAGCGATTAAGATGAAACAACCAATAAATTGCATTGTGAGTGGATAAAAAAGTTTTCAGTAAAAAAATCTTTTTCATGACAAGCTTTTTTACTGACTATACTTATATTGTATAATTATCTAAAGCAAACCTGTATACAAAATTTCAGCTCCATCGGACACTGGGAAGTGGGTCAAATTAAGCTTAGGTACAAGATTTGCCCCCCACTAACTAACAAACTACCTAACTAAGTAATGAATAATAATAAATAACTTTTTTACAATCACACCAATTATCTAAGCCCATGTTAATTTCATTGAGAAATTGTTTTATGGAAAACTTTATAACGGATAAATAAATATATACTTAAATACTTTTTGTTTGTAAATACATACTTACCATACATAGAAAACACCCAGACCAAGACAAATAGGCAAGGCATGTTCATGCACACAAATATTTGTCTTGTTCGGGAATCGAACCCGAGACCTCTGGCGCAGAAGGCAGGTATCCTACCCCTGCGCCAAATGGGTCGTCTAACATGCCAAGTTAATAAAAAGCTTGTAAAAATAATTTAAAAATCTCAATACGTCTGTGTATTTGAAGCCCTATAGAATTGATAGCCTTCTAATTTTTTTCTAGGACCAGTCTAGACGCGGGCACTTCCATGACGGAGGCAGTGGAGTGGTATACCAATGCGAACGCAGCACTTCTAAACCACCTCACTAAAGAGATCAAGGATACTGACAGCAGCACCATCTGGAGGTAAGGCAGACAAAGAAAGTCTTAAAATATTACCCACCAATCTGCGGTCTCTAACTCTATCTGGAGAACTAAACAACCGACATTGCTCGAAGGATTGCATCATTGAAGTAGCAGTGGGCGGGACACATAGCGCGGAGAACTGATCGCCGTTGGGGCGGAAAGGTTCTCGAATGGCGACCGCGTACCGGACGAAGTTCAGTGGGCAGGCCCCCTACAAGGTGGACCGACGATCTGGTCAAGGTGGCGGGAAGCCGCTGGATGCGGGCAGCGCAGGACCGTTCGTTGTAGAGCTCCTTGGGCGAGGCCTATGCACAGCAGTGGGCGTCGTTCGGCTGACATGATGATGATGATGACGATGGATCTGTTTTGGACCCGCGTTCTATCCCGCGTTCAATCTGCTATGGCGCACTGACCTTCTTTATGGATGGATAAGGAGAACCTTATCCATCCATAAAGAAGGTCAGTGCTCTAGCTGTTGGAACATAAAAATTGCTGTTGCCGATGAGACTGAAAATGGTGCTGTCGGTAAAGATCGATTATGTTAAATGCAAGGCTGGTAGACCAGTAGATACAAGAAAGAGGCAGTAGACTGCACTTCTGAACCACCTTACCAAGGATGCCGACTGCAGCACCATCTGAAAGTAAGGCGTGCAAATAAAGTCATCATACTTCCTACTTTAATATAATAAATGTGAAAGTTTAGGTATTTGGAGGTTTGTTACTCAATCACGTCAAAACGGCTGAACGGATTTGGCTGGAGAGGAACATGGGCTTCTTTTTATCCCGAAAAATATCCCTTTCCCGCGGGATAACGTCGTGTAGTCCACGCGGGCAAAGCCGCAGGCGGAAAGCTAGTTGAACAATAAGTAGAAGGTGTGAGGCATGACATGTGATTGTATTAACCAAAGCCATCTTCTATCTCACTCGTTGCACTTACGCAAGCCATGGAAGTATTACCTAAACACGCAAGCAGCCGAGAAATAATAGCGGGCCATGTATCAACACATCCAACTTGTAAATTTATACATTTTAAACTAATTTGACTTTGAGAGCTTTTCTCGTCGCCCTGTCGATTTAATGTCAAAGACAAGAAAGAGACTACATGATGTTTGAGACGCTCTCCAAGTTGAGCAATGTTTCAGTATTTTGGAGTACCTAAGTCATACCTAACCACATATAAACCAATCACACATTTTCCCCACAGGGATAGACCGAGATAACTTTGGTTTGTCTTGCTACGATTCAATACTCAATTTTCAATAATTTATTGCATATCACAGTGTATAAAGGATCTTACATGAAGGGTAATATTTAAGAATCACTATGGACCCTGTCGGGCACAACAATAATAATAATGGATTAGAGAAGAGGAACACTTATTTTATAACTAGTAAAGTAATTAGGTTTCTATGTTTTAAATGAGATCAAATGAATTTTCAATTTATTAATTATTACTTTTTGTGATTTAGTTTTTAGTAGTTTTTATTATTACTTATATCTTATCATTGTAATATTCTTGTAAATTATAATAACATTTAGTGATTAAGAATTCTTTAAATTTTTTTTCAAATATTTTATCATTATTTTCGTCTCTAAATCTATTTGGGAGTTTATTATAATTTTAATTCTTACATTATTATCGCGCGTGTCTTGTTTCCCACAATTTTATAACATAAATTCATGATCGTGCTGTATTTTGTTTGATAGAGCCGAGCCTTTTAAGTTTTATTAAAGCTAGTATGACAACAACGAATAAAGTACAGTCAGCGTCAAATTGATATAAGCGTCTAGAGTAGTCAAAAAGATCTGAAAAACATAAACGCAATTTGATCTAAGCAGTTGGACATAACACCATATTGCACAAATATTTTGAGAGCTTTGTTTGCTTAGATAATTTTGAACACTCTGACTGCTCATATAAATATGAAACAATGAGTGCCTAGATATTTTGAACACCTTGCGCGCTTACAACAATATGATGATTCCAACTGCTTAGATCAAATTGCGTTTATGTTTTTTAGATCTTTTTGACTACTCTAGACGCTTATATCAATTTGACACTGACTGTACTAATATTATTTACTAGCAGATCCTCGCGGTTTTACTCAAGTGGTACCCGTTCCCGTGGGAATATCGAGATAAAATATAGCCTATGTCACTCGGAAAGAACGTAGCTATCTAATGGTCAAAGAAAGAATTTTCTAAATAGGTCCAGTAGTTTCGGAGCCTATTCGATGCAAACAAACAAACAATCAAATCTTTCCTCTTTATAATATTAGTATAGATTAAAAAAGAATGCTTTTCTTATCAATGCATCTTCTTTGTTTATTCTTGCAATGAAATATCGAGTTTCATCTCATTAAACTGCTCCCTTGCCAATAAGACGGCAGATCTGAGATCGTGACGTCACGGGATAATCGGATTGAAACTGGGACATCTATTATAAACTGTGTTTGCGTTTTAGCTATGTCACTATTGCTTTCGTTTTTAACCGACTTCTAAATCAAAAAGGAGGAGGTTCTCTATTCGTCTGTATGTATGTTTTTTTTTTTTTTTTTTTTTTTATGTATGTCCACCGATTACTCGAAGACGGCTGAACCGATTGAAATGGTTCAAACGTTATTACATCAGGTTGGTTTCCAAGTTGGTCCCATTTTTTGAAATTTTGAAATCGCTTCAGTAATTTTCGGGAAATCTTGAAAATACTGTCGTTTTCGTTACCACTTTATGTGAATTTAATACGTATCTGTAGGCATAACTCCTTTGTTTATAAACCGATTTAGATGATTCTTGTTTTGTTAAAAAGGGGATACCTCAAGGTTGTTTAACCGACTTCGAAAAAGGAGGTTATGAGTTTGATCACATACCTATTTACCAGAAAACACGTAAATTGCCTGCACGATGCACTAAAAAGAGTGAAATAAAAATTATTTTTATAAAAAAATAAAACCGCCTTCAAAAAAACCACATCAAAAAAGTAAGAAATAATTCCTCACCAAATAAATAACGTAAGTACTTTGAAGTCGGGCCGGTTTTAACAAAAACAACAAAAAAATTGTACATGTTTCACGCCCGACTTCAAAGTACTTACGTTATTTATTTGGTGAGGAATTATTTCTTACTTTTTTGATGTGGTTTTTTTGAAGGCGGTTTTATTTTTTTATAAAAATAATTAATCTCTACTGCCAACGAGAAGATGTGTTATTAAAAATTCAATTTTGTTATTTTTTTTATAACGGGGTAGCATAGCCTTCATTCACACCTGATGATAAGTTGAGATAAGGCTGAAGGTGGAATCGCACTACTCCCGGAATCTTCAACAACTAAGGAACTGGTTATCCTATCTCTAACTGCCGTAACACAACAATGCTGAAAACATTGTTGTTAAGGCGTCAGACTAAGATAGACAGGACAAAAAACAAGAAGAAGTCAACAGGTAATGAACCTGGGACCTCTGGATCTGATACTCGTGGTGTGTACCACTAAACCACAGAGGCGGAACAGATTGCAGATGATTTTTGTTATCACACATGAGCAGAGTAAAACACGAATACTGATTTGCTGCTCATCATCATCATCATCATGTCAGCCGAACGACGCCCACTGCTGGGCGATATATTTACCTAGCTTGCTGCTCAGAACATCCGAATTGGCCCCGATCGCGGTAATCCTATGACGCATTAGTCAGGTGTATGTACGTGCAGTTGACATGCAGTTGACGTGCAGTTGACATGCAAAACCGTTTTTGATAACGCGCGGCGTTGACAATAGGTTTGCGTGACGTGTGCGTCTCGTTATGTCATTACGGCAATACGAAGTCAAACGTCAAGACGCAAACGTGATCAAGACGCGCTGCATAGAATTACGGCACAAGGTACCTTTGTATATACGGAAAAATGACGGCGATCGGCCCTCAGGGCGTGAATGTAAAAATAATTAGTTGATATAAAAACCTTTTTCCTAACATTGATCTTTAGAGATAAACATAAGTTTCTTTCGAATGTATACCTAGACAAGTTTTATACAAAAACAATTGTCTATCTAGAGGGCCTAGTCAAGTGGCTTTCTATTTATCGATATTGCCAGTAGGATAAAATGAAAATGTCTTTCTATTCTACTGGCGATATCGATAATAGAAACACTTGTCTACATTGGCTGTTATTTATTAGTTTAAGCTAAATAAAATAATATAATAAAAATAAGCTAAAATTAAACGCCAAGGGTAGTTATGATGTATGTATGTGTTTCTGGTATCATTTTAAAGGTCCTTGGGTTGTAGAAGTGTTGGTAAGCCAATCAGTCGTAATAGAACTGAATGCCACGTGGACGAAGTTAGGGGTGGCCACTAGTGGTATCTTATCTATATTTAAAAAAACTCTTGCGTTACTGACTGACTGACAGACAACACAAACTACTGGGCGCAAGAAGCTGCAACTTGGCATGTAGGTTCCTTGGGGAGTGGAGGGTAGCACTAAGATAGGTTTACAGAAATTCGCCCTCTAAGGGAGTGAAAAGGGGGTCCACGCAGACAAAGTCGCGAGCAGAGCGGTAGTTCTAATATATCAAAAAATTATGCATTTTGACTTGGACGGTTTACTCTTGACGGTTACTTGCAGCACGTAAAGTAATACATACTTACAACAGAGTCCGTAAGTGCAGGAGAGCAATATACAAATTGTATTATGAGCTGTCGCTACTACTTTTTATGACTACACGTGCCACAATCGATCGGAAAAACTGTTATATGCATGAGTTGCTTTGCTGGTACAGTGTTTAAGCAACTTTAAAATACTTATTAGGGACTAGCTGACCCGACGCGACTTCGTTCTCGTGGCCCTACCCCCTACTCCACCCTACCCCTACCCTATCACTACTCTATCCCTACCCTACCCTACCTTTACCCTACCCTACCCCTAGTTTCAATTTGACAGCAAAATCCCCATTAACAAAATGATCCACCATTAATTGAATTCATTGTTACAAAAATTGTGATAAGTAAATGAAGAACCGCTCGACCGATTTTGTGCAAACTTCACATAAAGCATCTACTAAATATTCCGAACAAAGTCTAAACATTTGGTTTGGATAGGTGAGCCCGTTCTTGAGTTATAAAATTACAACGGAAAGTGGCCTTGATTTTTATTTAAATAGATGAGTGACAAGTAGTAGTGATGTCATCGATCTCAACTGCCTATCTGCATTGATCTCTTCTCCAAACATTCAATTTCAATTCAATTATGTAAGTTTATACGAGAGAAAACAAGGATCGAAAAACCGCCCTTGGCGAGCTTATTTTCGTAACATAGTCTCCCGCTACATAGTTTTCAATCCTTTTGTGCCTCCAGTAACTCTGTGCTTGTTACACCCCAAATTTTAATTCAATAAATCAGTTGAATTTTTATATGGAAGGTCTGTGCCTCAGTACTACAGAGATGCCTGATGATATTGGTCGTTTTGATGATAGCATCAATTTATAGACTGCATAATGTAAGCAGTAATTACCTTTCCAGGTACTTGGTGGGCTTCAAGAACCTGCTCCGGAGCATCGAGTGCAAGGGTATAGCGTCTGTGCTGGGAATCAACTACTTTGCGAGAGGGTTTCTGCTTCCGAGGTCTCATGAGAGGTGAGGAGTGAGCAGGAAATTGATTTTAAAGGAGAAAAGTACTTAGTACACAAATTAGTATTCAAACCAAAGCATTGATTCAGAAAAGCTTGAATTTATAAAAAAAACGACTGCCACGTCACACACCAGCTTAGGTATTGTGTAACACAGATAAGAAACATCAATTTCCGCTAACAAGTTTTTTTTTATGTATTGGCTTCACACTGCTTCACACTTGCTCTTGGCTTCACACTGAACCTTATGGTTGAGAAGAAGCCTAAGATGGAGCGAGCTTACCCAGAAGCAGCCTATTCACTCTAGCTTTAAAGATTCTTTTACAACTCACTTTATTACAATGTCAATTTTTATGTTAGGTAAATTTTACTGGATTTAACGTCCTCTTTTAACATTTTCTCATTTATGGTCGTAATGTTAACATGTAGCAAACCCAAACATTACGTTGCTTCAATACTAAGATACAAACTGAACATCTCTTCATCGTAGGTACATATCTCACATGGTACTGGGCAGGGATCTCTTGGACAGCACGTTGAATCTGGTGCCTTCTCTAATACCTCTCCACATGGATATCAAAGAAGACAGTCCCGAATACCAAGTCCTGGAGAAAAAGTAAGTTTTACCAATGTATATCAATATCGCCATTCAATCACGGTAAATAGAATATTGGAAGATAATAAATGCAGTAGGTGTTTAAAACAACATTTGAACAAAATCGTCTTATAACTTTTCTACAGCTCACCCAACGGTAGCTGTCTATGGGCAAAGAATATATATGTCGCAGGCGGATGGTTGAATCCGCCGGATGGATTTACAAATTTTGAACAATGAATTCGAATTAATAATTGACATAAATATATGTACTTAAAGTAAATTAATAACTGTCATGAAAATAATATTTGCGTGCTGTTAATGATAGCTAAATGAGCTGAATTTTATGTAATTAATAAAGATCTGCAGTGTACAGTCAGGCAGCATGTAGCCCTCGGAAGTCCTGTTGAACAAAGCGATCAGTTAGAAATTTTAAATTTAAGACGATCGCTTCGCTGCTCTTCGCGATCGTCTTAAATTTCGTGGTTATTTTTTTGTGACTCCGTCAACTTATGGGAAGATAAAATAGCTTACGGAAAAAATGATTGGCCTAGGCGTTTAATTGAATGGCGGATTCAAGTATTTGACTGCGACATATCAAACTATGGGGTAGAAGAGAAAAAAATGGTCAGGAAGGGTTCTTTTTAATAATCTCGATAATTTATTCCTTAGCGTGATAAATAAAGGTATTGTTAAACATAGTTATAAAACCAATTGTATTAAACAATTTGTTTCGATTCAGGACCCAACAAATAGTGGACAACAAGCAACAGGCGGGGAGTGTCACGGACGCCATCGAGTACTTTGACCAGACTGCCACTTTGTTGGACAAACTGAGGGCAGTGCAGAAGCAGTTGCGTCAATACATCAGGTAAATATTTGACAGTTCTTTTTTTAATTATCTTAAATTCACCTTCTGTGAAAAGGAATAAGGCTTCGATAGCAAAAGGTGTATCGATGAGCTCAGTGGCGCCGCCAATGGAAATAAATCAATTGCATTTTATTAAAGGCTTGGATTAAAAGTTTCGGTTATTTCGCGCAGGTGAAAGAGTGGAATGCATTTTATAAATATACTTTTGAGAACTCAAACTTACGCAATAAGTCGTGAATCTCAATAGTGCCAAAAGTGGCCACATTTGGCAATATCGAGATCCATAACTTGGTGCTCATATTTGAGGCCATGAAAAAACAATTAAAATTGCATTTTGCTCTTCTATTAGCGCGAAATAACCGAAACTTTTAATCCAAGCCTTTAATAAAATGCAATTGATTTATTTCCATTGGCGGCGCCACTGAGCTCATCGATACACCTTAAAGCAGCTCAATCCAGCGTTGACACATATAATTTTCCAACAATGACAGATAGGACCAAAAAAATATGTAGGAATAAGGCTTCTATAACAAATTAATAAAAAGGAGAGTTAAATAAAGCGATACTCAAAAATGACAGACTAGAAAACCTAACTTGATAGCGGTCATAAATGTCATAATATGACCACTTAGCAAACGTCGACTTGCAATTTGCGGTCATATTATGACCGGTTTTCAGGTGAGGGGCTACAAAATTCACGAACATCCGTTACCAAAATGTAAGAGAATAATTTATGACTGGCTCTCTGGAAGACCATACAAAGAAACTGAAGCTCTGCTGGAAGTGGTTTCATGAGCATGAAACACCATACAAACACACGCACGCTCTCACACACTCACATACACACACTCACACACACACACACACACACGCACACACATACACACACCCACACATACACAAACTTACACTCGCATACATACAATCACACTCACAGAATCACTCACGTACATAAACCCAATCAATCCTTAGTGCAATAAGGTTACTTGTTGATTGTATTTATTTATAATTAAAACTACAAACCTTTAGTTATTTTACATTAAGTTAAAACTTTTATTAGATTAAGTAAATTCTATATAATATCTGTTAACATAAAATGCTTTCGTTGTCCATTTAAATGAATGAGCTATGTAACATTTTAAGGTTTTTGTAGCGAAGGGGCTGAATCCCTAAGCACAGGTTATTTTCATAACCAATTTAGGGTCAGTGGTAACACTTCTCCTTGAGAATGAAATATTACGTCAATATTATTGTAAACTTGAAGACTAATCCTTTATAAAAGCCTGCTTATTGTAAAGTTAACATTGTAATATTTTATGGTCAATGAATAAATTTATTATTTATTATTATTTATTAAAATGTAAGTTCCTATTTGTTTACAAGTGTCACGTTTGTAACTATTTGTTTCCTTTCAAACTTTTCGAATCACCTCTAAATTTTAATTAGTACTTCCAAATATTTTTTGGGATGATAGTGACCAAGCAAAAACTCTTTACCTAAAACCACTAAAAACGATTTTTTAATTGAATTTTAATTCAAGGAACGACGACCTTTTCTAACTAATCTTGGTGCTTACGGATCTGTTTGAAGTCGGTGCCACTTTTTCTATGAAATCATGTTACGCTGTTTCATATTTTGCTCTTCGTAGAACAGACAGCTGAGGTAAAGAGAAAAGGTTAAGGCCGAGTAACTAGTAGATAACTAATATAATATATAATTACTTATATAATTGGTTAGCAACAACTTTATACGAAGATAATCTTCGTTTCTTTTTGTTTCCGCTCTGAACGACCTTTATTTCTATGACGATTACGGCAGATTACTCGGTAATACAACGTGTTAAGGCGAGGATTCCCGACCGAAATAGGCACGCTAACGCTTGCTCGGCCGCGCTCGATACACTTCACGCGGACGCAGCGGCAGCCGGCAGTGAACTGTAAACTCGCGAGCGCCCCGCGAATCGAAAATCACTTAAAATTCAATTAAAAATTAACTAATAAAAAAAATTAAATTATGACGGCCGGAATCCCTCGGCTACTCAAAGACAATCATTTTCGTATATTTTTCATTAACTAAAACCAAGTATACCGCAAGTAATATGATATTTGGATTACGATTAGACGGATGTTTGGGATTTTATTTGACACAGTAAAATATCACCAATCGAAAAAAAACGGCCGGAAGCACTAGGTAAAATAACATATATTTTTTCCAAGTTTTAAGTACTTGTGATTTGCGAGTAATCCATAATTTAAAATACCATATTTTGGGGAATCGGCGCCTTAATGCAATAACCGAAAAGCTCATACACCCCAACAAATTTATTTTATATTAAATTGAATACCATTGAAAAAAATATTTTTAAAGAAACTTCCAAAAAATTGCCAAATTTGTCAGACACAATACAAACCACTTTAAAATAGCAAAAGATATCTTTCCACGTAGTACAAGAAATTGAAATAGATTGGTGTCTGCTATCGTTCTTAAGAGTACACGAATACAAAGAAACTGCTTTTGGATGTGTCTTTTGGTTTATAATCAACAAGCTAACCCGGCAAACGTTGTTTGCCATATAATAGTGGACCCGGCCACCAACATCTTGTCTGTGTGTTTTGTTTATACACCAAAAGTTGCCTACACCAGACAACAGATAGCGCTAGTTACACACTACCAATAAAGGGGCCCAAGCTTGGTCTCTATTTCCTACATATAAAAAATTACTCTGTGAAGTAGAGTGAGTGTCAGATAACTCTGCGCGCATGCGCGACTGGGGCATTTTTGGCGCTAGTTACAGTTCATTTTTATTCTAAGCTTATGGAAAAGATTAGTATTCGATTTTGACCGCGCAGACGTCAGTGATTACATACTCCTTGGAAACGGCAATGAAAGAAATGACAGTTTTGTATCGAAGGTACGACAGTTAAACGACTTTTCATAGAAAATTACAATTTTTACCCAATTTCCCGGAATAATAAGTAGCCTATGTTACTCTCCAGCTCCTAAACTATCCCCATACCAAATATCAAGTCGATCCGTTGCTCCGTTTAGACGTGAATGAAGGACAAACAAACAAACAAATAAACAAACACACTTTCACATTTATAATATTAGTATGGATTAACCGAGAAAATAAAAATGCTTAATAATAAGAACTTCCAGACCAATTTATATAGATGGCTTATAGCACATGTGTTTTACTCTGTGCAAGACTTTCTTAGGCACAAATTGTGGTAATTTATGTGACAGATGACATAAGTTATATTTAATTTAGTTATTATTACATAAGACATATTCTGATATTTGTATTTTGTTTTCATAATTTTAAACCAATTGACATTCCATATTTAATTCACAATGAAATTTATTTTTCTGTTCTCACGTATTTTTCTATTTCATGTACTTATAACAAATTTAATTTTGCATGCTACCATTGTCAGCTGAACAGAATGAACCTAAAAATATTCTAAAATCTTCTATGTACCCTGTTCATATGCAAATAAATTATTTCATTTCATTTCGTTCTTATAGGTCTCCGCAACTTTCTGACAGATTTTAAGCTCTACTTATGACGTAAGAGATCACGTAACGGGTCGCACGCTTAGTGAATGAGTAGGCAGTAGACATAAACATTTTTAGAAGAGGCAAAAATAGAAAACTATTTTTTTTTTTAATTTAAGCACTTATCAAATATGTGTAGAAACGATTCTACTCTCGATTCTGAACAAACCACTTTCTTAGTTTCGCTAAAAGTATTAACACGTTGTTTATCTCTACTACTAATATTACCGCGTGGCCTACTAATAGGAATGTTCTTTTCAGAGATGGTGTGACAGACAGTTTGACAGAAGCCAGACGGAGCGAAGCAGTGTGTGCTGGTATTCTGGTGCTGGTGTGCGTAGTGTCACCTATAATAATAGCGTTGGTCACCAACGCTGTTAACACCATACAGGTTAGTTAAAATCAGGCGCGGATCCTAGCAATGCAATCCAGGCAATGGGTGAAATTGGCACACGTGATATGAGGCGATGATTCCCGACCGAAATAGGCACGCTAACGATTGCTTGGCCGCGCGCGATACACTTCACGCGGACGCAGCGCGAATCGAAAATCACTTAAAATTCAATTAAAAATTAAATAAAAAAAAACTTATGACGGCCGGAATATACGGCCGTCATAAGTTATTTTTCATTACATTATTAAGTATACGGCGTATATTTTTCATTAACTAAAACCAAGTATACTGCAAGTAAAAGGATATTTGGATTACGATTAGACGGATGTTTGGGATTTTTTTTGACACAGTTAAATATCACCAATCGAAAAAAACAGCCGGAAACACTAGATAAATAACTGTAAAATAACATATATTTTTTCCAAATTTTGAGTACTTGTGGTTTGCGAGTAATCCATATAAAATAACCTATTTTCGGGAATCGGCGCCTTAATTACAGGTACACAGTGGCTGTCGTCCTTTCAAACATTCCATTTAATGTGATACATTTCAAATTGGGGTCTTCACCCCGTCATCTTGACGCTCACTGTTCAGCCGTACACTTCCTATGCTTTTGTGAGGTGGGACTTAAAAGGTTTGAAGTTTACAAAAGTGGACTTGATAGGACAAACTTTAAACTGATACTTACAATTTGCACAAAAACCTACTTGGACTTGGCGGTCATATCTTACGATTTGGCTTGGACTGTGAATCTTTTAAAAAACAAAACGATACGAATTTGATTGAATCAGGCGTCACTTGGCGGGAGTCCCTAACCATTGCGAAAAACTAAATATATGTAGCTTACTTCCGCAAAAAACACAATATGCAAGATGCACCGCCCGCCCGCCCGCAAAAAATTGCACATGCACACCACGAAAACACCAGTGCACAAATACCTGCATCTAGCAAGACAGCAATACACCTTGCACCGTCACCGATTAGACTACTCTACACGTGTTTCGCCCCAACCCGGGGCATCCTCAGGAGATAGTTCGTGCTAGTTCGTGAGAAAAACCAACACCAAAATTTTGGGCGGGCGGGCGGTGCATCTTGCATATTGTGTTTTTTGCGGAAGTAAGCTACATATATTTCGTTTTTTCAGAACAAAACGATACATCAATGAAACAAGTCACTGCAGAATTTAAACGAGCACTCACTTTTATCTAACAAGCCACTTTAAAAACTCGACGACCGTTTACCAACCAAGTAGCAAAATAGCCAATAAAGTCATTCTTATAGACATTTACGTTTAAATAAAAGGGTCGGGTGGGGAGGGATGCCCGTTATAAAGCCAACAGCGCAAAAAACTTTTTAATTGCGTGTAATATACTCGAGGGGTATGGAATTTTAACATAGGACGCATACATGGTAACGGTGAGGAATTTATTAATTTGTTTGTAACATTATTAAAATGTCATCTGTTTTGTCCCCAATTTATGAGTACGTATGATTATAACACAAAATATTCTACAGTATTCATCCGGATTTCAAAGTATAACAACGATTATTCTGTTTTATTTTAACTTAAGTACATAGGTACTTAAACGTAAGTAAAATAGTGTATTGTCAGCTTACAAAAAAATATTTTTATAAAAAAATAAAACTGCCTTCAAAAATGCCATCAAAAAGTAAGAAATAATCCCTCTAATACTGTATTCACACATCAATAACGTAAGTAGGGCAGAAGCCCCGGTTTTGGCCATTGTACCGGTTTTGGCCACTTTTTGCTCTAAAATTTTTCTTAACAACTTTTCGCCACTATTGCTAAAGGCAATTAAAATAAGGTGTTTTAAGGTAATAATAACAACCGTTAGAATTCCATAAGTCATACGATTTTTTTTTCAATAATTCCATTTTCTGTTTTAAAAAATGTTTTGTTTGAAAATTTTACGAAGTTTGTTTTGGTTGAAATACTTTATAAACCTTTGTTTTTTACAATTAAATTGTTGTTTTGCAATTTATTGGTTTCTAGCGCATTAGAATAATATTGATTTAACCTGGGTTTGGTTTCGAATTTTCGCTATACTTACAAAAGTTTAACTATCAATGGCCAAAACCGGTACATTTGGCACCTCTCACACATTTTGTGTTATATACAAAAAACTATTTTCCTTTTTTAAATTTTAAATATGTAACTTTAAAGGTAGATAAAGTATCTATAATTTAAGATATAATTTGTGTCTTAAATACCTAAGAACATTTAGTACTTAGTGCTTAAAAGTCAAAAAATCCTTAAAGTGGCCACAAACGGTACCTCTGCCCTACTTTGAAGTCGAGCGTGAAACATGTATAATTTTTGTTGTTTTTGTGTAAACCCTTGCCGTGGTCACAAGCAGACCAGCTATAGCAACATAGCCGAAACGTCAAGCTGTAAGTACATAATGTACTACATAATAATTGTCGCGTTGAGTCCCGTTACTCTTGTTTATAATTATAATGGAACGCGAAAGTTTAAAATCTTACATTAGGAGATTGTTATGGAAACAAGATAACGATATATTATAAAGGTACTTTTTTTATAAATACATTCTTAATATACATAGATAACACAGACAGACACAAAAACAGACCAAGACAAATAGAGACGATCTTGCAAACATATATTTGTCTTATTCGGGAATCGAACCCGAGACCTCTGGCGCAGAAGGCAGGTATCCTACCCCTGCGCCAAATCGGTCGTCAAAAATATTTGGAAGGTAAATACAAAAATTGTGGTGACCTAGATAGGGTTATCTTCAGGGCAGGGCAAGTTTAGTGGTCACTATTCTGTCTTGTCTGATAACTAACTGGCTTATTCTTAAAGCTTTTACAGGAAAAATCGTGATAGAAAAAAACACCAGCCATGTAAGTAGCTTTCAGGCTGGATTCGAACCCGCACCCCCGGAATCCGGCCCGATGCTCTAATTCAATAATTCATAATTCCATAATTCAAAACATTTATTTACTTCAGGCTGATACAGCACTTGTGAACGCCAATGAAGCTACGCCATCAATTCGCAAATCCTACGGGCGGGAGACCTTATATCGAGAAGAAACTCGCCAACGGCTATTTTTTTTCTCCCTGTCATATTTCTTATAGAGTCGTCAAATTAAAAAGTGAATTTAAACATAATATATGTAAGGTCACTTTCCATCACGATTTATCGTAAATTTAAAGACAAAACAACAGTAAATAATTTTTAATAACTTAGGAACTAGACATCTAAAAGGTAGTTTCTTTAAAATAGACACCAACTACCTAAAGAGTTTAAACGCAGCGAGTAAAATACTAAAATAATTGCCAAACAAAGGTAATAAAACTTTGAAGTTTTCTAAGACTCTGACTGACCAACTAAGCTACCGAAGGCTTACAAGACTCGTCGAATTTATCTATCATTTATGATTATGACGCTGTAGGCCAGCGTTTTTTTAATATCACAATTTTTCCTATATATACAGAATAGCATTGTGTGCATATAAATAATTTCAAGTCTTAACTTAAAGCTTTTCCTTTAATTTTACAGGTATATGCTCGGAATCTGTCCGAGAAAGCCAGAGAGTTGGAACACGAAAAAGAACTAAGCGATTCCCTTCTCTACCAAATGCTGCCTCCGAGTGTGGCTAAGCAACTGAAACAGACACAACAAGTAAGTAAACCATCAACGTAACATTGTGAAAAAAGAAATATATGTAGCTAACTTCCGCAAAAAGCACAACACGCAAGAACACCGAACTTCGGTTCTGGTTTACGCGCGATCTAACTTCTGATGATGCTCCGGTTGGGGGGCAACACGAGAGTAGTCTAATTGGTGAAGGTGCAAGGTGCGTTGCTGTCTTGATAAATGCAGGAATCGTGCACCGATATTTTTGTGGTACGCATGCATTTGCAATTTTTTGCGGGCGGGCGGGTAGGTGCATCTTGCATGTTGTGTTTTTTTTGCGAAAGTAAGCTGCTTTATTATTATATTTATTATATTTACATCATACTGCTCGGTAACTAGGATTTACTAGTATGGTAAGAGGCTGTGTAAGTTGGCATGTGCAACACAGTGTATTGTTTAGATAGAACGTTCCATTTTCAAATTACTTTGCAATTCAAGCAGGTGAATGCTTTAATTGTAAAGTAACTTTACCATTCAAGCTATGCAAAACTCCTTGGTCAAACAATATCCATACTAATATTATAATTGTGAAAGTGTGTTTGTTTGTTTGTTTATTTGTTTGTTTGTTTGTTTGTTTGTCCTTCTTTCACGCCAAAACGGAGCAACGGATCGACGTGATATTTGAAATGGAGATAATTTGGGAGCTGGAGAGTAACATAGGCTACTTATTATTCCGGAAAATTGAGTAAAAATTGTAATTTTCTATGAAAAATCGTTTATCTGTCGTACCTTCGATACAAAACTGTCATTTCTTCCATTGCCGTTTCCAAAGAGTATATAATCACTGACGTCTGCGCGGTCAAAGTCGAATACTAATCTTTTCTATAAGCTTAGAATAAAAAAAATTACTGTAACTAGCGCCAAAAATGCCCCAGTCGCGCAGAGTTATCTGACACTCACTCTAATTCACAGAGTAATTTTTTATATGTAGGAAATAAAGACTAAGCTTGGGCCCCTTTATTGGTAGTGTGTAACTAGCGCTCTCTGTTGTCTGGTGTAGGCAACTTTTGGTGTATAAACCTGTATAAACACACACACACAAGATGTTGGTGACCGGGTCCTCTATTATATGGCAAAACAACGTTTGCCGGGTCAGCTTGTTTTTTCATAAAATGATGAGAACAATGAAAATGGCGGTTAAAATAAGTACATTTACAAGTTTTGGCAAATTTTGAATAAATATTTTCTCTCTTATAAAAGAATCATTTTGTCATAACAATATAATTGTTTTATTTACCTCGCATGAATGATGTAAAGTAGAATGCTTACCTCGGTTGCAAGTAGCTATTACACCCTCGAACTATATTCGCCCTCGCTCGTTTCGCTCGCTCGGGCGTCTAAATATCTCGGGTGCACTCGATCCTTTAGCGCCCTTTGCGAGCTACGCTCGCACGGGCGCCAAATTGGATCTTGTTTTGTAATAGCTCACTTACGTTCCTTGTGTAACAAACTACTATTACGTTGGCCGTGGCAGGTTTGTAAAGAGTTTTTATTTATTTTCTTTTTCTGGTTTTTGAAAAGTGTTTTTTTTTTATCTCGAGGTTTTATATTTCTTTTTTCACAATGGTTAGGAATTTCCGCCAGGTGACGCTTGATTCAGTCAAATATCAACGTAACATTTTTAATCTCTGGCCAGATGATATGGTGTGATATGGGCCAGATAGACACGACCAAGCGTCTACGAAATGGGAGCGAGTGGCAGTCACGTCACGAGTCAGTTAATCTCAAGGGCGCCCAATGGCCCATGCCACTTTGGAGAGGAGCAAGTAGCCTCTTAAATGAATGCACAAACATTAAATGATAAATTTACAATAACTTTCCTGATTGTCATCATCATACCTATTTGCTTGAATGCATTAATTATATAGCCTTTTAGCTCTCTGGCATAGTCATATTCACTTTTAATTATTATCCCACTGTAGTAATTACTTTCTTCATAACCAATAGGATAACCAAGCAATCACAATTTAATACCGTTTAAAACGAGATAACCTCAAGCGCTATCGCTCATTGACATCGGAAGTAGTCGCACGTGCCCGCGCTGCGCCTGACCTTGCTAGGTTGATACGATACAAACATGATGACGCGATGACGTAGCCGAGATTCCACGTTTGTGCCACCAGTCATCACCACACACACACATTCAAACGATGTCTGATGACTCCAATGTGTGCGTGTCGCTTATTATCAGCTGAACAAAATCACGAAGCAATTAATTCGGAGAGACATAAATTCACTTTTATTTAAAGGGTCCCACAGCCTATCAGACAACGGCTGTTACAAATGAGCTACGGGAATGACTTTTTAAAAAATTACTTTATTTATAAACCTAGCTACATTATATGTTGCTATGAAGAAGGTTGAGTAAGAACTAACTGTTATTGTACAGAGGGCGTATTTATAACCTATCCAACAGGCATGTGATGGTGGTGGCTTCATGAGAACCTAAACAACGATGCTTTCACAATACTTTATCTAATGGGTAATAAAATTATATTGGTTGATAATTCATATCAAAACAGATGACACTTTGTCTTTCTAAAAAAATGATAATGTTAATGGTGATTAGTTCCTGTTATAAACAGATGCCTGTTGTTCACAAATTTAGATAACGACTAATAAGTATGTCAAAGGGTTACGAAACAATAAGGGCATTGATAAACTTTAGGTATATTGTATGTGAACTAACAAATATCAAGGGTTTAACATCCCCCGCCCTAGATTGAAAATTATACTCGAAAAAT
Organism: Crambus lathoniellus; assembly: GCA_949710035.1. Lineage (NCBI taxonomy): Eukaryota > Metazoa > Arthropoda > Insecta > Lepidoptera > Crambidae > Crambus > Crambus lathoniellus. Next base: position 5,288,643 of record OX453303.1, on the reverse strand, counting down.
GAAAAGAGTATTTTTCAAACTAAATACAATAAAAAGAAACACTTGATACTATAAAAATTAAAATACAAAGCAACGTAAACAAATTATTAATTAAATGTAATTATATAATATTAACATTATTATAAAGGATTATAAGGTGCTTACGAGTAATTTTTATTTATTAAAAATGGAAACTTAAATATAAGAATATAAACTGAATATAATTCTAACTTTATTCGTCGTCGTCGATATGCCTAATCCTTGTACTACGTGCACTTTCAATCGATGCATACTCGACGTCTTCGTGATGGCGCTGGGAAGCATTTCCGCCTGCAGGTGCAGATTGCAGTTCGAAGTCTTCAGCATTGCGTCTTCTTCCAGGACATCTCAGGGAACGGCAATGTCCAGACAAAATGGCTACCCTTTCTTGACAGCAGCTACGGTAAATTATGTAGCTTACTACGATAACTGCTACGACGTAGAACATTATGGAGTCTGTTTGCTGAAAGCTACCTGAGGTGATTTTCAGCTTATCTAATTCTTGCTTGATATTTTTCATTTGCTGTACCTCTGAATGTAAGTTATCCAATTTGATGTGATTGTATCTAACTTGTTGTAATTTGATTTCAGGTAATTTTTCAATCAAAGGATGGTTATGAATTTCTTCAATAATATCTATTCTTGTTTCAGGTAACTGGAGGTGTGTTTCGGATTCGCTTTCTCCTTTCAACTTCGTTGATTGTAGAGTTGCGGTGCAGTGTGCTGAAACAGTCAGGATTCCTGCTCCTTTGAACTTCGTTGTTGTGATGTTTCTGTTGCATTCTTCAACTATCTCAATGGGGTCTGAGAATAGTATAAGCCAGGTGTTTTTTCTCAAATAATGAATGGTCTTGAATTTCCCGTCGGTACTTAATATGTTGCAGTATTCTCTGTAGTTTTCTTTGTTTTGATGCAGGATACTAGTTTCGCAGGTGGGTTCGGCGTTTTGATCGTGAATCAGCAGGGCTCTGCATACGAACGTTTCTTCGTCGAACATCTTGCAATTGGTGAGGTCATCAAGAGTTGTGTAGAATCTTCGATCCGTTGTTATCCCTACATATTTATTCCGAACTAAGAGGGTATGATACAGAGAGGAATTTGGATCTTTTTCAGGAAGGGATAGCACTTGATAGGAAATAAAAGGTTCCTCATCAACCAAAGGAATTTCCATGATTGAAACAAACATAAGATTTTCCAGGTAAGCTTTAAAATTACTAGTTTTTATAATTCTATGAACGTTATTAAAGTCTGGTCGTTCAATAAATTTACCTGCAAATGGGCTTTTATTTAACTCATGTATTAAGTTCATATTACTTAATATGTTAGTGGGCAACATACCAGAGTAGGCTGAATCAATAGCATTCATAAGTTCATCCAACTTATTATTAATTACAATCAAATTATCGAGAATGTATTCATGGAGTTCAAATACTTTTTCTCTCAATTCCAACTCAGCAATACTTATAGAATTATTTTGTATATATTGTTTTAATAAAATCATGTTATATTTAATTATTTTATCAGTTAACATTAAATCTTGAAGAGTTTTATTAAACGATCCCATAATTGACATAGTTACATGCATTTGCTGTTTAATTACAGACTGCATTTTTATTTCATTATTTTGGATTGATTTTATTAATTTAGAATATTTTTTTCTATCTTCGTTATCCATAGTTCCAAATAATGTTTTTAATACAGATCCTAAAGGGTTAATTAAGCCACGTTTTGATCTCTTATTTTTACGATTATTATCATTATTATGATTATAACTAGGTAAGCTAAATAATTTTGATTCTATATCTAAACTTAACGTTTTAATTAAAGGATTAAAATGAACAGTATGATTCTTAGTATACTGCGTTATCTCTATACTATTTAATTCCGTAATAATAGGTTTTAGCTTGTCATACGCTTTTACTACACTACTATAATCCCTAAACGTAACTAACTTCCATTCACTATTAGAGTTATAAATTTCTCCGATAGGATTCATAAATAAACCTGGGTTTTTCCCTATCTTTTCTATGGTGGCGCCGACGATGTAGAAGGCTGTTGCACATCTGAAAGAGAACGTCTAAAATAAGGTTTCACGTTATCAACTGATACCGTTAATAGCTTATTTCTATTTATACGTATAGTTATTGTTCTAGCAGATACTTTTACTACTTCGTACGGACCCGTCCATTTAATTCGTGTACCTGTTTTCTTTTTATCATTGTATAAAACAAGGTCTTTTATTTTATAAGTATGACCTTTTCGCTTACTGTTTACCCGTGCTAAGCTTCTCTCTTTGCTTTTAATATTAGTTTCTTTAGCTAGCCTATGTAGCTTGTTAAGCTTACTTGAAATTGTTTTGTAATAAAAGTTAGTAGTTTTATCTGTGCTTATGCTTCTTAAATGATCTCTTGTTTCACCGAACATTAACTCGGATGGAGTAAAACCCGTTGATGAGTGTTTCGAGTTATTATAGGTCATGACTGCTATACTTAGTGCTAGCTCCCAAGGTATCTTAGAGTTTGCGACTAAGCATCTCATAGAGTCTTTAATAGTTGCATGTACCCGTTCAATTCCTCCATTTGATTGTGGGAATTGCGTTAACGCTTCAGATTTTTCAATTTCTAATACTTCGCAAACCTTTTTCATTGCTTTAGAAATGAATTCAGCTCCTAAGTCTGAGTGAAAACGAAGAGGTATGCCTAAGTGTTGGCAATAGCATAACAACGATTTTATTACTTCCGTGGTAGATTTTTGTTTTAAGGTGTAAGCAGCTAAGTATTTGGTAAGTTCATCTATAATTGTAAGAGCATAAATTTTCTCATTTTCCTTACCAAATTCTATTATATCAACGTTTATTCTCTCTAACGGTTTGTTAACGCTTGATAAAATAACAAATGGTTGTGACCAATTTCTTCTATCGATCTTATTAACTTGACAGGTATCGCAAGTTTTTATATATTCTTTTACGTCTGAAGTTAAGTTTTTCCAAGTATATTTTAATTTTATTCTTCTAATTGTTTCATCGATTCCTTTATGAGCGGCAAATCGCGAATCATGATAATAAGATATTATTTTCTGTCGTTGATTTTCTGGTGGAATAACAATTTGATCCGTTAATTCGCAGATTATGAACTTATAGTTGTTTTCGTGGAAAACATAAGACAATAATTGTTTTGCGATATCTCTATCGTACTCTCGATCGTGCGAGGTAGTTTCCGGAATGTACACATATAAAGATGTATCCGTAACGTTATTATCGATAAGAGTTATTTTTAATTCAATTAAAGTTTTGTAAAAGCTTTCTAACATTTCCGAATCAGAATTTGTGTTTCTATCAAAACAGAAATAATAAGTTCTATTCACTGAATAAGGATCTTGGAAAACTTTAATTGTTTTTAATTTTCCTTTTATTCCCTTTAATTCTTGTGGAAAATATGTTAAAAGTTTTTCATAAATTTCATTTCTTGCTGTTACTTCGCAAGGTAAAAATAAGATTATGTGGTTGTTTTCATTATCAAAAATTGAATTTGTTGATTCAACTATATCAATCGGATTTATAGAGCCGTCGCGTAATTGTTCCCTAAAATTAGCCATTTCATTGTGTGTATTGTCTTGTAGAAAATTAACAAAAGGTCTCGATAACGCGTCTGCATTCTGATTTTTCTTTCCCGGCTTATATACAATTTTATAGTCGTATTGTTCAAGTTCTAGCCTCCATCTTATTAGACGTGAGCCAGGATCTTTGACTGAAAAAAGCCAAGTCAGTGGTTGGTGATCGGTGACAATTGTAAACTTTCTACCAAATAAATATGGTCTAAAATGTTTTATTGACCATTTAATAGCTAATAGTTCTTTTTCGATAGTAGAGTACCTTTGTTCGGTTTCGTTTAGTGTGCGTGAGGCGTAAGCTACCGGCTTATCATCCCCTAATTTTCCTTGTGAAAGGATACCGCCTATCGCAACATTTGATGCATCCGTTGTTAAAATGAATTCCTTTTCGAAATCAGGATACTGTAATATCGGAGCTGTCGTTAACAATTCCTTACAAATGTCCATTGCTTCGGTGCATTCTTTTGTCCAAATGAACTTAACGTTTTTCTTTAACAAGTTAGTTAAAGGTTTTGTTATGTCAGCGAATTTAGGTATAAATCTCCGATAATACCCTACTAAACCGAGAAAAGCTTTTATTGTTTTTGTATTTTTTGGTTGTGGAAACATTTTTACGGCTTTTATTTTATCAGGATTTGGTAAAATACCTTTATCTGTGATTACGTGACCTAGATACGCGACCTCTTTTCTCAGAAACTCGCACTTATCTGGCTGAAGTTTTAAGTTATATTCCCGTAATCTATTTAATATATTTTTTAATTTTAATTCGTGTTCCTCTAACGATGAGGCATGTATTATCAAATCATCCAAATATACTAAACAATGATCGTCTGTAAGACCTGTGAGTACGTTATCCATAACTCTTTGAAACGTAGCGGGTGCGTTTTTTAATCCGAATGGCATCCGCGTATATTCGAAGTGTCCCTCTTCGGTAGAGAAGGCTGTTTTCTCAATATCCTGTGAGTGCATTTCTATTTGGTGGAAACCACTTGCTAAATCTAATGTGGAAAAGTATTTACTTTTACCTAATTTATCTAATATTTCGACGATATTAGGTATTGGATATTTATCAGCTTTGGTCACTTCGTTCAGTTTCCTATAGTCGATAACCATTCTCCATTTAGTTTTACCGCTTGCGTCTACCTTTTTTGGAACGATCCAAATAGGTGAGTTGTAAGGGCTGTGACTAGGTTGAATGATTTTTTGTGCTAATAGGTTTTTCGTTTGATTTTTTACTTCCTCTTTATGTATTTGAGGGTACCTATAGTTTTTAGTATACACCGGAGGAGAATCTCCCGTGTCAATACGGTGTTTGACCGCGTTGCTGAAGGTAAAACGATCCCCTTCTAAATGAAAAACATCATTGTATTGTTTACAAATTTTTAGGATGTTTTTCTTTTCTTCAGCGTTCATGTGATCGGTGCGTAATAAACTTGATACTTTTTCGCGCCTTTCTATCGAGTTATTTGTTAAAGAGTGAATTTTTATTTCCTCTAAATTAATAGGGTTCGCCTCTAGAACAGGAATATTCATTTCCATGTCTCTACAAACGGTATTAATACACGATACATACGCTAAGTGATTTTTCACCGTAATAAACGCTCTAGGTAATATGATATCACCCGTAATTTTTACCGATTCTAATAAGCATTCGCCTTCTGCGACGTTTTTTATATGAATTGGTATGATTTGTTCAGAACGACCTGAAATCGTAATTCGATTTTCTTTTTGTTTTTCCGGTTGTACACAGGTATTTTCCGACGGCTTCATTAAGTTTACTGTATTGTTTTCCATATCAATTTGAGCTCTAAATCGTTTGAGAAAATCTAACCCTAAAATTCCGTCATAAGGTGTTTGAAGGTCGATTATGTAAAATTTGTGTTTACATTCTTCCGATGGTATAGGTAACTCTACGAACTCTGAACAAGTAAATGTTTCGTTTCCTATGCCCTTTATACTGAGGTTATCTTTATAATACGTAATGTGCGTTAGATTTTGTATGATATTTGTATTAATAGTTGAAATAGCCGCGCCCGTGTCAACAAGAAGTTTGAAATATTGGTTTTCTAATTTGAATTTGACAAAAAGTAATTTACTCTTTGTTGGTAAAATTACATTATTTATTGAAATTCGAGCAGATTCAACAGCACTTGTGTCTCGTCCCCGGAAGTCGACTGCTCGGTTTCGACTTCCGTCAACTCGTTTAAATGATTTACACGGCGTCGATTTTCGCTATTGTTAGCGTTACTATTATTATTTGACGTAGTTGGTTTACTAAACGAATTTTGTTTTTTCCTACAATATTCTTGAGTGTGTCCCGGTGTCTTGCAAAAGCTGCAGAAATGCTGGTTAGAATAAGTTCGATTAGAAAACCCACTTGTAGACGGTTTGCTATACTTCTGATCATTTTTATTGATCTTTAGATCAGAAAATTTACTTAGCACTGTATTATAATAGTTAGTTGATCTCTCCTCCTCTATAGCAAGGTTGAAAGCTTCTTCCGTCGTTTTTGGCTTTTCCAAACGAATTTTATTATAATAACTAGGCTCAAGACCCACTAGAAAATTATTTAAAAGGATTTTATCATACTCGTTTTTCAATATTCCTTCCCTGTCATTCATAATAATTTGATTGGATAAGAGCTCATCTCTTATCTCTATAAAAGCATCTACATATCTAACCATTGACCCTTTCTGTCTGGTATATTGCGACGCTAACAAAAGCTCACTTATGTTTCTATTTTTTCCAAAATGTTGGCGTAATTCATCCAAAAAAATTTCCATATTCTCGAAATTGCGAGAATTGGCAAAAGCTGCTGCTTTCCCTTCCAATTGGGCTAAAGCATGAGGCAATAAAATTTGCGCTTGTACTGAACTGGCTAATTTGAGCGCAGTTTTACAGTTAGCGATAAAACAATTCAAATTTTTAGTGTTTTCACTAAATTTAGGAATTATATTTAACAATTGACCCGTTGAAATAATGGATTCCATTTTAACTTCAACTTTACTTTCACTGGTCTTAGTTCCCGTAGACATTTTTCGCGATCTTAATTCAATTTTAAGGAAATATAAAGATCGTGATTAATTTTGGACAGTAGGAAGGTTATACCCAATCAGTTAACGGAATAGAATATGCAAGGACTTACATTAGCAGGACCTGGATCTTCATTTCTTCCGCTCCCTTAGTTGTATGCTGCAACTCTTCGGGTACGCTGATAAGGCTGACTTCTTCTCGCGATGAGCTTGAAATCACTTCCTAGCTATCCTACCGACTGCGCCACTGTTACAAATGAGCTACGGGAATGACTTTTTAAAAAATTACTTTATTTATAAACCTAGCTACATTATATGTTGCTATGAAGAAGGTTGAGTAAGAACTAACTGTTATTGTACAGAGGGCGTATTTATAACCTATCCAACAGGCATGTGATGGTGGTGGTTTCATGAGAACCTAAACAACGATGCTTTCACAATACTTTATCTAATGGGTAATAAAATTATATTGGTTGATAATTCATATCAAAACAGATGACACTTTGTCTTTCTAAAAAAATGATAATGTTAATGGTGATTAGTTCCTGTTATAAACAGATGCCTGTTGTTCACAAATTTAGATAACGATTAATAAGTATGTCAAAGGGTTACGAAACAATAAGGGCATTGATAAACTTTAGGTATATTGTATGTGAACTAACAAATATCAAGGGTTTAACACGGCCTGTCAGTTGGCCACACACTCACAGTTTTAAATACAAAAACTGAATATCATGGCCAATTACGACGAACTGCTGCTGGCGAAGTAAAAGTCCCTTACCAATTAGACGGTTAATATTGTAAGCCTTGGAAATTCACGAGTGAGAATATAATAAATAGTAGGTATGCCGAGATTCCGCGGCAGCGTCATATTATTATACTGCTATCACACAAATTACTTGAAAAATGGTGATTTCAATGAGTGAGTGCGATACCATGGGCACCAAACAAACTACCTATTATTAAAGAGAGAATAACACTTGTGACTTTTCTTAGTAACCGCACGTGCAAATGAATTTATATTACATTTTTAGTAAGCATGTCGTTTAAAAGGTGGACCGACGATCTAGTCAAGGTCGTGGGAAGCCGCTGAATGCGGGCAGCACAGGACCGATCGTTGTGGTGATCCTTGGGGGAGGCCTATGCCCAGCATTCGGCGTCGTTCGGCTGACATGATGATGTCGTTTATATGACGTAGCCGTTTCGGGCCCGCGCATCGCACTTATCATTAAATTGCTATCTGGCCACGCCCCATCGTTCGATATGGATGTGTGACACATACACCCACACACACTTTTGAATCATGTCTGGTTGCTTCAGTGTGTGTGAGCGATAACAACGTGATAGCGCATCGCTTAATTTAAGCAAAACAAAATCACCCTTTAAAAACAGACAAAGGCTTTTATTAACTATGTCTTATTCAGTATTTGAAATCAATTTTGAATTGTATGAAATACCTGACCTATGAGGTATTTCAGACAATATTATACTTTCTAGACATACTTAGGTAGGTACTTAGCGGGCTCAGCGACCCAAAATGATTCTTGATCTTGGCCTGTGAATCCTCCGATGCTAGAGATCGCCACATGTTTCGGTCTAGTGCCATGAGCTGTAGTCTGAAACCGAAGTCCGAGTGAATCTGAAGGCCTCCTCCGAAACGCAAAATCTGAAACTTCATTATATCCGTCCTTCTCACTCCCCAGCTGGTCCCCACTAGTCGTGACAGAATCGAGTGAAAGGGGCGGCTAACGAAGTATTGAATATTGCGTCTCGGAGTACGGCTCCTGAATCGCAAAATTTTGAGTAGACGCTCTGTTCCGTCCGACCAGCCCAACACCTGAAGTTCTATGAGACCTTTCGCAACCTCATCAAAATCAAAATCGAAATCATTTATTCATTTAGGCTAATACAGCACTTGTGAACGTCAATGAAGCTACGTGCTATTGGTTCGCAAATCCTACGGCGGCGGGAGGCCTTGTAACAAGAAGAACCGGCAAGAAACTTGCCAACGGCAATTTTTTTCCCAGTGTCATATTTCATACAGAGTCGTCAAATTGAAAAGTGACTATAATATAATATGTAAGGTCACATTCCATCAAATCAAATATAAAAACAAAATAAAAAACCCAGTAATCATAGCAGTATATAATTTTAAATAACTTAGAAACTAGACACTTTTTAGACTAGAAACTGAAAACTGTATAAAAGATGCTCATAATAAGAATTTGCAGGTCCCTGCCGAATTTTTTGCATCCGTGACCGTCTACTTTAGTGACATAGTCGGTTTCACCGCCATCGCTGCTGTGTCTACCCCTTACCAGGTAATCAATCATCAATCAATCAATCATAATAATAATAGTACTATAATGATGTCACTGTTCCCCATGACGACAACCTTGTGAAAGCTGAAAAAGATAAAGAAAACAAATATCTTGATTTAGCTCACGAGATTGTTGACATGTGGGACATTGATTCAGCAATTATTGTTCCGATAGTCATATCTGCCCATGGTCTGATAGCCAAGAGCCTCGATAAACACCTTAAGAGGCTTGCGTTAGGTGGATGGATCGGGAGTCAGATGCAGAAGGCAGTACTTCTGGACACGGCCCGTATAGTGAGAAGGTTCCTGTCTCTGGTTCCTTAACCATCGGTAGCCGGGACCCTGATCTTGCTGTCGTTGGGGAACTGCATTTTTGTATTTTTAAATGTTATATTTTTTTAGTGTTATACATTGTAAAAATTTAATGTTTAGAAATATAATTTTGTAAGTATTTAAAATGTAATAAAGGGAATACTAATACATTATTATTAAATTTGAAGACCTCCGTGGCCGAGTGGTGTACGCACTGCATCCTGTCTGCTACGCTGGATAGTGGTCAAATGCACAGCTAGTACAAACAAAAAAAAAAATTAAAATGGAATTATTGAATGGAAAAGTGTGTTATTTCTAACTATTCTGCATGACGTGTTCTTTATGTGGTTGGTCGGAGGTTGATTGAGGAGTGTAAATGTTTTGGTGTTATTATTTTTACATAGTAGTTATATATTTTGCTAGATATAATATCGCAGAAACTAATACCATCACAGCATTTCCAAATTATCAAAAGCGCAAAGCATTATCAAATAACCTCTGTAGGAAGCGATAATTAATGTCATGTTTCAGGTTATCAGCTTTCTGAACTCTGTGTACAAGCTGTTCGACGAAAGAATAGAATGTTACGACGTTTACAAGATCGAGACAATTGGTGATTCGTATATGGTGGCATCGGGTCTGCCTGTGAGAAATGGTGAGGCAACTTTATTCGTATTCCCGACTATATTTAATACCAGCTTTCTGCCCGCGGCTTCGCCCGCGTGGACTACACGACGTTCCTCTCCAGGCTACAAAGTATCTGTGTCCCTTTCAGCCAAATCCATTAAGCCGTTTTGGCGTTATTGAGTAACAGACATCCAAACATCTAAACTTTCACATTTATAATATAAATAGGATTAGTAGGATGGTCTAAGCATAAATATATGAATTATAAGTACGGTCGAACTAGTTGAATCGTGAATCATTTTTCTCATAATTGGTTTGAAAGCGTCAAAACTATAAAGGTCTATGTCAACAAATTTGAAGCTCTACCTTGTTGTATTTTAAAATCCATAAAAATAGGTGGATCACAATTCAGTTGGCTCGTTTGTGCAATCTGCTAAGTCTATAAAAGAACTTATCTTAAAATTATTTATTAGTAAGACACGAGTTCACCAATAAGTAGTAAGTAATTTACGTTAAAGGCCTGATTAAAATTTAATGCTCGCACGTGATTGGTTAAACAGCCAACTAACCAACGGTTAACGTAATTGTCTGTTGGTGAACCCGGGCCTTTAACCATAACCTATTATACCTTTCATTGAATTATTTAAAACTTAGTCACGCGAATGTTCTAGCTAGAACTTTAAAGGGAAACCTTATTAGTAATAAACGTTTTGTGAGACATTGGTCCCCCGACAAAACGCGGGCACTCTAGGTATATCTTGAATTTATTCAAGTTCACGCATGAAATTCACCGAAACAAACAACGTCACCCATGCCTGGCCTATTTCACTCCCCGTTTCGACTCGAAAACGCGGCGGCAACGCCGGCGTTGTAAATCCATAGAAATTAGGTCCGCAAAAGAGCTAGAATATATGCGGTAGAAAGAGATGCAACGACAACGAGTGGCCGTTCGTAATTTGCCTGCGCCGTACAAGCTGAATTCTACTTTATTGCGTTATTGTTAGAGTTGCTATTTATTTAAATGACTTAGCGGAGTGAGCTATCTGTTACATAGTAACTATTTAGTAATCTGTGCCCATGCTTCATGCCCGCTTTGCCCGCGTCCCTGCGCACACGCTGGCGCTCGGCACCACCCCCTTTCACGTAAAAACATTCCTTAATATGAGTACATTTAATGGGCTGAATGGAAGCCAATGACTTCAAAATCACCCTGTATAAATAAATACTGTATAAGCCATATTCGTATGAATTTGAACACTTGATTCTAGAAATCTTTCAATTACAGGAAGTAAACATGCCACCGAGATAGCGAGCATGGCTCTGGAACTTCTAGAAGCAACCACTATGTGCAGACTACCCCACAGGCCAGATCAGGTACCTAACTAGGTAATATTCTGAATGTTGTAACTTAGTCACAGCTTAACAGGAACTTTTAAGATGGATGGAATGTATGTTGCTGATTCCAGAAGCGAGAGCTGGTAAGGCCTTAAAAATCTTTTATCCTTTGTTGTTTTTTTTATCCTTTCGATGTTAGATGTCATTTGCGTACCAGATCTTAGAATCCTCATTTGCCGTTCTTAATGTTCGCACCGGCACAGAGTTTTGTTCATAACGATACAAGCCAAATGCGTATTAGCGGATTATCAACTGCAAACTTATTTAATACCAACAGCATACAAGGAGCTAGAGATATAAGAATGGCTTCAGTCGCGCAATAGCCAAGTGATCTAAGTCACTACGCCATTTGAGTTCTTAAAATTATATTTATCATTAATGGTAGATCTAGGTCAAACACAATAATTGATACAATGTCGCCAATGCATGAAATCACTATGAATCAATAGACATGTCTGTAGAATCTCGTAATTGACCACAAAGCGGCGCGCCATTTCACGATCCTTTATGCGATGAATGTTTAGTCATACGTTAAGCATGACATACATCCTCCAACAAAACCGCAATAGGTCAACCCGATAACTTGGCTAAACTTGACCCAGGTTCCGGTCAGACAATGACATGTAAAAAAAGCCTTTTGAAAACAATCGTTTCGATTGATACTAATGTTGTCTTATAATTTGTCGTTGACATCAGTGAAAGTTATTTTAAGCTATTTTAATGAGTTTAAGTAAACTTTGCAAAAGAAAATAGCAAAGTTTTCGACTTGTCGGAATCGTAAGCAAGATGAAATAAGGGTAGTTTTTTATAGGGCTCCAATCTTTCACAATACAATAATAGCTTTAAAATGGGATTGGTTTGACGTATCTATCATATATACATTTCTAGGCTAATTTATAAAGTTAAAGTTTGTAAGTTTGTTTGTAGAAATCAATCTCTGAAAGTACCGAACCGATTTTTTTTTGTAATATTCACTTGAGTATACATTATCTCTGAGTGGCATAGACTATTCCCATTATTATATCCCGATATTGCCACAGAAAGGATGAAGCGGTGCTATCTTTGAGTGGCATAGACTATTCCCATTATTATATCCCGATATTGCCACAGAAAGGATGTAGCGGTGCTATCTCTGAGTGGCATAGACTATTCCCATTATTATATCCCGACATTGCCACATAAAGGATGAAGCTAGCTTTAAATATAAATTACTTTGATAAGAATAGATGTGGACCAAAATCTACGAAATGAAAGTCGCGAACGGCGGCAAGTATCTCATAATTTCCCACAGAACCTCTCCCTATTTCAGACGCTGTGCATGCGAAGCGGGATCCACATGGGGCCGTGCGTGGCTGGCATCGTCGGCAGCAAGATGCCGCGCTACTGCCTGTTCGGGGACACCATCAATACTGCTAGCAGGATGGAGAGCACTGGAGAACGTATGGCGATATTTTCCTTCCCTTTAAAAAATAGTCCTATAATCAAACAACTCAGCTTTAAGAGTCATTTCAGCACTTTGCAATTGTCTCGCTCGCCAATAAACATTTTTAAAGATTGAGGAAAACGCATTGTGTTTTTTAGATAAGTGTTTCATTATGTCCCTACAACGCAATAAGTTATACGTTATTAAACATTTTTTCAACATTGTCAATACTGCAATAATAATAGAATTACGAGCTTAAAGTTATCGAACATTTTCTTCCTAATTCTAACCAATACTCGATTGAATGAATAAAATAACTTATACAAAATATCCGTAACATTGCGTATAATAATTAGTACATAATTAAGCACTTTTATAAAAGACACAATGTGTTTTCCACAATCTATGAAAATGTTGCATTGTGCGAGCGAGACAACTGCCAAATGGCTCTAATTGCGAAATGGCTCTTAAGCACAAGAGTTAGAGATAATAAAACCAAGGAAGCTTTTCTCTCCCTCTCCTCGATCCCTTCAATAGCCTGAGATAGGAATAGGGATCGACCTTCACACATTGGTTGAATGAATAAAAAGTATTTTATATGAAACCGAATATTAAATAACATAATAGCCAGTCAGCCTGTCCAGAAATATTTTTAAATTTTTTTCGGAACTTTTTTCTGCGTAAATTGCACCCACTTATTTAATTTGATATAAACACATTTTATCAATTTGCTGCAGACCGTTTCAGTGCATCGGCAAATATTTGGTTGGTCCACTGCCCATGTCGCGCCAGCAAAATACATATCTATTGGTAGTTGTCTAACAGATGGGTTAAAGTCGATCCTTAATCGTATCCTAGTCCACAAGCTCTTGGGTTTGCCGGCCCGGAACTCCCGTCGAGCCTACAATCGGGCTCAACGGGAGGTCTGGGCGCGGCGAGAGACATAGTCGTGGGCCACACTGGAGCGGCGCGTCTTGCGTCCGCGTTGAGCGGGAAAAACAAATATATTGAGACGGACGGGAGGGGCCACACTGGCGCGTCCGGTGGTTGGCGCGACCGGCGGAGGGAATAGTACGTGTTCGAGCGTCCTGCGGATCCGCAGGTCGCCTCCGCGCCCCGCGGTTTCTCCAGTGTGGCCCACGACTATAGAGTCCCGACTATGTGACCGAGTCCAACCTGCCTTTTGGTATGCCTAAACTTAAACTTCTTGGCAAATCAGTAGATAGGTCTTTAACTATGATATTTTTTCAATAAAATTATGAATAAGACCGTGATCCTAATTAGGCAAGCTTGTTAAAAGCTGTACTCAATACTCAATACTCAATACTTTATTTGCAAACCATAATGTGGGTACAGAGGATGATTCAATTTTCGATGGGTTTATTGGAATGATATAAGGTTTTGCAAACCACCTCCAATCTCCATCCTCATATCTAAGCCTGACGACATAACAATGATGTTTTCAGCATTATTGTGTTCCCGCAGTAAAGGAGATAAGATAGCCAGTTCCTCAGTGATTGAGGATTCTTCCATCTTCAGCCTTATCATCACTTAACATCAGGTGTGGTGAAGCCCAAAGTGCTACCCCGTTGTGGATAAAAAAAAACATAAATGACGGCATAACGTTACTTAATATGGTAATTTTATTGTTTACAGCAATGAAGATTCAAATATCTGAAGATGTGAAAAGGGCCTTAGATAGGACTGGTCAATTCATAACAAGTCCCAGAGGAGTTGTAGATGTTAAGGTGGGTATTATTAGAATATATTAAATAACAACATAATAATAACTAAATAGTCGTGTAAAAGCAGGCCCCTACACACAAGATACAACCCCCTAGATACAAAGTGGACCCACGACATCCCACGATCTGGTCAAGGTCGCGGGAAGCCGCTGGATGCGGGCAGCGCGCGACCGATCGCTGTTGAGATCCTTTGGGGAGGCCTACGCCCAACAGTGGGCGTCGAGCGGCTGATGATGATTTTTTTTTTATATTAAAAAATACATAATTTTATATCAATATTGTGTGGTTCCTTTCTATATAGTTCTCTGAAAATTTGATCCCGACGAGTTTTTATAGGACTTAATGATCAGCCGATGTTTCATGATTTTATCTACTTATTCAAAGAATTTACTCTTCAGCTGAATAATGTCACGAAGCGAAACTGTAGCCGTAGCATGGAAACTGTTGAATCGTAAACTATACTATTTGTCAAAAGCTGTCAAAGTGCGGTTGTCAAATATCTATTGAATTTTAGTTCCTTATACGATCGAAAGAGGCACTCATAAACTTATCCTAAAAATAAGTTTATGGAGGCACTGCTATGGTTTTCATACAATTTATTAAAACTCATTATTACGAACACGATAACGATAACGAGTCCTATAGGCTAGGTACTGAACTGACGTCATCCGGTAAATGTGAGTTAATTTTTGAATAATAAAACCTTCAGTTTTTATTAGTTTATGCGCTTCTGAATCACCGACAAAATACGAAAACTATACACGGCTATAATTGGCGCATCTGTACCCGGGAATTTCCCTCACGCTTACAATCAGTATTGCAGATTAAGCGGTAGACAAGATGCATTCTTTGAAATTAAACGACTGTCCTAACATTATGCTTAGAAGTGACTATAAGTCACGTGGTCTAGGTGAATGATTATTGAAATTGCTCTCGATATGACATAAAATAAACGCATTGAAGATTACGACGCAATCTAATTAAGACCACGACGGCTAGATGCCCAATGAAATGGAAACTTTATTTAAAAAAACCATTGAGATTTAAGGAAAATAAAGAAAGTAAAAATACTTACTGGATTTTAACTGAGGTCTTCTGGCTTCTATGCCGCCCTTTTTCTTACTGAGCTATTACAACTTTGGAAACGGTGGCAAAATTTGCCTTCGTATTCTAATGCCATTGTAACAGATTTTCGATCAGGGTGCCTACCATCAACTCTTATTGCGGTTTTGTTTAGGACCTAAACTGATCTGCTTCGCTTATTATGACAGCGATTCAGTGATCATTTAATGACATTTCACATTGCAGCCGCTGAGCTGTCATCGACTCTCATTTGACTTATAACTCGGCCAAGCTAACATGACACCTGCAGGTTATACCCGTCCTTTTCACTCTCCGCGCATGACAGAATCGAGTGAAAGAGACGGGTAGAAGTAATAAGGACAGAAATCGTTCGGTTCATTCACATTTACCAATTCATTTGCGATCCAGTTTTTAGAAGGTCAGAGTACGAAAGAAAGCAATTCATTTTAGGAACCTATTCTGCATCGCGCTATTTTTGAATCGCTGTCTTAAAGTTGATGGTAGGCACCGTCACGTGTCTTATCGCTCTGACGGTTGATATGCGAGTTTAACATTTTTTACCCATTACAAAAAGTGCACGATGCCGCTAAAGAAGTTTTCACTTCAAAATTTGTATTAACAGTTATTTCCTCTTCCCAGGGTAAAGGGGAGATGACGACCCACTGGCTGGAGGGCCGCACGGGGCCCTCCCCCGCGCGCCCCGTCACCTCCTCGCTGGACTGCACTCCTAGCTTCCTAGCCAGGATTCACTCACAAGGAAAAACCTCTCCAAGGGGCGCGGACACTAAAAACGTCTAAACTAACACCTATCTTAAGTCTGGAATGAAATTGCGTTTGTCATTTCATTACTTAATGTCAAACATTAAAAGTAGAGTGCGCGCCAGATAAGTCTGCGCGCGGTCGGAATCGAATATTATACATCATACATACATATACTCACGCCTATTTCCCACGGGAATAGGCAGAGACTATGGATTCTTTCGCTTCATTCACATCCATCAATCTTTTCATAGATGCCCAGCGATTTTTGTCACTGCGTACACCTCCAGTCTTTTTTAGTAAACCTCCTACTTGGTCCGTGTACATTCGCACAATATATCTCTTTCGTGATCCGCCATTCATTCATCCTCTTTACGTGAACGAACCACCGGAGCATTCTTTTCTCAATTCTTATCACTATACCATCTTTCACTCCACACCTTTCACAAATCACATCATTGCTCACTCTATCACTCAATTTAACTCCACATATTTTCCTCAACGATCGCATCTCTACCGCATTTATTCTGCTTTCATTTTTCTTCTGCCATACCCAAGACACACTTTCATACATCAGTGTCGGCACCAGCACTCCGTTATGAATAGCCATTCGCGCCTTTTCAGATACGATTTGGCTACTCATAACTGAGTGTATAGCGCCGTTCACTATATTCCCTTTCTTCACTCGTCTTTCTATGTCTTCCTTACACTATAAATCTTAGAATAACAAAGGTACTGTATTAGCTAGCGTCAAAAAAGCCCCAGTCACGCGTGGAGTACCTAAACGGGCTTGGCTTCGCAATCAAACCGAGCCGCCCGGTACCACCAAGAGCTTCCTCACTAGCTGGCTAGAAATGTTTAAATACAATTGAAAATGTTTTCACTGCTGTCGGCCACTTGCGTCACAGAGTTCCAATGAAATAGAGCCCTACATTTCAAAGGATCGCAGGTTTACCGTTTGCCATTAACGCTAGAAATTGTCCATTTCAAATTGGGTTTCAGATATGCGGCTTATTGAACTGATCGATACTTGGAAAAATTGTGCTGAAGCGAGATAGCAATGAGAAAACGAAGCGCGCGGGAGCGAGACCGATTTTGCAGATTAGGCAAAAAAACACAAAACCACTTCGTATTAAAAAACAATAGCGATTTTTTAAAAATGCTTCTAATACGACCCTAGATATTATTGGTGTCCACCAATTAAACCAATTTGCAATAGTATGTAACCCCATTTAAGAATAATCTTGAATTTTCGTATTTATTTAGAGAGGACTTTTCGACAAGAAAAAGTGTCAAGTCAAATTATAAAATCGTGATTCTGAAACTATACGAATCTAGATAAAGGTATGAAGAAATATATATCTTATTACCAGATTTGTGACAATTCTACCGTCCTATAGTTTTATATCAAAAATCCATACTTTTTCCGAGTAGCGCCTTTTGAACATGCTCTAACTATCGGCAGCTTGTGTCAACAAGTTTTTTTTTATTTTCTTTTTTTTTTGCATCAAAAGGGATGAGTCCCTGACATTGAAACTAGTAAGAACTGTATTTTCAGTGCCAGTGATTCCTCGACATTTTTAACATTTACACATAGTTGTGTAAGTGCAACTACCGGTTTTTTAATATTCAGTTAAACAAGGTATAAAAAGGAAATAAAAATAAAATAAGTTCCAATCAAATAGGGCCCTAAATTTTAAAGGTTTACGGGTATAACGTTTGCCATTAAGGCTAAAAAGTTGTCCATTGCAATTTGGCTTCAGAGATATGCGGCTAATGAACTGATTGTAAACTTAAATGGAAAACAACATGGATAGTTCTGTTACTATGGTTAAAAGACGTCAAGTCACCGAATTTAAAATGCATGGGCACAGAATAACCGATTTAATGCCTGGATAAAAATTATTCATTTGATATCGTTTATATCTCCAAATTGAAAAATCAGCCCTAATAAATCAGTATAGCTGGATTACAATAATAAAATTGTACGGATTTGAATATTGCGCGACACTTTACGATCAGAATCGCTTGTGTATGGTGACGAGCATATAGACAGCTAAGTTCACTTACAGACAGTGTGAAATTATTATAATCATGAAATCACACACATACACGCATACATACCTTAACCATAGACACAATACACTCCTTTTTTTGGGCAGTCGTGCAAAATCGACTCGTCTCACAACAAGCTACGATGGAACTCGAACCCTCGACCGTTCACTGTCCAGGCGAATGCTCTAACCACTGAGCTACGGAGTCGTTGAATATAGGTTTATAGAATTTATTCTCATAAAAACACAAAGTTTACTTAAAATGAGAAAACAAGTACCTATTACTTAAGATTATTTTCTTAGTGGCTATTTTTAAACATCGGATACTCGGCACACATACTAATAACAAACTTGACGATTATGTTATTAATATAGTGTGATTAAATCTTTTTGCCGTCTGTTAATTTCGCGCAAGACGCTGCGCAGGACATAATTTAGTCTCAGATTACTAAATAGTTACTATCTATGTAACAGATAGTTCACTCCGCTCAGTCATTTAAATAAATAGCAACTCTAACTATAACGCAATAAAGTAGAATTCAGCTTGTACGACGCAGGCAAATAACGAACGGCCACTCGTTGTCATTGCATCTCTTTCTATCGTATATATTCTAGCTCTTTAGCGGACCTATTTCTATGGATTTACAACGCCGGCGTTGCCGCCGCGTTTTCGAGCCGACACGGGGAGTGAAATAGGCTGCGGGGAAGGCTACTGCACATAGTCTGACGCCAAAACAAATATGTTTACAACATTATTGTGTTCCGACAGTTAAAGATAAGATAGCCGGTTCCTCAGTGATTGAGGATTCCGGGAGTAGTACGCTTCAATCATCTTCTATCTTCAGCCTTATCACCACTCAACATCAGATGTGATGATGGCTAAGTACTACCATTGTGGATAAAAAAAAATCAAAGCGGCTATCTTCATGACCGCCATTAGGTTTGATGCACACTGTAACTAACTTGGATTCAATAATTTGAAGTGAAGAATATTGAAAATGAAGTATTGGTAGCTCTGATGGGACAAGAGTTGTGAGACGGGACGATTTTTTCCATTACCTAGGTATTTCATTTTCAATAATAAAAATTGCATTGTGAATGCAAAAAAGTAAAAAATGAAATGTGAAGAATATAGTATTAATCTTGCTCTACTTATATTTATGTTAGATAATTTCACCAAGTTGGAAAAACGCAAATTTTTTATAGCGTACAACCTTAAGTCACTTTATCTAAAAACGCAAAAAAGCCAAATGTTAGTACTGAAAGGCTTATAATATTATACGTAATTTGTTGTTTTTTATATTATTGTAAACTATGTATTGTAAAATTTGATAATGTGCAACGTTACTAATCGCATTCACGTTAAGAATTCTTTTCTAGATCTTGCCTATCTTTACTGTTACTATCTGTGAAAATGAAAAATGAAAAAAAATGAAAAATATCTTTATTGCAACAGTTACCAGATAACATATTAATAAAAACCCTGGCTTCTGAATTTAAGTTAACTCTATCTATGTGTCCAACTTTTACTCAAACGTTAAAATAACGTTTGAACATTTACTTATTTAAACAGCCCTTAATTCTTACCTACTGTGTAAGTATACGATTTATAGGATTGATTTGTGTATTGAATATTTCGATAATTTGACAGAAATGCATCGATGAAGTTAGGGTCCCACTGCTTTAACTGTTATTTTTTTAATCTTAGGAGCTAATTAGTAGGTACTTACTTTATATTTGTTAGATATGTATCTATTTTGTATAAATCTTTACACGTCGTGATTATCAAATAGATGTTGCTATGAATAGGACCTAACGTGGTGTGGTGTGCCACTAATTGTACTGTAAAACTACCAAAGAATTTAGATAAATGTATTAAGAATTTTTAATAAATGTTAAGTACTTCACGAGAACTGACTGTTATTTACCCCGTAGTTCTTAGCCGTCAGCCATCATGGGCCCATGGGCCCAGTCGCCGGATTTCACTTTTTTATATTTTTTTCCCGTCAACTGGGCCCATTTTTGGTATGCACAAAAGATCTATTGTTTAAATGGAATTCTAAGTACAGTTAGAAGAAAAAGCATCTATCTATACTAGTATTATAAAGAGGAAAGGTTTGATTATTTGTTTGTTTGTTTGCATAGAATAGGCTCCGAAACTACTAGACCGATTTAAAAAAGTCATTGACCATTAGAAAGCTACGTTCTTCCCGAGTGACATAGGCTATATTTTATCCCGATATTCCCAAGGCAACGGGTACCACGCGGGTGAAACCGCGAGGATCCGCTATACTTATAATAAAACTGTAATCGATCCAATTCTGTACATTGAAAAGAAATTGAAATAAATACCTCCAGGGGTCTTCTTTAACGAAACAGCTGCCAAAAATATAGTTTTTTCTTATATTTCTCATAAAACTTTTTAGGATTTAAAATACTGAGTCAAAAGAAAGAAAGGCTAAAAATCACATCTATTTTCCTTTTAAATAGCTATTTCATGCTATGTTTTTAATGCATTTCGATTCTCTAAAATTCGATCACTAACTAGCGTAGCACTTTGCATTTTACTTTCACTCGTTTGTTATAAATTTGGCATAATATGCGTGTTCGAATTATTTTTACAATGTTTTAATAAACTACCTCCACCTACCTCCTTGCATTGTAGTTCGGGTTAAATCTTGCAAGCTAAAGGAGATCAGTTAAATTGGACCAAAAAAGTAAAAGTGTCGGCCAACAAAAACAAATTGCACATTACTATTGTAAACAGTGTTTGTAACTACTACTGTGTTACTAAGTATTTGACTTTCTCTATACTTAAACTCCCAGAACACAAAATTGATTCTCTGTCTATCGTAGCTCACAACGCCCATGACAGTGGTATTCTTGCCTGCTCCTGTCCCCAACTTCTTAAAACGGACGTAATCAAATATCTTGGTGTACATATTGATGAGAACCTCCGTTTTACTAATCACATCCAATTCATTGCGGGAAAAGTTAGGAAGCTAATATTCGTCTTTAAGAACTTAAAAGGATTTGCTGAGCCTCATGTCATGAAAATCGTATATCTAGCTTTATGTCAATCTGTTCTTTCATATTGTATTACCTCCTGGGGAGGTGCGGCTAAAACTCACATGTATAGCCTTGAAACGGCACAGAGATCAGTCCTCAAAGTTGCAACTTCCAAGTCGTTCTACTTCCCAACGAACCAACTTTACCATTACTGCGACGTTCTAACAGTCCGCCAGTTGTATATTTTATATACAGCAATGCTCCAGCACAAGACCTGTCCCCTAGCGCCTGACCTGCAAGCTAAAAGAAACAAAGTTGTCGTTCCCACCATCCCACTCAAAACCTCCTTTAGCCAAAGATTTTTCTGTTTTCTTGGACCCTACCTTTATAACCAAATTAATAAAGACATTAAAATATACTCGCACAATAGACATAACCTTAAGATTAGTTTGGTAGCGTGGCTAAAACTTAAGTCCTATGCTGACACTGAAAGTCTACTTAAACCTGTTGGCTAGTAATCTCTGTTCTTTTCAGTAACAGTACCTATTGTTTGATTATTGAGTCACAGCACCCACTTCAATACTCATACAAACATTCACACGCACACCTGCAGACACTAACATACATTTACTCACACGAATACTTACTCACACACACACTCGCACACACTCACACTCACTCACACACTCACACACACACCACTTGTATCCACTAATGTTTTTGTTTTACTTTAGAATAATTGTATTAAAATAAGGATTAGATGTTTATTTTGTAAATTCCATCATGTTAACTACTTACTACATTGATCAAATGTTAGTAGGTAATGGTTATGATTTAATTGTATCTACCTGTACCTACCTGAATAAATGTGTACCTATTACATCCGGGATGTACATCTGGGTCACTGGTGTTCCTGAAACTCAGGCTTTTGCTTATTTCAGGCACCAGTCTCCACAAGTACAACGTTATGTGCTAACTAATTGTAATTAGTTTGTAACTTACCAAGTTTGTGGAGAAAATCAATAAATGATTTATTTATTTATTTTATTAATTTAGTGTAAAGATCATTTTTTGTTACGACGTTAACAGTGTACGATTAGTGGCCAATCAGTTATTTAAGTTTGAAAATGAATTTTTTTCTTCATTTTCAAACTTGAATACAGCTTAGCCAATGTGCGGCCAACGAAAATAAATTGCAGATTACTATTGTAAATAGTGTAACAATCATTTTTGTTATGACGTCAACAGTGTATGATTAGTGGCCAAGCAGTTATTCAAGTTTGAAAATGATTTTTTTTTCTCTTCATTTTCAAACTTGAATACAGCTTGGCCACAGTGCGGCCAACAAAATAAATTGCTCAATACTATTGTAAACCGTGTAACAATAATTTTTTGTTATGACGTCAATATTGTACGATTAGTGGCCAAGCAGTTATTCAAGTTTGAAATCTCATTTTTTCTTCATTTTCAAACTTGAATAATGCTTGGCAACTAATCGTACACTGTTGACGTCATAACAAAAAACGATCGTTACACTGTTTACAATAATAATATGCAATTTATTTTCGTTGGCCACACTTTGGCCAAGCTTTATTCAAGTTTGAAAAATGAAGAGAAAATTACATTTTAAAACTTGAACAAACTGTTTGGCCACTAATCGTACACTGTAGACGTCATAATAAAAAATGATCGTTACACTGTTTACAATAATAATATGCAATTTATTTTCGTTGGCCACACTTTGGCCAAACTTTATTCAAGTTTGAAAAATGAAGAGAAAATTACATTTTTAAACTTGAATAACTGATTGGCCACTAATCGTACACTGTAGACGTCATAACAAATAATGATCGTTACACTGTTTACAATAGTAATGTGTAATTTAATTTGTTGGCCGACATTTTTACTGTTTTGGTTCAAACATGTATGAAGCGTGACTGATCTCCTTTAACCCACTTTATCGAAGTAACAGAGTAAGCCAACGTTTGTCTAACACTTAACTGAGTCACTTTTGTTGACTGATTGGATATCCAGTATGATACCTTAGTGTTAAAATGACGCGCCTTTCAACAGTGGCGACGAATCATCAATACAACACAACCCGAGCAATCAATGAGTCCTACAATGACGATACTGGCAGTCGAATTAAAGTGAATAACGACCACCATTTTGATTTTTACTTTGGCGTACCTATCCTATCCTAGTATCTACTAAATTCGACGAGTAGTGTAGGCCTTTCGGTAGCTTAGTTGGTCAGAGCATCGGGCCGAATTCCCGAAGGCGCGGTTCGAATCCCGCCTGAAAGCTACTTATAGGGCTCGTGATTTTTTACTATCACATTTTTCTGCGGGCAACCTGCGGGAATGTGATATTTTTCCGGGATAAGAAGTAGTAGTAGTAAATGTCACTCTCCAGTCCCCAAGCTATCCCCATACAAAAAACCACGTCGATTCGTTGCTCCGTTGTGACTTGAAAAGCGGACAAACAAACACACACATTAACACATTTATAATATTAGTATAGGTATCCTCATAATACCAATAAAGTCAAAGTCAAAGTCGAATTTGTTTATTCAATTTAGATTGTTATTAACAATACTTGTGAACGTCATAGAAGCTACGCCATCGGTTCGCAAACCCTACAGCGAGAGACCTTGGAGAAGAGCCGGCAAGAAACTCCAAGGGTTGTTTTTTTCTCGCTGTTTTATTTCACACAGAGTCGTCAAATTGAAAAATGACCTTAACATGGTATGACTAAGGTCAGTTTCCATCACAATTACACAATGAGGTATGATAAATACTGTTAAGTATAGGCGAACTAATGATCATAGCGGTAAACAATTTTTAATTACTTAGGAACTCTACGTTAAAAACAAAAGACAATTCTACTATATACTTACTGCAAGTTGCGCCATACATGTTTCAAATGTAATTCTTAATATCATGAATAAAAACAAAAGAAAACACATTTTAAGGCAAGCAGGTAAGAGCAGACCCATTCCCACTGGCAGCACCCGTTCACGAGCATGACGCATGAACCAGCCATCGCTTCGCTCAACCATATTTTAGGGAATTAAATACCTAACCTTATCTTCCAGAAGAAAGATAAAATGCCTAGATAAGAATAATAATACTTTCCTGTAATGATAGATGTAATGTGTGTTAAATAAAATAAAAAAAAAAAAAAAAAAAAAAAATACTTTATTAATTAATACTTTGATCAATTTGGGTAAGCATTGATATTTTCTTCCTATAGCCACAGAATATATAATAGTACCAAGGTACCTACTATAGCTGCTAGTAGCGCAACCGCAAAGTGTATCTTTTATTTGTAAAAAAATAGTTTTTCTACATTCTGTTGTTTGACGTTGTAAATTCTTAGTAAATAAGTACGGCCTTAAATAAACCCACTACTGAATGACAAATATTTGCGGTAGAGCGTAGAGTCGTAGTTTTGAGCTGTGACCATGAAGCTCGACTTAATACTGAGGTAACTGGAGAGTGCAGTACGAACAATTTTTTGAATACCACAAATAACACAGTGGCTGTCTTCCGTCTCACCTACACTTTAAAAAAATACGTATGGTCATATGAGACAGCTGACAGCCACTACATACATAAATGTCAAATTTGCTTGCGACACTTTTTTATTCAGCATACATAAATGTCAAATTTGCTGGCGACACTTTTTTATTCAGGGTGAGAGCTCCAGTTACCTCAGACACAAAGTAACTACGCGGGCGGTCGCCCTAGCAGAGAGTCCGCTTAGAACAAAGTGCCATTTTCGTCACGCACACATAGACGTCACATATACAGGTAGGGCATGCAAAACCGGTTCTGGTTCCTTATTTTTAAAACCCGGGTTTTTGTCGAGTCAGAACCGGGTACCCGGGTATTACCCGGGTTTTTTTCAGTTGTAAGAAGTTTTTTTATTATCTAAATTTATTTACTTCTCAAATTAAAATACATTAGAGGGAATTCGGCAGATTGGAATGACGTGAATACGTGATGATGCGTCAGTTCTTTGCATCTTTTTCTTGGTGGCAATGCTGCTTTTCTTCAGAGGAACCGTCGAAATGCGCTGACGCTGTCACCGAGATCATACTTTGGGGTATGAAATATTAAATCCCATACTCCGATGTTCCCTCGAGCGGTAACGCTAGCCCCTGGTAATGCTGACTGTCGTAGCGCCAAAGTGCAGAAGGATTTAGCTTTTTAGCTTGGGCTGATGCTCGAGCACGCAAATCGCCGGAAACTCACACTCTGAAGAAAGCTTATATAACTAAGTCGCCAAGTCTAGTAAACGAATGTTGCGCAGGGCACGTTTTGACCACATCGGCCGCATTGAAGCTAATAAACTTACTTCCTCCCACCCATCTGGAAGTAGAGTTTTGGATTCTAGCCAAAGCTGCCGAATTAGATTCTGTCGCCCTTCTTTTCCACCTCTGCTGAAACCTGATAGATCGCTTGCTCATACTGCGACTGAGAAAACAAACTTGTGTGTCTCTCTCTTTGTAGAAAATTGGCACCTTGATGTCGGTAACAAAGTTTCACCTATGAGTCCTCGTCCATAGAGGAGATATACAGATACACAACAAAGAGGTACTCAAAGCTCTCCGTACTCTAGATTTGAACAAAGCTATAGTGGTCCCGATGGTATGCGCAATTGTGCACCTGAACTGGCTCCTGTGTTATCTCGCCTGTACCGCCTCTAACTTGAGACTGGACTAGTACCCCAATCGTGGAAACTTGCAAAACGTGGAAGCTTGCCTGTGCCCAAAAAGGGCAGCTGTGCCGACCCTTCCAAATACAGGCCAATTTCAGTCACAACCGTACTCTGTGGGCCGTGTCTCATGGACCTCTTCAAAGACCGCAAATTTTGGTTTTCGCCGTGGTCGGTTGACTGGAGATCTTCTTGTGTATGCCACCCATCTTTGGAATGAAGCGATGGAGAAACATGGCGTATCCCTTGCCGTATTGCTCGACATATACAAAGCCTTTGGTAAGGTCTGGCAGCCTTATAAGTAAGCTTCCCTCATACGGTATCGCTGATAGCCTTTGCACTTGGACTGCTGACTCCCTCCATAATCGCCTAATCCGAGTTGTGGTGGACGGTCAATCATCCGACCCAAAAGCCATTGATAAAGGTGTTCCGCAATGATCTGTCTTGTCTGCGACACTGTTCCTTCTGCATTTAAATGACCTGCTGGTGAACAATACTTTCGGGTATGCAGATGACACCACCATACATTACTAGCAGATATATCTCAACTGCAAAGGCTACCAATGTTTTTATCAACAGTCATTTTATTATCAAATATGTGGTTAGGTTGGAGTGAGTATCGCTCTGTAACTGTAACATTAACTGGTTTTATTATTAGTGTAAGTTATTATAGTGCTAGCTATTATGCTATGCTTCCTCTAAAATAAGTATTAAGGTTTTTAAATGACTAAATATTATGCTTAATAGGTTATGTTTTATCTGGAACTGGAATATTATCACGTCCCATTTGTTATCACATAAAACCCGGTTAAACCCGGTTCCCATTCCTTAGAACCGGTTCTAGCCGAACTTCCAAATACCCGGGTTATCCCGAGTTTTCGAGAACCGGGAAAACCCGGTTGCATGCCCTATATACAGGCAAAATGGGGCAGTTTGGGACAGTACTCAGTCGCGAGTATCGCAAAGAGGTTAGTGATCGCAAGTTCCAAAGAGCATTTAATTGATCACTTCACGTCCGCGCCGCTACGTGTCACTGTGACTTATATACCTATTTTACCAATAATTAACAAAATTAATAACCAATATTATTACAGCTGCAGTGTATTTGGTTGTCTAAATACGACTAAAAACTGTGCATACACGTTCTTTAAATTTCCAAACGATATTGGAAGGTAAGTTATGTCAAACTGTTTTCTCTTGTTGGTAGGTGAGTATACCTAGGTACTTTTGGGACTAGCCGCTTTGATAACGACGATGAACCATACACATTCATCTTATAGTTAGCTGGTTGTGGTAAAACGCCAGCATTTGGGTTCTATGGTTTAGTTAAGTAGGTACCTAGATATATTCTTTGTTGGCGCTCGACCGCCGCCCGCCGCCGGCCGGTCACAATCACAACTCGTAGCGGCTCACGCATAGGTAATCTAATGAGATTATGAGACCGATAGTTGTGGAGATCCTTGGGGGAGGCCTATTCCCAGCAGTGGGCGTCGTTCGGCTGACATGATGATGACGCTGGTCCTTATTTAGATGTTATAGTATTCTCAAAACGTCTTGGCGGTTCAGCGAACACAGCCACAAGTCATGTTGACGAATTTTCAAGTAAAAGTTGTCGTTGCATTTTCTTTTATTTTAGCAGTGTTAAGAGATCCTACTTACATTTTAGAGACTTCAGCCATTAAACCCCAAATAACATTTTACTTGCAGTAATTTTTTTTCATCTAAGCGCACAGCAGTGTGCCAGCCAAGTTCAGGAAAGGACGCCAATCATTAAATCCCAAATAAGATTTCACTTGCAGTAAAGTTTTCTTTATCTAGGCGCACGGCAGTGTGCCTGCCAAGTTTGGGAGAGAACGCCAGTCATTATACTTACCCCAAATGACATTTTACTTGCAGTAAAGTTTTTTGACGCACGGCAGTGTGCCAGCCAAGTTCAAGAGAAAACGAACCACGCACGATTATGCGTATACCTATTTATTTTAACGTCTTAATCTTAGGAGTGCCATAGGCTATTTTCGTTGCAAAATAACTAGTTCATTTTAAAAATCAAATGATTTATTTTCAGACGAACCTTATGGTTAAGTTTAATTGATCGAGAAGATGTACGCAACAAATGGTCAACATATCTTCGAGTTTGTGAGGCCCATTTCGAAACCAATTCTATAATCAAGACATCGAACCGAACTGTCCTGAAAAAGGCACTAATCCCAAACTTTTGCTACCTGTCAAAAAAAATTAAAATAAAGAATCGCAAGCAACTGTGGAGACTAATGAATCTTGTACACAATATGAAAAAGTTAAATGTGACTCAAATTTACAAATAGCAAGTCACGTTTCTGCAAATTCTCCCAGAAAAAGAAAGCTGAAAAACGATATTCTTGAGTGCAAGAAAAGACTATAAAGAACAGCTGCGCCAGAAACAAATATGAACCTGTTTTCATCTCGCTGTTCTCCCGCTGTAGGGTTTGCGAACCGATAGCGTAGCTTCTATGACGTTCACAAGTATTGTAAAAACCAATCTAAATTGAATAAACAAATTTGACTTTGACTATTAAACTACTTATATTTTTTTATTTACCTATACACGATAAAAACACAACATAGGTATAAATACACTTTCTTGTTTTCAAAATAGTTACCCCTATTGCTTGATACAGTTCTTGCGTTATAAAGGTTTTTAAATTTTTGAAGATGACAAGATATAAATTCAACATTTAAGAAAATATTAATGATTTGAAGTTCTTGAACGAAAAAATTTATGGAACTTGTAACCCATTTAGATTTCAACTATTTTTCGCTGAACTTGGCACCTTTTTCGTCGAACTTACTTAGTGCCTTTTTCACGTTTATGATTTTAGTGGGATAACTATCACACCATATTTATATCTTGTTCATAGAGTACATTATAACATATAGGAATGGAATACATTACATCATAATAGGTACGGTGTAGGTACAATAGGATCTTGTCTTCGTCGTGTGTGGCGTCGGGACTTTAAATGGATATTAGATGCTCTGTTTACCATCTAAGCAGCATCTAAAGCATGTAAACATGTTTAAGATGTATGTATAAATGAATTTATTTATGTATGATTGTCAACTTATACTACCTACTCCTTTTTAAATTCAGAATCAATACAGAAGCAACCCTAGTGAGTCAGACAAGGATAGGTATAGATTTTCAAAAATGGTGGGAGCGGTCCTTCTGTAAACTCTTTATTTTGTGCCTCAGAGTATTAAGTCAAACTTCATGGCTGTGACCTTTATATGAAGCGTGGTCAGTACCCCTAGTGTAAGTTTTTATGTCAAGCAAACGCAAACTATTTCGAATGCGTATAATTAATGTCAATTTGTATGAAAACTATATAAGCGCGCTACTCGCCGCTAGACAGTTTTCATACAAATTGACATAAATACGGAATCGAAATAGTTTGCGTTTTTTGACATAAAAACTTACACTGGGCACAGATTACTAATTAGTGCGTGGTTAGGAAGAGGCAAAAAATCAATGTCAGTTTTGATTTTAGGTGCAAGTCACGGGTAAATAAATGTAACTAAAGATGATACTATCATAAAATTATTTTAAACTAGCTTTCCGCCCGCGGCTTCGCCCGCGTGGACTACACGACGTTATCCCGCAGGAATCTGATATATTTCCGGGATAAAAAGTAGCCTATGTTCCTCTCCAGGCTACATAGTATCTGTGTCCCAAATTTCAGCCAAATCCGTTCAGCCGTTTTGGCGTGATTGAGTAACAAACATCCAAACATCCAAACATCTAAACATCCAAACATCTAAACTTTCACATTTATAATATTAGTAGGACTAGTAGGACTAGCCTTCCGCCCGCGGCTTTGCCCGCGTGGACTACACGACGCTATCCCGTGGGAACCTAATATTTTTCCGGGATAAAAAGTAACTTTTGTCACTCTCCAGCTCCTAAACTATTCTTATACCAAAAATCACGTCGATCCGTTGCTCCGTTTGGATTTGAAAGACTGATAAACGATTTACGTCAAATGTTTGATAGCTGGTTTACATGGGAAAAGAAAAGTGTGGTTTTACTTTTTTCCACGTAGTTTTATTCTCCACAAAAACCTTCCGTGGAACTTAAGGGCAGGATCTTCCAAAAACTCTGTCTTTGTCTTTTTCCTTACGTGTGATGAAGTTTACTTACGTAAGTAATGAAAATAACCTCACTTTTTTATTTTTTCAATATTTTTTTCAATATTTTTGTTGTTATTTTGAGCATAAATTCACTTTTGTAAAAGTAGCCTGAGAATAGTCTACAATATGTCATTACCTATTTTTCTATATATTATTCGAGAATTAGAGATTAATAGTCTAAGTATAAAACCAAAAAAATATAAAAATAAGTAATGATAATTTTCTTTGTTTTTGATTATTTACTTTTGAATAAAAAAATAGGTTGATTTCGATAATTTGGAAGTAGGTACGATCCTGTAAGAAACACATGAAAAAAAATTGCCGAATTGATCCAGCCGTTTTTGAGTTTTGCGCAAAGCAACATTCATTTTTAGGGTTCCGTGGTCAACAAGGAACCCTTATAGTTTCGCCATGTCCGTCTGTCCGTCTGTCTGTCCCCAGTCTAGCTCATAGACTATTAGTACTAGAAAGCTGTAATTTGGCATGAATTTACATATTTATTATTTATATAGAATAGAGGATTAAAGTCGTGCTAAATTGAATGTTAATATGTAAAAAAAAAACAAACGAGGAATAAAATAATAATATAAATGCAAGCAAAGAAGATAATGACGAGACGTAACTATCGGTTATAAACTGTGTGACACACCCCATACTAATGATAATAGTTTATCTTCAACGATGTAGTAACAGTTGTAATATTTTATGTTTGTAATCACAACTTTATGTTTGTAATCACATCACAACGAAATAATTATCCATGAAGAATATATTGTGAGACATAGGTAATCACTAAGCACTTGAAGAGCATAAAAATAAAGGTCTATTATCCTTCGATAAGT
This sequence comes from Crambus lathoniellus, assembly GCA_949710035.1. Taxonomy (NCBI): domain Eukaryota; kingdom Metazoa; phylum Arthropoda; class Insecta; order Lepidoptera; family Crambidae; genus Crambus; species Crambus lathoniellus. The sequence continues at coordinate 5,257,526 of OX453303.1, read as the reverse complement.
TAAGGCGAGGATTCCCGAAAATAGGGTAGGTTATTTTAAGGGATTTTCGATTCGCGGAGCGCTTGCGAGTTCACAGTTTACTGCCGGCTGCCGCTGCGTCCGCGTATTCCGCGTGAATGCCTATTTCGGTCAGGAATCCTCGCCTTAAGCTGATGAAAATCTTTGCTGCTAACTCGCCGTGCCTGACAACACTAAATAGGGTATTTGAATGTTGTTATTTAGATGTTTTATAATGACATTAAAAAAAATTACGTTAAAGAATACCAAATGTGCAAAACATGAATCTGCTTTATAACACGCGACTTATGAGGTGTTTAATTGTGATTCTGTTCTGACCATTTCTTTTAGACAATATCGAGACGAGAGACTTACCGCCGGACAAACTGTTGACTGCCAACAGACTGTTGACAGTCTATGGGCGTTTGGGCGTTTGTGCACTACCACTGAATTTTACCGATACGGAAAAAAACGGATGCTTGTATTTAATTAATTACTAATATAAATGATTAATTTTTTTCTTTCGTACTTTCAGAAACCCAAACTACAATTAATTGGAGATTAATTGGGAATTAGGTAATTTAATTTTGATTGGCGTTTCAGAAACCGGCGGTAAGTCTATGAAAATTTAAATGAGTTATTTTGGTAGATAATATTTCAAAAAAATTATCAAATAAATATAAAAATACAGTAAAATACCCTGTTTGCGTGTGTCATATCACACCAACCAGGACCCAGCGCTTGTCAGAGGTGAGAGTTAGGTGATTCACCACCACCCACCTGTCAACTTTTCCCACCTCTACCGACAGTCTCATCGACATAAATATAAATATAGAGTATGGTCCGATCCTTAATTGAGTAGCAGCACTTGTCTTGTGTTATGATAATGAATGAGACACAACGTTAGGTATTACCACATACACCTAGACACGAGAAAACATAAAAAGTTAGTCTCTTTACATTTCCCCGGCCGGGAATCTGACCCAGGACCTCAGAGTTAGCGGTACCTTGAAAACCAGCGCGTATATAGATATGTCGCAGGCGGATGGTTGAGTATGGCAGCATACCTACCCGTCAGAAGTCCTGTAGAACACGTGATAGGTTAGAAATTTAAGGCGATTGTTTTAAATTTCGTGGTTATTCTTTTTTGTGTCTCCGTCACCTTATAGGAAGATAAAAAAGCTTACGGAAAAAATGATCGGCCTAGGCGTTTAATTGAATGGCGGATTCAACCATTTGGCTGCAACATATACACTACACGACTTGACCACGTCGTTAAATTCGTTTCCACGCAAATTAATTAGCTACTCTAGGAATGGATGTAAGTACCTACCTATTTTTCAACGTTCTTAGCGAAATAATAGAGAACTATAATTATGTAATTATCGCGTGTCACACCTGAACACAGGTGTCGGCGCCACCTTCGTCAGAAGTAAGACGGTGATTCACGACTCACTTGTCAACTTTTTCCACCTCTCGCGACAATATCCTCGAAAGGTTAAGGTAAAGGCAGTTGAGAAGCAACCACGCTACCGTTCGAACGTACCCAACCCAGTACATACACTGCCTAGTTCAATACAACTCGCAGCGAAACCAAAAGTGAATCACAACTTTGCCGCGGCGAATTTTGATAATAACAAATAACTATCACAGTGATAATTTTTTTTTGTAAAAATGGAGTTTGTGAAGATCCTGTTTATAGTGATTCTACTTGCAGCTTTCTACGCTAATTCAGAAGCCAGATTCATAGTGAATGGCCAGTGTCCACGAGGATACGAATATTTATATCCTTTTGGATGTCTCCGATGTGATGTGTAAGTATATATGTACTGATTGCTATTTTGAAAAAACTTTTTATACCAACCTTTAAAGTTTAAGACCAATTTTTCAAGCCTTACAGTTACAGACCTCTACTTTTTAATATGTTGCACCTTTTTCTCTTTGAATATTATTTTACACTTAAGCATAAGTATATCAAGATTGTGTGTCATAACCAAGATGTTTAACAGTGTTTTCACCTCAATGTTTTAATGACTCACCGCCGATGAACTAATATTTGTGTTTTAAATATTGTGTCGAATTGACGGCGACACGAGGCGCGATAATCGGCCTCGATAGATTTCGATAAGAATGCATTCCTAATTTATTACGCAATTATCATGTCACCTGACATTGAGATTGTCCCTGGATTTTCCCGAGCGTCTCTGTACTTGCATTTTAATTTAGCTTGATATCATCATCATTGGTAATTTTTCGAAGCACGGAGGAGCTCGAGTTACCTATTACTCGCAAACTCAATGATTACTCGTAAGTTTTTAGTCACCCATCCTGTGACCTATTTTTTTTTTGTCTTGGGGGAAACGCCTTTGCGTACCCCCCCGAGGGGGGGGGAGGGGTTATGTGAGGCTTGAACCCACTAAAACCCCCAGGGTGCTCCCTCTGCACTTGGACGGAGGTAACGCGGCATGTGTGGTAGTCAGCGTGTCTCCGTCCTGTGCCTGCGTCCGTCCCTTCGATTCTCTGTCCACGCCTTACTCCAATGTCGCACGCAGGAGGCACCTGGCGCGCTTTTTCACCACAGGGGTCACCTTATCACCTATTATTGCAAAACCTTAACGATCGCAGGCTGAGTTTGTTATATTATTCTACATAAACAATTTGTAACGGGTGATGAAATTGATCATTGTAATTAGACGTATCTAACCTATCTCGTAAGATAGGCTCTCAGTTTTACCACTGATAATATAATATGAAAACTAACTATGCTAGGTTTTGCTTTTATCAACTTGCATTGACATTGCACCGCAGATATTTCAATGTTAAACATACATACATACATACATAGTATTCAGATTATTCAGAAGCATGCCAATAAGTTCTTACTTTGAGTGAGAGTTGAGACTACTTCAAAATTGAGAACACGATAATAGTTACCTATATATATATTTTTTTAATTAACATTTCTATTTGTCTTGGTCTGTGTGTTTTCCATGTATGGATTTACACAAAAGTATACAAGTTTAGGTACCTATGTTTTATACCCGACTCCGACATAAGGAGGATTATGTTTTTGGAGAGTATGTATGTAATGTATGTAAGTAGATTTTTATTTTATACTAGCTGACCCAGCGCGACTTCGTTCCCGTGGCCCTACCCCCTACTCCACCCTACCCTACCCCTACCCTACCCCTACCCCTACCCCTACCCTACCCTACCTTTACCTTACCCTACTTCTACTCTACCCCTACTTACCCCACCTTCCCCTATTTTCACACCGTTAGAACCTTCCTTGGACTTCCACGAACATTGCAAGACCAAAATTAGCCAAATCGGTCCAGCCGTTCACGCGTGATGCTGTGACCAAGGGAAATAGGGATTCATTTTTATATATATAGATTTCAGTTTAAAGGATTTAAACGTATGAGGTGTCGTTAGATTCGTCTTAATTTATCTGAAAAAGAAAAGAACTTAGTATTTTTTTATAAGTAGGTAATTTCATAAGAAAGGTGTTTTATTGACTGTGTTTATTGATAAACTAAAAAGTCTGAAATAAAACATTACTATACTTACTTACATAAAAAAAAAACAAAAGACCCTACTAAGTACCCTACCTTACCCTTTTTAGTGGTAATTTTTTTGCAGTCGGGTTTTTTGCTGTCTAGTCTTCATATAACAAGTTCTTTATGATCTTGTTTTGGGCTAGGTTAGTTTAATTATTCTAGAATGTATTGAAGAGGTGGCTTTTCCATGGCGTAGGTGTAAACCAGCTTATAAAATTGAGGTTGTTATGTTACAAGCGTCTCGGTCGGCGCCATGCAGCCGGGTTTCCCCGTTGGACACAGTTTGACATTTTACGTGCTACTTTTTTTGACTGGCGTTGTAAAAAAATACCTTGTATTCAATAAAAGGGAGTTTCAAAAAAACATAGGTACCTACCTAAACTAAAATATTGTTTATCATGTTTGTCACAATTTGTCAACAGCTGTTTGAAGTCAACTTAAAAGATGTCAAGTAAATATATAAAAAAGTATTCTGATTCCGAGAGAGCAAGCAATAATAGTAAGTAAGGCTTACACGACTCGTCGAATTTTGCTATCACTTGTTACGCTGTAGGCCAGCGTTGTTTCATCAATGTGAGGAAACCCTCGCATCCGAAAGAAACATTTTTACAAATGTTTAACAGTCGATTAAGATGAAACCGCCATTAAATAAGATTTTAAATTATTTTTATGCATTCACAATGCAATTTTTGTAAGTATAGGAAAAATGTGATAGTAAAAAACCACGACAGGTCGTAGATAAATTATTAAACATGTCAAATTAAATAATACGAGAAAAAGAATGTCAAAAGTTAAAAAACGTCACGAAAGTGTGAATCGGTTTAGTCACAGCCTTCTCTATCGTCAGAAGACGATAGAGAAGGCGGTGGTTTAGTGCTTCACTTTTGACAGAGCGCTTGTATGAAGACTATCTTTTTATATGTAAAAAAATATTCTAAGCGTCTGTAGTATAACTAGGCAGCAATTACTATTTTGATTGATTTGTAACTATGCAGCTCCTGAAGCTTCAGTCATAGCAACCTAAAAGTGCTAAATGATCTATTGAACTTGCCTCCTAGTTACAAAATTAAGTAACTGGTTTGACCTAGTTTAGGTACTAGTGGTGTTTATTGATGCAACATTTACTTTACCTACCTTTATTAAAAAAAAATGGTAAATGAAGTATTTAGAAAAAATCGACCCATCTCACAACCAGCTCCGATGGGACTCGAACCCCCGACCTTTCGCTAACCGGGCGACTGCGGGGATAGCGAAATTTTTTCTAAGTACTTCATTTTCCATTTTTCAACCATAAAAATTGCATTGTGAATGCAAAAAAGTAAAAATTTAAATAACTTACCTTTATTAACTTTATCTAAACAAAGAAACCTAATGTATGAAAAGTATTACCTTTGTACCAATACTGTTTTTGAGAGATAAATAATTTATCATTATTTTTATTATTAGTTACCTACGCTCTTAGCCCGGAGTGATAAAATTGTGACTTAGGTTGTTATGGTTTTCCCCTCCTCATTTTGCCCATCTCACACTTAAAAACCCAGCTCGGACCATCAATATGGTCATTTCGTGTGTGTATCTGTGTCAGAGAACATTTACCTTACCCACCAAATCAGTGTGAACTTTTTGACGCAATATTATAAAGTGATGTTTCGTATATCGGTGTTCTTCATAGTTCTAACATTTATGGTAGTTTTTACACAAAGTGGAATAGTAAATTCATTTCAATGTCCTGAAGGCCAAATATATCACATATGGAGGTGTATATCGTGTCACGATCACGAGTAAGTAAAAATAAATTATGATTACTTTGTTATACAAACCGATGAAATTTACTATTTATAATATAGGGCAGGCGTACCGGTTTTGGCCACTGTACCGGTTTTGGCCACTTTTTGCTCTAAAAGTTTTCTAAACAACTTTTAGCCATTTTTGATAAAGGCAATAAAAATAAGCTATTTTAAGGTAATAATAACAACCGTTAGAATTCCTCATGTCATAAGATTTTTTTTCAATAAATTCCATTTTCTGTTTGAAAAAATGTTTTGTATGACAATTTTAAGAAATTTGTTTTGGATGAAATACTTTATAAACCTTTGTTTTTTTTACAATTAAATTGTTGTTTTGCAAATGCCTGGTTTCTAGCGCATTAGAATATATTGATTTTACCTGGGTTTGGTTTTGATTTTTCGCAATACTTACAAAAGTTTAACTATCAGTAAGTGGCCAAAACCGGTACATTTGGCACCTCTCACACATCGTGTGTAATATAAAAAAAACTATTTTACTTTCATAAATTTGAAAAATGTAACTTTAAAGGTAGATAAATTATCTATAACTAGCTGTGCCCGCGACTTCGTTCGCGTGGAATAGTGACTTCCGGCAGCATTTTTCATTTTTTTAGCTAATAAGGTTTTTCGTTTTTTTGTGTATTTATTTTATATTTATTGATATAATGATGGTAATGCTAGCCAGGCAGGTGTACCAAGACCTTCAAACTTTGTACGTCAATAGAAAATGCTCATCACATTTAACAATTTTCCATAAGACGGTATTTTTATATATCTCATAGTTTGGCTGGACTGCTATGGTTCCACATCGGCCATTTCGATCTTCTAAATAAATTATAGCCTACCTATAAGTTGGCGACAACTAATAGCTATATAACAAAAAAAGTTTCATTAAAATCCGTTCAGTAGTTTTTGCCTGAAACGTGGACAACAGACAGTCAGACAAAAAATTCAAAAACTATATTTTTGGTATCTGTTCCGTTTAAGAAGACCCTTGGTGGTATTTTTTTCTATTTCTTTTCAATGTATACAGCCCCTGTACCGGCAAAAAAATATGGATATGGACATGGGCTTCATTTGACATTTGATGTCCATATTTTGTGCTTTTAAGGGCATAAAATGGGCTTCAAATGTCAAATAAAGCCCATGTCCATACCCATAATTTTTTGCCGGTAGCCCTCTGAATAGAATCGCATACAGTTTTATAATAAGTATGAATTATTTTATTTATTTACTTAATATACTTACACGGTAATTTTTTTATTACCCCGGATAAAATTAAAAGGATTATTCTGCTCATGAAAACAAACAATTTTTATTATGGGACCAACACTAAAATCGCAAAAATTACAGCTATTCCATACAAAAGTGCAAAAATATTTAATCAAAATGTATGGAACAGCTGATATTTTTTCGCGATTTCAGTGTTGGTCCTATAATAAAAGTTGTTTTTTTTCATGAGTAAAATAATCCCTAAAAATATCCGGGATACACGACGTTTTTCCGAGGAAATGTGATATTTTTCCGGGATAAAACTAGCCTATGGGACTCTCTAGCTCCTAAACTATCCACATACTAAAAAAAACAGGTCGATCCGTTGCTCCGTTTTGACGTGAAAGACGGACCTACAATAAAACACACTTTCACATATATAATATTAGTATATATTGTATGTCAAAAGAAATTACTTATCACGCTGAACAACTTCTCTTAAGATGTTGTATTTGTATCTCTTATAGTTAAGCTGGGCTGCAAGGGTTCCAAATCAGGAGTACCAGACCTTCGATATTTTTCCGTCAATAGAAAATGTCCATGACGTTAAACAACTTTTCTTAAGACGCTATGTTTGTATCTCATATAGTTTAATCTGGCTGCTAGGGTTCCACATCAGGTGTACCAGACCTTCAAACTTTGTACGTTAATAGAAAGTGCTCATCGCGTTTAACAATTTTCCTTAAAACGATATTTTTATATCTCTCATAGTTTGGCTGGACTGCTATGGTTCCACATCAGAAATTGCGATCTTCAAAATAAATTATAGCTATATGTTGGCAAGGACCAATAGCTGTATAACAAAAAAACTGTCATCAAAATCCGTTCCGTAAACTTTTTTGCCGACGTCATCACACGAAAAAATTTATCCCCTGTTTTCACCCTCTTTAGGGTAGTTTTTTTTACAAACTTTGAATGTCGTATTTATTTATCTAATCAAAAGCCTATAAAATAATTTTTCATGTCTCATATTCTGAAAGTAACTGCAAACTTGGCTAAAATGCGGGTTGAAAGTGGTATGTGGCGGCCCTAGGGTCGTTATGAAATTTAAAAAAGGAATAGGAGGGGTCATGTCAAAATCTGTAATTGCATCTTCACACGTTCCGATCCGACAGCCGATTTGGTCTGCTCCCAGACCAAATCTGCGCTACACACGTTCCGATTTGGTCTGGGAGCAGACCGAATCGGAGGTCGGATAGGAACGTGTGTAGAGTCTTTAAGTATCTCTTTGGACATTTCTTTACCAAAGTTATGCAGGCAAAGGCACAGAAGCCTATGGGTGAAAATCATTTAAAATGACCATTTTGACATCAAAATTTGTCCACGCGCGATATTTTACAAAATATTCTTTTAAATAAAGCAATGAGTACCCACGTTAGTAGAATGAAACATTACTTAAATAAATATATATAAATTTCAATGTACCTTATCAGTATTTAACAAATATACTCCTATATTCGCTCCGAGCCCGGATTTTCTCCATACAAAATAATTTGTCCTCTGCGTGACTAGCGTTACAAAGTACACCTAAATAAATATAATAAAAAACAGTATTCAAACAAATGATTATTTTTTGTTTAAGACATATGATTTGTCGCTGATATCGGGTTAAACTATTTTATTTTCTTATTTCTATAAATAAATTTTAGTCCTCAAATAAATGTCCAATAATGTGTTCATTTTTGTTATTCATTTTTCTAACGAGATAAATTAGTATTATTTGTTGTTTACCAGAGGGCAACACTTGCTCTCTAATTAGCCAATCAGATGCCAAAAGCGATTATGTGTCGGTCATTTTGTCATCGCATGAAAAAGTGAGTGAACGCGTGGTTTTCTGTCTCCGAGCGGAAATTACAATTTTGATTCATCATTTTTGTTGTCTACCAATCTATGCAGGTAAGAAAATACTTATATATTTAATCAATTCATATAGACGGTTTGTCTTCGATCTTGATTGAAATGCAAACAGCTTTTACTCATGACGTTCTCGTTTGGCTTAAAATATTTTCGATTCTATTCCAAGTAGTAAGTTTGTTCATTTTTGTTATGTTTTTTTCTCACGTAACAAAAATGATATAACAAAAATGAACAAAAGCCGTATTCACAAGACTGATTTTTTTTTACCCAAACACGGTGATGTCCAAAATGAGGGTTATGTGTTTAATCTGTGTTTTTATGTATTTCCAGACTTTAATTACGTAGTATCCATGCTGTTATTGTGCTGCTTGGTTATTTGTCCATTTTGTTTGTTACTAACAATATTTTTCGTATTTTATTTTTTTACTTTTTTGCATTCACAATGCAATTTTTCAATATTTTTCTTTTTAGAATGCCGATGTCAGCAGCTGAACGACAGCGTCCTTATAGACAGAGGCTGAAAGACCAGAATGCCCATAAATGTTTTTTTTACATATTATTGATCGTGACTGTACAGAGTTTAAGTGTCATTGTTATTGATTTTACCAATCAGCTACCAATGAATGAAGCCTTTGTGTTCATGAAAGTTAAAACATTTTATTTGTTATTATAAGTGTTTTTTTTATTAAAAGAATCATAAAAATAATGCTTTTTATTGTTCCTGGAAAAAATAAATCAGTTTTATGTGACTTGTGAAAAGACCCTAATATTTCAGCTTTGTTATTTTTTGTTACGGGTTTCATTTTTGTTACGGTATCATTTTTGTTTCATTTTTGTCACAATGGTCATTTTAAATGATTTTCACCCCTATACATACAGCCATGTTTTGCTATTATATAAAATAATTAATATCGTAGAATTATTATTTTGATATATAAGTATAACATTGTTTTTTTTAAAAGAATGCGTTTTTAGAAACAGATTAAACCAAATAAGGTAAGGTTTGTAACATAAAAAATCAGGCTATTCATTTCATGGAATTGCATAGAGTATGGGTCAAACACCAAACAAGACTGTATGGACTTAGTTTCCCTTGCCTTCCCTAAAATAGAGAAAATGAACAAAAACGTTAGTCTTTCGAAAATTCCGCGGCCATAGGAAAAATATTTTTAAGATTATTTCTGTTTATTTTTACTATCCTCATATTCGAAATGAAAAGTAGAGTGTTTACATCGGGTGTATGGACCCATAACAGTCTCGAACTATCGGCGCCCTCACTTCGTTCGTGCGCCAAAACACTCGACTGTTATGGGTGCCATACAGCCCTTGCTAAACAATCTACTATTGAAGCTTCTAGCTTTAAAAATGACGTAATTTCCATACAAACTTTCATCCCCTATTTCAACCACTTACAGCCATTTGTTCACATAAAAAAGTAGCCTATGTCCTTTCTCAGGCTCTAGACTATCTCTGTACCAATTTTTATTCAAATCGGTTCCGTAGTTTAGGCGTGATTGTGTAACACACAGACAGACAGATTCGCATTTTCGCATTTATAATATAAGTAAGGAGTAAGGATTTAAGATATAATTTGTGTCTTAAATACCTAAGGCCATTTAGTACTTAGTGCTTAAAAGTCGAAAAGTCCTTAAAGTGGCCACAAAGGGTACCTCTGCCCTACTTATACCTAATTCGTGAAAATCGTTTAAATATCAGACGTTACAAGACTTTGACTGAATCCCTTTTTAAGAAACGAGAAATAAAATTAAACCGATTGGCGGCACTAAATGGCTCATGCTAACATTTGTATTATAAAAAAACACTTTATTTCACAGTTGACTGAAATATTAGTGTATAAAATACTGGCAAATTCTCTGCTGCCATCTTTAATGTTACCATAATTTAATTCACATTACAAAATGTTACGCGAACTATACGCATTAATATAAAAACCAGTACTTATAAGGAAAAAACATAGTGAAATCGAACTGACATTTAAAAAAATTGTAACCTGGGAAACAAGGTAGCATTCTTAGAAAGGTATTTTATTTTATTTTTGGCACAGTCACAAGATACAAATCACAACTACAAAGAAAAAACACAATTTAATCTGTATCCCTATTACAACCGCGCACAACATTTAACTATAAATTATTTTTATATAATGCGGCTAACTAGTCTGAAAGCAAAAAAAAACCAAAAAGTAAATTAATAGTACATTACAGCCGAGGACAGGTAGGTAAGAAATTACATTGTCGAGGATGGTTTGAAGCACGAGCCGCAGGCGAGGGCTTTAATCATTCGAGGCAAGGTAATTTGCTTACCGTACAAGGCTTGTATAGTGCTTTTCTCAAGAAATGCGAGGAAATAATAAAACTGTTTAACTAAATAATATTTACTAAAATTTATATCACACATGTTCGTTCGGGCAATTGTTAAATGTAAATGTTATTGTTTTCCCGGGCACACTTATGTATAAATCGCCCATAATAATATTATTTTAATGATGTATCATTACCCACTGCCACTTCAACTGAGCAATCCTTCGAGCGATGTCGGTCGTTTTAGTTCTCCTGCGGATCTCATCATTTCTGATTCGATCGAGCAGGGAAATACCAAGCATCGCTCTCTCCATTGCTCGCTGGGTGACCTTGAGCCTTCTTATGAGACCCATAGTAAAAGACCACGTCTCGCTTCCATAAGTCATAACTGGCAACACACACTGGTCAAAGACCATAGTCTCAGGGTATGATCAATAATGAACAACTTTTACGATGGGGCTAGCCACAGAATCGCGAAAAGAAATCAGCTGTTTCAAAGGTTTCACACATAAACTTATTTATACTAGGGGTAAGTATAATAAGTTTATGGTTTCACATCGACGCGACTAAAATGTTTGGAACAGCTGATTTTTATTTTCGCGTTTCCGTGGCAAACGTTCTTTATTTAATTTTATTGGCACTGTAATCCCGTAAAATTATTGTACTAATTAAAGTTTTGTAGTGTACAGCGATGTTTTAATACTGTAGAAGCTTCATAATAAATAAAGGACATAACGAAAGGACGATCACTTTCTTTCAGTAGGCAGTCATCATCACTACATAGTATAAAACAAAGTCGCTTTCTCTGTCCCTATGTCCCTTTGTATGCTTAAATCTTTGAAACTACGCAACGGATTTTGATGCGATTTTTTTTAATAGATAGAGTGATTCAAGAGGAAGGTTTATATGTACTTTTTATCCCGATATTCCCCCGGGAACGGGAACCACGCGGGTGAAACCGCGGGCGGCCGCTAGTATCGTTATAAAAACAGTTGTCACTAAACTTGTTAAACAATTTAACAGTTGTTTAAACAAGCTTCTAAACGTCAACTGATAACAATCCAAGTAATATTTATTATGTATTGTTTGCTATAATATAATAACTGCGTTTCGTGGAATAAAAAGAACTATAGTCAATTTGCATAATTTATTTATTTGGGTGACATGACATGAGCTAACATGCGAATCGTTAAAATTGTATATGATTTACAACAATTGCGTTTATGGTGCTATTTAAAACTAATAATTAAAAATCTGTCAACATCATCTACACATTGATCTGATTCTGTTCGAATATTATATTATTTATGAAACTTGTAATTAAAAATCTGTCAACCTATCTACACATTGATCTGATTCTGTTCGAATATTATATTATTTACTAGCGGCCGCCCGCGGTTTCACCCGCGTGGTTCCCGTTCCCGTGGCAATATCGGGATAAAAAGTACATATAAACCTTCCTCTTGAATCACTCTATCTATTAAAAAAAACGCATCAAAATCCGTTGCGTAGTTTCAAAGATTTAAGCATACAAAGGGACATAGGGACAGAGAAAGCGACTTTGTTTTATACTATGTAGTGATGTAGTGATGAAACTAGTAATCAAAAATCTGTCAACAAAATCTACACATTGATCTGATGCTGTTCGAATATTATATTATTTATATTATTTTTAAGCATAAAGTATGCGTTACGGATATCAGACAAATATTAGATCATTTTTTAAACACTATCCAAAGGACAATGACCATTTTTGTATTGCAGCTGGCGTCTTTTTTTTTCTTGTGGCCATCAACCAAACATTGAAATATAATTTGTTGGCAGCACTACAGACAATATTTGCAAAGGAAGTATACCTGTAAACTCAGTCCGAACCGAGTGAGACTAGCTAGAACTTAACTTTGTTTTTCATAGTGTTTGTATGAATTACAAATTAACATTTTTGCGGTTTTTAAAAATGGTATACTTATACGGACGAATGGTTCTAACTTGGTTCTGACTGAGTTTACAGCTATACTGTCTTGGCAAATATTGTTTGTTATACTATCAAGAATTGATGTTAAAACATTTTGTTGATGGCCGCGAGACAAAAAAAAATAGACGCCAATTTTAGGCATTGCCTTTTTTAAGGTTGACTCAGAATCGGTAAGTGATCAACTTTCTCCTAGAAACAGGGGTCGAAATAATTGTCAATTTTTTTTAACTCTTCATAGAAATCAGACTGTTTACGCGATCGTCCAAAATTTTTGTGGTATTTCGACCCATGTTTCTATGAGAAAGTGGTTCACTTACCGATTCTGATTCCAACTTAAAAATTTGGATAGTGTTTAAAACTGACCCTGTATAGCTGATGTAATGATACACCACACCTAAAAATAGAAAAACCATAAATGTTTATGGTGTGCATGTCCCGGGTGTCCCGGGTGAATATCGAACCCACAACCCCTGGCCTCGAAGATATAATCGATACCACTGCGTCATTGGGTCAATCAAAAATAGTAGAACAAAAATAAAACCGCCTTCAAAAAAACCACATCAAAAAAGTAAGAAATAATTCGTCACCAAATAAATAACGTAAGTACTTTGAAGTCGGGCGTGAAACATGTGCAATTTTTTTGTTGTTTTTGTTAAAACCCGCCCGACTTCAAAGTACTTACGTTATTTATTTGGTGACGAATTATTTCTTACTTTTTTGATGTGGTTTTTTTGAAGGCGGTTTTATTTTTTTATAAAAATAATTTTTATTTCACTCTTTTTAGTGCATCGTGCAGGCAATTTACGTGTTTTCTGGTAAATAGGTATGTGATCAAACTGAAAACCTCCTTTTCCGAAGTCGGTTAAAATACCTTGAGGTATCCCCTTTTTAACAAAACAAGAATCATCTAAATCGGTTTATAAACAAAGGAGTTATGCCTAAAGATACGTATAAATTCACATTAAGTGGTAACGAAAACGACAGTATTTTCAAGATTTCCTGAAAACTACTGAACGGATTTCAAAATTTCTAAAAATGGGACCAACTTGGAAATCAACCTGATGTAATAACGTTTGAACCATTTCAATCGGTTCAGCCGTCTTCGAGTAATCGGTGGACATACACAAAAAAAAAAAAAAAAGAGAGAAAACATACATACAGACGAATAGAGAACCTCCTCCTTTTTGATTTAGAAGTCGGTTAAAAAGTTGTTGAGGATAGTTTCCCTCCAGTATAAAAATAAATATGAATCTATATGAGATGTAAAAGATCAAAATTTTATTTATTTTTCCTTGTAGGTAGAAGGATATTCTCACAGTTTATTATTTCTTAACAAATCAAACCAGTTTTGAAATGGCACGAGACGATGTTATTAATGTTGTGGCTTAATCACTGAACTAGGCTGATCGAAATCTGCCAGCAGCGTCTCGATCGCGGTAATAAATTGTGACACTGTATGATTGTGAGTTTTTTATAACGCGCGGCGTTGACAGTGTGACAACGTTTTCTGTTCCGGTGATAAATCTTTGGAACTAAAACAGTTTTCATACGACAGTCTATTTTGATTATTTTTGATAGCTAATTTCGTATTGCAAATGGCTCCCCTGTCACTGGAATAGACATGATTGTAGGACTATAGGCAAAGAATACTATAATATTGCTATAGGTTTGCGTGACGTGTGCGTCGTTATGGCATTACGGCAATACGAAGTCAAACGTGGTCAAGACGCGCTGCATAGAACTACCGCGATCGGTGCGCAGGGCAGGGCACATTACCGATGTGCGTGCCGGCAACGACAATTAAAAAAACATCTCTGAATTCATACTTACCACATTTTTTTTTCTTTGTTTCAGTTACTACGAAGAAACTGGAGAAGCCTGTCCGAGTAACTCTTGATCGAATACTAGACACCTCTTAAGAAGAATTAAACATACAGTTACCTCCGAGATTGATTTTGTGAAAAAACCCAGATCTAAGAAGCATTTCATCAATGTATTTAACTTGACGCTCATCGATTTATGGGATAGAGACAAGGGTGTGACATGTGTTAAAAGGCGCTCATAAATTTTTAAAGGTATAAAATTGAGTGACGGAATCAAATCATGTACTTATTTATTATTTTACTTGGAGGTGCCTACGTATGTAAATTTTAAGGATCCATATTGGGAAATACAAAGGATAGAACAGCCATTTTGAATGTTTTAATAATTCCATTGACAAGATATGATTGGAATCTTTTGGTGCTATTTGTCCCAGAATTACAATTTATTGAAGAAGAAGATCTCAGCATACATGGCTAAATGCGAAATTGCCAAAATCAAATGTTTGTTTTCGTCCAATTTACAATTTTATTTCACTTAAATCTGAAATTGTTACAGTGTAGTATTTCTAACAGAAAGAACTAAAATGTCATTGCTCATGTTATTTTAATTTATTATAATGTACGGTCACGAGCAATAATATGTATACAACATAAGACTATGTCATATTACAATATTAAATGACTTCTGTGACACTGATCGTTTTCTTTCGGAACGCAAGTTCTATGTTGTATACATATTATTGCTGGTGACTGTTCTATCAGCTTTTTTAAGTTTAGGTTTAGGTTGCTACTCGGTGCATTATATCAAACTCGACCTTTATTTTGATTTTATACTTCTAGTCAGAAGTCAACATAATGTTACCTATTTATTTTAATCAAAGTGTATCAAAACAAAACTAGTTTAGAACTGCCAAACTAAAAATATCGACGCACTCGGTTATTTTTCGAGTTTGGGTTGTTTCTCAATTACTTACTTTGCAATATCTTTTAATTTGGTCCAAACGTTCATGTGATGTTTTTTTTTGTTCTGTGTCTTCGACATTTTTACGCACCAGTCTGTAGGAGATTATGTTTCAAAACGTATTTAATTACTCATACATATTCTATGTATGAAAGGAAAACTGACTGATTATTTTATATTTAGTGCTTAAGATAGATAACTACTTATACTTAGATAAGAATAATTTGTAACTTCAATAAAATATTCCAATAAAAAATCTAAGTAAGAGGTTTAAGAAGTCACAATGTATTTTTGTGGGGAGAGAGGGATAGTTACAAGCGTTCCAATGGCAGTTTAATTATGAAATTGTAATTACCGTCAACATCGTAACAAATTATAATATTTTTTTTATATCCATATGAAACTTACCAACAACCTCACAAAGTCTTTGATTAGTCTGCTTTGTAGTAAACTTTAAAAATGTATTAAAATCGTCATAATAAGCTTCTCTCATATTGTTAAATTTTTTGGTAAACTAACTATACAATATTAAAAAGTGAATATATTTATTTACATAGGTACATTATTATTTATAACAATTACATAATATTCAAAATAAAATAAAAATAGTTACAATGCTTCTTTATTTTATTTACCTAATTGGGAAAATTGAAGTTTATGGTATCATCGCTCGGCAAATTGGTCAATATCCTGTCCTACATCAAAGGTTCTGAATTCCTAGCTTTCCTATATAAAGCAAATGTCAAATCCTTGAGGGAGGTCTATACCAGACGGCACCATATGACTGTTGATAATGATGACTTATCTTAATATTTTCTGTAAATCTGCATGTTTTATGAAATGATTAAATGATAAAAATGATTATGGTGAATGACAAATGTTCGGGTATACCTGTGGCGCATTTATGCTTATGAAGCCGCAATTATGCATAGCCCACCCCGCATGTTGGGTGGGGCTAATATAATCAGTAAAAGTATATAATAAACGTATAGTACCTTGTCTTATGGCTATTAGAGCAATCTCAAAGCTATACAACTGTTGCTACCATGTCGTTTCTTAAATAATAATAATAATAATAATAAACACTGTTCCCCATGACGACAACCTTGTGAAAGCTGAAAAAGATAAAGAAAACAAATATCTTGATTTAGCTCACGAGATTGTTGCCATGTGGGACATTGATTCAGCAATTACTGTTCCGATATTCATATCTGCCCATGGTCTGATAGCCAAGAGCATCGATAAACACCTTAAGAGGCTTGCGTTAGGTGGATGGATCGGGAGTCAGATGCAGAAGGCAGTACTTCTGGACATGGCCCGTATAGTGAGAAGGTTCCTGTCTCTGGATCCTTAACCATCGGTAGCCGGGACCCTGATCTTGCTACCGTTGGGGAACTGCATTTTTGTATTTTTAAATGTTATATTTTTTTAGTGTTATACATTGTAAAAATTTAATGTTTAGAAATATAATTTTGTAAGTATTTAAAATGTTATAAAGGGAATAATAATAAATAACTTCTCACATTCACACCAATTATCTGAGCCCATTTTAATTTCATTAAGAAACTGTATCATGGAAAACTATAATAAAAATATTCATATCCTAGTGAAGACCAATGACAGACCCTTGAGGGAGGAATATACCTGAGCGCGTCAAATTTACTGCTTAAGCCCCGCGTCGTATGACATATTGTGGTATGACTGGTTGATAATGATTATGATGAATGACAAATGTTAGGGTAAATCTGTGGCGCATCTAAGGCCGTTGCTTAGCCTGCCCCGCATGCTGGGTAGCCATTTTATAATCACGTAACCTAAACGTAAAAAAGTAAAATTTGAATAACAACATTCTGGTCTTTTATGACATCAATCGAATGGGTAACTTATATTGATTAAATCTCTCTTAGCCGATAAATTAAATCAAATGATGATGAATGATTGTTTTCCACAATGAAAACATCAAGGATTCGATGTGGAATCGAGTCGATGTTTACTTTTGTATGGAAAAGGTGAGTTTAAAAACAATACAGTGAATGCAGTTTTGTTTCTTATAAAAAATAACGCAATGTTTCTTTTGAGTGAAATTTGATATCGCCATTATTTCGGGTACTTTTCCTTCAGGTATCATAACAAAATTCCACCCTGTATAATAAACGGCATGAGGCTATAAGAGCAAACTCATAGCTGCAACTGTTGCTATATTGTCGTTCCTTGAATACTCATATCTTTTAGTATTTTGATTTTTATATACTTTATCAATTACCATCTTTTATTTCCTACCTGGCCTTGCTCTCCGGCACTTCTAGATGGAGCGCGTCACTATATAGTGAAGACCAAATACCGATCCTTGAGGGAGGCCCGTACCGTAAGACTGTTGATCATGATTATGATGAATGACAAATGTTAGGGTAAACCTGTGGCGCGTCTGAAGCCGCAAGTATGCTTATAGCCCTTAGTAAAAAAGTAGACTGGCTTGTAACACCACAAGACAGTAGCGCTCTCCTTGTCTAATTGGAAACTTTGATGCTTTGCATCTTTGTAAATGATCCCGAGCTTAGATTTTTGCGCGAACTGTAAAATAAAACCACTTTTTACGGATTTAATCAGTCGTAGGTATATTGCACACATAGGTAATTGTTGTTGTAAATTTTTTGTTGTGTTTTTAATAGATTTTTAGTTTTTCCGACGTTTCGGCCATTCCAGGGACCGTGGTCAAGAAAACTCCGTTTTTAGTTTTCCGAGACCATCATCATCATGTCAGCCGAACGACGACGCCCATTGTTGGGCATAGGCCTCCCCCAAGGATCTCCACAACGATCGGTCCTGCGCTGCCTGCATCCAGTGGGTTCCCGCCCGCGTCCTTGACCATATCGTCGATGTTGTATGTACACCTCCTTCTTCTTTGTCCTCGCCTTTTCCCGTTACAAGGGGTCGGCTTTCTTTATCATGCGGCGCCATGTAGTCCGCTGGCTGGTATCCTCTTTTTTGAGTGCGATATATATTTAAAGCTTTATTATTTATGTGCGCATCTTCATGTCTCTCTGGACATTCGTCAACGAGGTCGTGGGTGGTCTTCCCCTTCCCCTTTTTTTTCGCTTGAGTTAGATTTAGCTTGGGTAATCGGCCATAAGCTTATTATATTGTTTTTTAATAACGCCATACAAATGTCAAAAAATAAAATAAATTTGCGGAGGTCAATGACATCACACATGTTAATAAAAATAAGCATTGACTTGACTCATTGGTAATAGAAAGACCTATCAACTGTAATACCACTGTAATGATTCACAACTTTGTGCTTCAATACCTACGTAGAGATAAAGTTTATGTATACATATGGACCGATTTTTTATGTTTGTCTATTGTCTAGTAGTTTTCTAGTGAAGTGTAACAGATACTCTGAAATATACATATTAATATTTAAGTATATTAAGCTATAACTTATACAACATTGTCGTTTCTGGAATATTCATATCCTAGAGAAGACCAGTGAAGACCATGATATTGATGGAAATGCTCAGAATAAGACAAGTTATGTTCATTAGAACCTAAATCTTTAATAAAATATTTGCCTAGTACGTGAATCGAACCCTCGACCTCTCAACAAAAGGCAGATCCAGATCCATAACCCTTTGTCTGCATAATATGAGCCGTCGAGAAAGCCACCTTCCTGGCAGGCAAATAAGTAATGAAACTTTTAATCAATTTTAGTTTTTTCACTGACTAATGCGATAAAAACCGGAGGAAATTACCCTTTGGGTAGTACGATCATCGGACTTAGTCATTATGTATCACCCGGATTTGACACCTTTAAAAAATCTGCATCAGTTGTGTTTGTTTTTACTTTAAAGTTTTTTTTTACACCTTGTTAAGTATGCAAACTAGATAAGTGGTAAGTTTGAGACACATGTGTTCTAGATTTTTTCTAAGTATAACCACCTTAAATATTATTTTATTCAACTCAAAAGTTCAATTAGTGTAAATGCGCTTTTATCCATATTATTTCGTTTCATTGCCGATACGTCGAATAGGCACTCGGGCGAAGCCGCGGGCGGAGGGCTAGTTCCTACCTAGGTATATATTTTTCTGTTTAATTTAATATCAATAAGTAATCAATATTTATTTTTTGTAGCTTTCCGCCCGCGGCTTCGCCCTGCGTATACTCACGACATTATCCTGAGAGAATGTGATATTTTTACGAGATAAACCCAGTAGCCTATGACACTCTACAGCTCGCAATCTACCCCAGTACCAAAAATCACGTTGATCCTTTGATCCGTTTTGACGTGAAAGACGTTATTCGTTTACTATACGAAATGAACGTTATATGAAACTAGCTTTGCGCCCGCGGCTTCGCCCGCGTGGACTACACAACGTTATCCCGTGGGCATGTGATATTTTTCCGGGATGAAAAGTAGCCAATGTTACTTAGTGTTTCTTAGTTAGGTAACGACATTTACAAAAAAAACATATCGTTCCTAATACAACAATTGCTTAGTATAAAAATACATCATAATAGGTCTTTACCTATGAAATTGCCGTTTTGTATGGAGATTTCTGTAATTATTTTTTTTCCATACTAACGTTTTTGTTATTATTTAACGACTAATATTATGTAAATTTTCAAAATTTTACACAAGTATTTATGGACATTTTAACTACTAAATGACACATTCGTAAAGAGAAAAAAAATTTTTTTTCACTAAGTTACAACTAATAAAGTACGAAATTCTGGAAACAAAAATAGTCGTAACTTTCGGAATAAGTTTTTTCTATGTAAATAATCAAATATCGTGGTTATTAAATTATCAAAAGTTGCTCGATACGGTCTTAATGTAACGCAATATTAAAGAAATTATATATTTCTAATATTATAAAAGTTGTTAAGTTATATGTACAAAAGAAAAAAACGGCAATTTCATATGTAAAGACCTATTATTAAACAGTGATTATGTTATGTGTTACATCATGACCATGCATTGCGGTCATTCAAATAATCGTCTATACATTACAGTATCCTTTGCTCATCAGCGACTCTTTAATGTAACATTTAAATTTATGCAATGGTAGTTCATTTAATGCTGTGGAACTTTACTAAAAAAGGCTATGCTTTTCCCCAGAAACTCAATCTGCGACATGTAAGTATCATAAATTGATCTGCTTCTTTTTTTGAAACTTGGATGAGTTCTATATTTCTATTACTTTCATTCCCCTCCTTTTAATGTTCCTTTAACATTAATTGGAGTAGAACTTTCATTGCACCTCTTTTGTCTCAAAATAGGGCACAGGGCAAAAATAAGTGGACGATCAAAGTCCATACGGATCAAGACGCGAGCTTCCTAGACTATTAGTATTTCATCTGAAATATCCTGAAAGACATCCTCCTCCTGACAATTTCCTTCTCCTACATTGTCCTCTCAATATATCTTACAGTGGCACAATCTTTTCTGTTCCGGTGACAGCGGCGCTACGTATGTTTTTCTTTTTTTTGTAGCAATTTACCCGGCCCTGACTTCTAAGACCTTTAGCCGCCAGCAGCGCTATGGTTGGACATCAACTTGACAGCATAATAACATAAAAAAAACATGATAGTTTCACATTTTGGCCACCGGAACAGAAAAGTTTGTGGCACTGTAATATATATCTCTGTCTCATTGTCCTCTCACCGCCGCCGCCGCTCGTCTCACATTTGACGTATCATGCATGACGTAGTGATAACTGCCGGAGTTGAGGACAAAGTAATAATATTATGGTCACAGAGGAAGTTCCTTCATAACATTGATAACCAAACAGCTGGCACATTAACCTTGACCTCACCAGCGATGATAACTGCTCGGTTTTACAAAATCTATCCTTTTTTTTAATATAAAATACAATGAACAGGAATCGTAATACGTGGGACACTCAGAAAGTTTTGAGAAACTAAAATACTAACTTCTATGAATAAAATATTTTAATTAAATCTTTTCAAATAACTCTTCACCAGCCTCTATACAAAGTTTCATGCATCTGAACAAATTTTCGAAACATTTTTTTCCAGTCCGCCGCAGACACCTCTTCCACGACTTTCTCGAATGCTGATAGCGCCTCTTCCGGCGATAAAAACTGTATCCCTTTCAGCTTATTTTTATTTTAGGGATGAACGGTAATTGGTTATTTAAATTTTTACTTTTTTGCTTAATAAATATAACTTTTCACGTTATATTTATTAAAATGTATGATGGTACGGAACCCTCGGTACACGAGTCCGACTCGACCGGGTTTTTTTTATTGTTGCGCACGAACGGTAGGTACGTCGTTATTATAATAGATATATGCCACGGAAACAATATGTGTTATAGCAAGATTGCTCTAAACCGTAACAATTTCAAGATATTATAAGCAAAAGACATCCACCCAGGCTCCATACATTTTTGGGCAATTTTAAAACTAAAACTTTTTAACTATGGGACATAGAGCTCAGCTGTTGTAATAAAAATGTTTAGTATAGTATTTTCTGTTGTTATATTAAGTTTATTTTTGATGGCCGGCACTTTCAAAAATAGCCCGAAAATGTATGGAGCCAAACAAACAAAAAACTTATTCTGTTGAAGGACTCTACATAAATAAATACTAAACATAATCGCGAACCAAGATGACCGATTCGCAAAATATGTGTAATGTGGTTAATAAAATTGTGTAACTCCACATCAATTTTTTTTTTTTCACTTTTAATTTCAGAAATCCATCACCTTATCGTGGAACCAGTTGAAAAAAACTGTAATGAGCAGCAGCTGCTCATTACAGTTTTTTTCAACTGGTTCCATATATTTGTACAACCATTGCTGCAATGGTTGTACAAATATATTGCATACAAAAACGGTCGTGACGTGATGAAAGTTGAGTTATAAAATTTGTCCCCAATGCGTGCATCATAAATATTGGTCTGTGAAATAATCGTACGAGTCTGTGATAATGTTATAAAAAGGGGTCAATAGCCGGCTAAGTGGGTCAGCCGGCCTAGCATGAGCGGCTTTTATCGCGCGATATGATATGGTACGGCAAGTTGTCTTTCTTACCCCAATAAGGTGTAAGCAAGACGGAATGCCGTACCATATCATATCGCGTGCTATAAGCCGCTCATGCTAGGCCGGCAGGTGTGCATGACGCAATTATGTGTAATCGGATTGTTTCGATAAATCCTCGAACTTTCTAGAAGTCAATGGGAAAAAACCGCCTTCAATGTCGTTGACATTACCATGCACATTACATAGTAGTTATATAAGCTTAACGGCCAGAATTAATAACCTATCCACATATAGGGGATAAGTGCGATCCAGATTAGTTGCTATGCAACGCTTGATATTAACATAGACTCCTCTAAAAAGCCGCGCCGCCCTGCCTTTGAGCCTCAAGCGGTCGCATGAGACCGCTCCTACAGCTTGTTATTATCAAAACAAGGTTTGGCTAAAGTTTGTGTTGTGTTCAAAATAAAATTATCTTTCATTTTGCATTGATAATCTGTGGAAATATTCATCTGGGGAATTAATCTGGATCGCACCTATTTCTATCTGTGGATAGGTTATTATTATTTGCTTAGGAAGTTAGGACATAACTTGGCATGGCATGGAGTCAAATATTTATCATAATTGCATAATTTTGCCTCATTCAGGAGTTTCCAAAATTACATTATAATTTAACAACTACCAGCTGCCCGCGGCTTCGTCTACGACGATGTGGGGGACGTTAAGGTCGTATGAGTACCTACGTAGGTACTATGCTTTTTCGCCTGACGTTAGTTACACTTTATTTTCATAAACATGTTTTGTAATAGCATACTTTTTAAGTACGGCCAGCTAATAGACATTTTATTATTGTTTTGTACTTATCGAAAATCTAAATCAACCACTACATCCGTAGTAATTGGCGTAAAAAATTACGACTTTCCAACAAATATAATATAAACATCATCATCATCATCAGCTTATTAACGTCCACTGCTGGACATAGGCCTCTCCATAAGAGTACACCAATGAGCACGATCAGTGGGCTGCTTTCATCCAGCTCTTGCCAGCCACCCTGCAAAGATCGTCGCTCCACCTAGTCTGAGGGCGTCCTACACTAAGTCGTGGGATGGAGCGGCCCACACTGGATGGAGCGGCGCGTCTTGCGTCCGCGTTGAGCGGGAAAAACAAATATATTGAGACGTACGGGAGGGGCCACACTGGCGCGACCGACGACGCACGGAGGGAATAGTACGTGTTCGCGCGTCCTGCGGATCCGCAGGTCGCCTCCGCTCCCAGCGGTCGCTCCAGTGTGGCCCACGACTAAGGGCGTTTGTGCACTACCACTGAATTTTACCGATCCGGAAAAAAACGGATGCTTGTATTTTAATAATTAATCATTTATATTAGTAATTAATTAAAATACAAGCATCCGTTTTTTTCCGGATCGGTAAAATTCAGTGTAGTGCACAAACGCCCTAAGTTTGCCGATTCGCGGTCTCCACTGTAAAACTCGATTACTCCAGCGGTTATCGGTTCTGCGGCTTATTATGGCCGGCCCACTGCCACTTCAGTCTGCTAATCCGGTGGGCTATGTCGATTACTTTACTTTTACTTGGAGCAAAACCGTTTCAAATATAAAGATTGAGCTTCATTTAGGTTGTTGAATAATTACCTATTTAATGATGCTGTGGCACATACACACATGATATAGATTTGTGTCATTTGACTTGATTTGTTATCTCTTGTGTGTGACTGCGGGCCCCTTATCTAGGGCATCGAAGCCGGGTTTACCCGGTCCGGAAAAACCCGGGTTTACCCGGGTTTTAAGGAATACAAAAAACCCGGGTTTCATTTTTAAAACCCGGGTTTTGTCGGGTATTTTTAATACTTTGTGAAAAACGAAATATAGCTGAAATGTAGCTTACTTCCGCAAAAAAACAACCAACAAACCAACACCAAAATTTGGTGTTGGTTTTCGCACGAACTATCTCCTGAGGATGCCCCGGGTTGGGGCGAAACACGTGTATAGTAGTCTAATCGGTGAAGGTGCAAGGTGTATTGCTGTCTTGCTAAATGCAGGTATTGTGCACTGGTATTTTAGTGGTGTGCATGTGCAATTTTTTGCAGGCGGTGCATCTTGCATATTGTGTTTTTTTGCGGAAGTAAGCTACATATAGTTCGTTTTTCACAATGGTTAGGACTTCCACCAAGTGACGCCTGATTCAATCAAATATTTTTAATACTTTTTTTTTTGTTATTTATTAAGTACAAGCCACTTCGAATGTAATAATAAATGGAATAAAAACACACTTTGATAAATTATTACAATAAAAGATGCTTTGTTGCTGCGTTCGTACCAAGAAAACAAGCAAAGCAAGTTAAATGGAAAGCGCGCGGTGCAACCATCTTAGGACAGAGAGAGGGAAAAATGTGGACTCCACATTTCACCCCATGGACCACATGGAATTAGAACTAGTTCTCCAATCTTTTCGACTAGTTTGTCATATATTGCTCATGAAGACGACCCCGAAAATATAGCATATTTTCGGTCTGTTTGCGTCTCTTTTTGCAAAGAATTCACGTCTAGATGTTACACGCCAAACTCCACCGAAGATACCTCGTGCTAGCTCTTCCATGGGTAATATTCACGTTCGCCACAAAGAGGTTCTCAAAGCTCTCCGTGGTCCAGGAAATAAGGTTAGTGGTCCTAATGGAATCCCGGCAATAGTCCTGCGTAACTGTGCACCCTAGTTGTCTCCTATCTTGAGCCACCTCCCACTTGAGACAGGAGTTGTCTTGTTCCTCAGTCGTGGAAGCGTGCCAATGTGCAGCCCAAAAAATTAAGCCATGCCAACCCCTCTAACAACTGGCTGATTTCAGTCACCTTCATACTCTGCAAGACTACGGAGCATGTACTGAATAAACATCTATTGGCGTAACTTGAAACTAACGAGCTCCCTAGTGACTTCCAGTATGGTTTTTGCCGCGGACGGTCGACTGGAGATCTTCTCGTGCACCACCCACCTTTGGAATCAAGCGTTCGATAGACTTGGCGAAGCACTTGCTGTCTCGCTTGATATTTCCAAAGCATTTGATAGGGTCTGGCATGATAGCCGAATTTGCAAGCTTCCCTCATATGGAATATCTGACGGCCTCTGCATCTGGATCACCGACTCTGGAGTTTCCCAGGTTTCGGTATTATCTGCAACACTATTTCTTCTCCACATTAACGACTTGTTGGTGCCTGGTACATTTGGTTATGACGATGACACCAGTGTGTCTAGCAGATATCTTTCAGATGCAAGGGCTACTAGTGATGAAGTTCAGTCTTGTCGAGAGTCACTAGTTGAGCAAACGAACCTGGCACTTCAGACACTTCCGATTGGGGAAATGCCAACCTTGTCAGTTTCAACGCCTCGCCACGCAGGCGTGTCTTTTCTCAGATAAACGGAGTCCCTTTCAACTAGCTCCGACTTGCCTGGGCGTATCCTTACCAGTAACCGAGAACCTGCAACTTGGCCTTACTCTATAATCGGAGCTGAACTTCGGTGAGTAAATCGACTCAATTGGTAAAACTGCTGCCAAAAAACTGGGTCCTCTCAAAGTTCTTTACAAAGTACAAATTCATCCGTGCATGGAGTACTGCTGTCACCTTTGAGATGGTTCCGCTAAAGTTTAAGTAGTAGTTCCACATGTATCTTATTGCAGTACCCGTGTTTTCAAGCAAATAAACAATTTTGATTAGATTTTTGAAGTACCAACTGGCAGTTTTAGATGCGTTTGAAAACCGCGCAAAGAAGTTCATTGGAGACACAACTTTAGAAAAAGCTAAACTTCAAAGTCTCAGTCATCGCCGTAGAGTTGCTGTTGCTGGTCTGTCGGTGTTTTGCCGGATTCACTTTTGAGAGTGCGCACAGGAACTGCACAATCTTGTTCCTCCAGCCCCTTTCCACCATGGGGTTACCAGATGCAGGTCAGCTTACCATCTATACATCGTAGACATACCACCTGTCCGTACTAAGCGCTTCGCCAGTACTTTTTTAATGCGAGCTGCTAAAGATTGGAATGCGCCACCTGCGAATGCGTTCCCCGATCATTCTTCTTCTTCTTATCAATACGGGCGGTTTCTGCAACTCGACGTCTATTGCGCCAATTTTGCGTCTGGAGGGTGCACGGCCAGATCACTCCAGCCAGCGCAGCTCAGCCAGGAACGCTCCAAGGGCTTTCACATTCGTGATCGCTTCCTGGACGCTGCCCGGCGAGCCGAGGTACCTCGCCCGGTAGGGGCCACCCCCCTGCATTCCAGCAGTACGTGGGCAGCTGTTTCTTCTTCCTCCATGCACCCTCTGCATAGGGGACTGTCGGTGACATCTAAATTAATAAGATGTCTGTTAAATTGTCCATGACCAGTAATAGCACTTGTTACCAGGCGAAGTTGCGGTCTGCACAATTGTATCATGGCCCTGGATAGACGCGCGTCCACGCGCGGTTGTGCGAGTTTCGCCTGTCTGAACGAATCCAGCGAGCTCCAGTTCAGTTGGTGTAATTCTATAGTGCGTTCACGGATCTTATTTGCAAACCAGCTTGTCGGGATAGGCACGATCGGCTCTGGCCCAACAGGGGTCGAGCCGGATGTGCGTCTGGTCATTATAACCTTGGCCTTTTCAAAGCAAGAGTGAATGGGCACCTCCTGGGTAAGCATACAACATCCTAGACTGCATACTGTCTGCCATGCTGGATGGTGGTCAAATGTGCATACATACTGCATACCCTGTACAAATATTTAAAAAATAAAAAGTCTGCAACCAGTCCCGAAATTTATGATGGCCAGTCCTGCAAGTCTGTGAAGGCGCTAAGTTAGTAATCTATACTTACTTAGTTTTAAGATATTTAGAAAAAATAAAAATCTATGACTTTTTTATATTAGATAACTGTACTGTACTGTACTGTGAAAAATTGTACTTTCCAAATTTTGTAATTTGGAAAGTACAATTTTTCATTTATTTTAATCCTTCCACATTTTTAACAGCTTGTACTCATTGTAAAAATTGATATAATAACACAGTTTCTTGTATTTAATAAAATTATAACAAAAAGATCGAAAAGCTCGAAAAACCCGGTCTACCCGGGTTTTGATTACTCTTAGACCCGAAAACCCGGGTTTTCAAAATTGAACCGAGTTTCGATGCCCTACCCTTATCCACAAACGCAGTATCCATCCAGGGTCGACACATTATGCGCCCGGAGAAGATTAAAACTCTCAAAGCTAGGAGTATTCTAGACTTCTTGGAAGCCTCCAGGCTAAAAGAGTTACTTTAACCAAGTGGCGAGTCACAATAGATCTTTTAGGTCGCAGTGACTACATTTCCTACGGGAGATGCATCATCACCATCATCATCATTTCAGCCGTACGACGCCCACTGCTGGGCATAGGCCTCCCCCAAGGATCTCCACAACGATCGGTACTGCGCTGCCCGCATCCAGCGGCTTCCCGGGAGATGCATAGCTCCTTATATTCAAATAATAATAATATGTCTTGTGGTGTACCGATGGCAAACAAATACAGCTCTTTACTTACTTACAAAATACTTGTCAATAAAAAAAACTAAAATGTTAAACTGTCACGACGCTATTAATTATATATTTTATTTTTTAAAAGGCCTAAATCGTGATTAATTTCTAAGAAAAACCTTCAACCTTCAAATGAAATTGTACCCACAAATAAAACGGCAAGTGTTATTAATTAATAATTTATTTACTTAACTAATTTTATTTCACAAGTTTCAGCACGTTGTTGTGCTCACGACCTTATGAGCAGTTCGAGCAGGTTGGAGTCGTAGTCATCGAGCTTCCGACCTGGGTGGGCGGGCTGCACATCCCCTATTTTGTTCAGCAGCCAGAATGTCTCCATACTACCCTTACCCTGAAATAATGTAACAAATAATGTAAACCTTATAATTAAAAGATCGGCCAAGTGCTAGTCAGACTCGCCCATGAAGGGTTCCGTACCCTCTTAACGTACCGATTACATACATCTAGTAAAAATACCACTATCATTTTACGTCAGAAAAAACTAACTTTGTTTTTCATAGTGTTCGTATGAATTACAAAGTTATATTTGCGGTTTTCGAAAATGTGTAATATCTCAAAAACTTGTATAGCCTACTTAGCTGTGATAGTTTTCCTTTTAACTTCGTCATATATACGACTATCGTGAATTTTTTCACATTTGGCTGGCAGGGGGGGGGGGGGGGGGACGGGGGACGGAACACATGACTCTATCAAAATTTTGCATTTTAAAGCTTAATAATTCACAAACGGATCCCTCAATCAAAAAACTGTCTTCACAAACCCGCAATATTTTTAAAATTGCTATCCAATGACATCCCACACTATGGGGTAGACAAGAAAAAAAAATTACATCCCCACTTCACATGTAGGGAAGGACCCCTAAACAATTTTTTTTTTCAAAGTTTTACTTCACCACTTTTTTGGCGTGTCTAATATGTATATTCATGCCAAGTAACAGCTTTGTAGTACTAAGGGTCTATGAGCTAGGCTGGGCATAGACAGACGGACAGACGGACATGGCGAAACTATAAGGGTTCCGTGTTGACTACTTCATGGTCATATTTCAAATTAAGGTGTCAGTAACTTATACAATAATTTCCGTGTCAAATGTGTGGAACAAATGTTTGTTTTTCTGATAATCATTTGAAACAACTTTGAACATCTCTTTCTGTTCTCCAAAAATGTAAAACATTAGTTGAGTTTCTTAGAACAATGAAGGTATGGAACTTTAACCAACTTTCAATATTTTTCAGCAGTGTGGAAATGGAGAAGTGTTTGTTCTTATTTGAGGCTTATAATCGAAAGACAAGTCAGTTTGCATTTTGATAATAGTGGTATGCCCGAATACTCGTACGCTACTTATCTTTGGGAGCGTCTCAAACATCGCCCTGTCACTTTTAATGTCAAACGTATGAAAGAGATGGCATGATGTTTGAGACGCTCCCAAAGTTAAGTAGCGTTCGAGTATTTGAGACGCTCGCAAAGTTAAGTAGCGTTCGAGTATTCGGGAAGTAGTGTTCAGAAACAAGGGAAGATGATCTGCAATAGAGTCTGTGAAATGAGCGTGTTTGTTTGAAAATAGCATGTAAGTACCCGTATTTTTTCTACAACGTGTATGCAAAATCACTTTGTATTATTTATTTAAATCTTTTTTTAATACGTCTTACCGGTATTTCTATAAACCCTCGGGACTCCACCAGGTAGCTACCGAAGTCATCTAAGGCTTTCTTCGTCGTTTCAGATATGTGGATTTTCATGGCTGAAATATTTAAAGAAATTGTATTAATTGCAATAAAGAGTTGAGTTATATGGATATCATATTATCTTTGCGATTCCTTCAATCCTTCAAGATTAACTTGAGTGTCAAAAGTGAGCTTATATCTATGATGGCCCCGTCCAGCGCCCCGATCGCGGTAATCTTATGACGCATTAGTCAGGTGTAGGTGCAGTTGACGTTCACGCGACGTGCAATACCGTTGTGGGACTATAGGTTTTCGTGACGTGTGCGTCGTTATGTCAAACGTCATGACGCAAACGTGGTCAAGACGCGCTGCATAGAATTACCGCGATCGGACGTCTATTATTGAAATTCTTTGTATTATCACCTTAATCCGTGCTTGCTATCCTGCTAGCGGTGTTGATGGTGTCCTCAAACAGGCAGTTGCGGGTATGTTTATCCACGACACCCACAACACAGGAGCAAGTTTTAACTCCTGCACGAATCTTCAGACGATGGTATCAATGGTCGTCCCCACGGCGTCCGTCACGCAGGGGCCCGTGTTTAGACCCACCGAGAACCTTTACACGAGTCACTTACCTTCCCCCGTGCTCTCCATCCTGCTCGTTGTATTAATGAATCTCCGAACAGACAGTAGCGGGGCATGATGGTCCCCACTACGTCCGTCACGCAGGGGGCCGTGTTAAGCCCCAAAGAGAACCTTTACACAAGTCACTAACCTTCTCCCGTGCTCTCCATCCTGCTCGCTGTATTAATAGTGTCCCCGAACAGACAGTAGAGGGGCATGGTGGTCCCCACGACGTCCGTCATGCAGGGGCCCGTGTTTAGCTCACCGAGAACCTTTACACAAGTCACTTACCTTCTCCCGTGCTCTCCATCCTGCTCGCCGTGTTAATAGTGTCCCCGAACAGACAGTAGCGCGGCATGGTGGTCCCCGCGACGTCTGTCACTCTGGGGCCCGTGTTTAACTCCACCGAGAACCTTTACACAAGTCATTTACCTTCTTCCGTGCTCTCCATCCTGCTCGCTGTATTAATAGTGTCCCTGAACAGTCAGTAGCTGGGCATGGTGATCCCCACGACGTCCATCACGCAGGGGCCCGTGTTTAGCCTCACCGAGAACGTTTATACAAGTCACTAACTTTCTCCCGTGCTCTCCATCCTGCTAGCTGTATTAATAGTGTCCCCAAACAGACAGTAGCGGTGTATGGAGTTTCCCATGACGTCCATCACGCAGGGGCCCGTGTTCAGACCCACCGAGAACCTTTACACGAGTCACTTACCTTCTCCCGTGCTCTCCATCCTGCTCGCTGTATTAATAGTGTCCCCGAACAGTCAGTAGCTGGGTATGGTGATTCCCACGACGTCCAAAACGCAGGGGCCCGTGTTTATCCTCACCGAGAACGTTTACACAAGTCACTAACTTTCTCTCGTGCTCTCCATCCTGTTAGCTGTATTAATAGTGTCCCCAAACAGACAGTAGCGGGGTATGGAGTTCCCTATGACGTCCATCACGCAAGGGCCCGTGTTTAGACCCACCGAGAACCTTTACACGAGTCACTTACCTTCTCCTGTGCTCTCCATCCTGCTCGCTGTGTTAATAGTGTCCCCGAACAGTCAGTAGCTGGGCATGGTGATTCCCACGACGTCCAAAACGCAGGGGCCCGTGTTTATCCTCACCGAGAACGTTTACACAAGTCACTAACTTTCTCCCGTGCTCTCCATCCTGCTAGCTGAATTAATAGTGTCCCCAAACAGACAGTAGCGGGGTATGGAGTTTCCCATGACGTCCATCACGCAGGGGCCCGTGTTTAGACCCACCGAGAACCTTTACACGAGCCACTTACCTTCTCCCGTGCTCTCCATCCTGCTCGCTGTATTAATAGTGTCCCCGAACAGACAGTAGCGGGGCATGGTGGTCCCCACGACTCCTGCCACGCAGGGCCCCGTGTTGAGCCCCGCGCGGATCCGCAGGGGCTCGTCGGGTAGGTGGGGCACGCTCGCCCCCTCCAAGCTACGCATCAGCGATAGCGACATGTCAGCTATTTCTGAAGCGTGCCGATTACCTACAAGCAAAGATCGTCTCATATTATGGAGACCAATCGACGAACTTTTTTAACCGATTTAAAATACGCGAGCTGTAATTATTTGCGGGCAAATGTAATCTGCCGGACAGGGTTGATTTCTTTCAATTGAAAATAATAGATACCCTACTCCTTAAAAGTATGACTTTTTCTCAGACGATTTGCTCATACGAGTTTTCATGATACTAGTAGGTATAGGTCTTTTGGCGTATCTTGGTTTTTACAGAAGTGTGAGTGACCGCGAAAAGTAGAGACAGGCAAAAAATTTGAGCAACTTGTCAACTCGTCCCACATGTCTACGGTCCATTTAGTATGAGATGAACGTTTTTTTGTTTAGAATTTTAAGCGTTATTTTAAACGTTTGGTAATGTTAGTAAGACAAGTAAATTTCTTTTTAATAATATTTTCTATTTTTGTGATCTGACAAAATTACTAAAAATAATATGGAGGAAATAATATACTATGGAGCTTGGTTTTTACCAGCTCATCGTCTCATATTAATTGTCTGGTTTTACGTTCCACTGAGTCAAGTGCAGCTAACTGGTATTTGGCCGAACCAGAGGTGAGAGCAATACTCCATGCATGACCAGATTAATTAATTTAGATTTCTTTCAACTTGTACTAAATGGGCCCTAGGCATATGGGACGAGTTAAATTTACTGCTGCTGCTAACGGTACCCGTCGCGTAGCGCGGCAGGGTTGCATCGCGCGCGGGAAGATCCGCTCATCAGGCCGAATAATCTGTATGAAGGGATGCGCCGCACCTCAGCTCTATTGTTCATTCTACACTATCTGTGTGAACGCACACTAACGTAAAATCCATCTTAAACCAAAAGAGCTATACTTACCTGGAGGGCAAGTGCTCGAAATTTCCATTATTTCGAGTAGCTCACTCAAAGGAACCATTCCCTTAGAGCTGTATTATAGATTTTGCGAATGCAGTATTGTTTCATTTCCAAAATAAAGGAATGTTTCTTTAGAGTGAAATTTTCTATCTCCATTTCTTTGAATACTTACCTACTTTCCCTCCATATAATAACAGTCTAAATTGTTTTACAATTATTGAGTTCAACTTTTTAAGATAGTACTATCGCGGAAGAGACTTCACCCCACTATCGCGGAAGAGACTTCATCGCTATCGCGGAAGAGACTTCCACCCCGATGTTATTTAATTAAGTAGGTATTTATTAAAATCACCGTTTCTCTGCGGCAGTCCTGACACCGCCATGTAGGCGTCGCCTATCGTCTCTACTTTGTACACGTTGTACTCCTGTATCTTCTCGTCAAATAACCTGGAAAAAAGAAAAATACATCCATCAGTGCAGAAACTTAAGTATTCCTGCTTCCCTGCTCCAGTTGAAAGTCGATATTTCGAATAGTATAACGTTTAGCAGGTTCAACAAGGTTCGGTTACAAGGTCCTCGAATGGCAACCGCGTACCGGACGACGTTCCGTGGGCAGGCCCCCTACAAGGTGGACCGACGATCTGGTCAAGGTCGCGGGAAGCCGTTGGATACGGGCAGCGCAGGACCGATCGTTGTAGAGATCCTTGGGGGAGGTCTATGCCCAGCAGTGGACGTCGTTCGGCTGACATGATGATGATGATGATGAACGTTTAACAGATAGTAATAGATTAGATTTAACGCATAAATTGTCATTGCCTAGTAATATTTATAAGAATTTCCACCTACCAAAGTTAAGAGCAGCCCGTGATGCAGTGGTAAGTGCGCTACCATCGTTCGTATCGTTGTAGTTAGGCAACATTTGCAATGGTCGGTAACGGTTCACTATCTCGAGCTGCTCCTGCTTCGGAAGGCACGTTGAGCTGTTGGTCCCGGCTGAGTTTGCAGTCTTTAATACCCACCAATCCGCATTGGGCCGGCGTGGTAGGTATG
Organism: Crambus lathoniellus; assembly: GCA_949710035.1. Taxonomy (NCBI): domain Eukaryota; kingdom Metazoa; phylum Arthropoda; class Insecta; order Lepidoptera; family Crambidae; genus Crambus; species Crambus lathoniellus. The sequence continues at coordinate 5,223,700 of OX453303.1, read as the reverse complement.
TCCCATTTTCCTGCGTCCCATTGCGTGCTGATCTCGATGGAGAAGATTTAGGAACACTGATACAACAGAAGATATCCTACCTATATAACATGTTCAGCATATTAATGACCTCCATGGGAGTGATGTTAGCTGATATGGGCGTGTATCTAGATTAGACAAATACAAAGCATAGAAGGCTAATCCGAATCCATGGTCAAACTTTGTAAGCAAAGGGGAAGGTCACTCTTCTGCTTTCTGTTCTTCCGACATCAGCAGCTGCGTGCTGATCTCGATGGAGAAGATTGGGGAACACTGATACAACAGAAGGTATCCTAGCTATATAACATGTTCAGCATATTGATGACCTCCATGGGAGTGATGTTAGCTGAAATGGGCGTGAATCTAGATTAGACAAATACAAAGCATAGAAGGCTAATTAATCCGAATCCATGGTCGAACCTAAGTTCCCCTTTGCTTACTAATAAGCAAACGGGAAGGTCACTCTTCTGCTTTCTGTTCTTCCGCCATCAGCAGCTGCGTGCTGGTCTCGATGGAGAAGATTGGGGAACACTGATACAACAGAAGATATCCTACCTATATAACATGTTCAGCATATTGATGACCTCCATGGGAGTGCTGTTAGCTGATATGGTCGTGAATCCCACGATGTCGCTGAAGAATATTGTGACGGCGTCGAAGGATTCGGCGGGCACTGTGCGCTGAGCGCGCAGCCTGCGTAGCACCGGCAGTGGCAGCATCCGGGAGAGGAGCAGATCGCTCTTCTGCTTCTCTGCCATCAGCTTCTGCGAGCTGATCTCGATCGAGTGGGTGAACGTCTGGAAGTAGTCAGTAACTGAATAGTAAACAATATACAAATACCTAGATTGAAAATATTTGCTACAAGTTATGGCTTTCTAAAGCAAGGTTTAGACGATGGTAGTAGGATGCCAGTCCAGCAACCCAGTCCAGCACTGCCTTGTCACTGGGTCCGTGTAAACACTAGTTTTGTGCCAGTCCAGCGCTGCCCATCCTTTCGCAACCCAGTACAGTGAGAACCTGGCAGTTGCTGGGCAGCGACTATTTATAGACTATTATTCGACTAGCGAATCCTCGCGGCTTAACCCGCGTGGTACCCGTTCCCGTGGGAATATCGGGATAAAATAAAGCCTATGTTACTCGGGAAGATACAGCTTTCTAATGGTTCAAGAATTTTCAAAATTGGTCCCGAAGTTTCGGAGCCTATTCGATGCAAACAAACAATCAAATCTTTCGTCTTTATAATAATAGTATACATAAAAAACGAGCACAGTGAGTCAAAATTACATATTAAAGGAAATCTAAAAATAAAAGATGTCTGAAGTGAGGCTCTATATAAGAGTCTTTGGTTTCTAAAATATCTTTAATTTTTATTCCCTACACAATTAACTTTTCTCGATCACCACTCGCCAATGTGAGGTCTCATAAATACAAAAACCTTAAGAATTTCCTACAGGTCATGCCTTTGAGTCACAAAACCATCAGGATGTGTATAACCTTTAAATATTTTAGAGTATGGAATGGTATGGATTTCAAGATTATGTTGTGTCACTTTATTTCATAATGAAATCAATTTTACACCGATAATAATTTATGAATAATAGTTACATCAATAGTTACATCATCAATAGTTAAGATTTTCATTGCCATTCTGTTAATTTTATGGACTTATGAGAAGTTTTTTTTTAAATTTATCCTTTCCAGTGAAAACAAAACTTAACTTAGAGCGTTTATTGCACAAAAGAAGTGCATTAGAGCTATAACAGGCAAATCGCCACGTGAATCTTGTAAACCACTATTTAAAGAGCTTGGTTTGTTGCCACAACCATCTTTATACATTTATGAAGTTTGTGATTTTGTAAAACAAAATTCTCATTTCTTTGTTAAAGCAACCGAATTGTATCCACGAACTAGTAGAAATGTTAATAGACTTGTCTTTGTCTTAGATGAAGTTCCCAAAACAGAAAAGTATAACAGGAGTTGTCTGTGTATGTGTGTTAGGTTATTTAATAAAGTACCAAATGACATTAAAATACTTATTTTAAAATTATTCAAGACAAAATTATATAAATGGCTCAATGAAAACAATTTCTATAGTGTGAAACAGTTTCTTGACATGTGAAATAATGTATTATGATAATCTAATGTTATTTAATTAATAATTTGCAATTATTATTATTCATTTATTATATTTTCAATGTAACAAAATATAATTTCTTAACAATTTATAAACATATCTTTTGCATGCCGACTCATTGGCAAAACACGCTGTACTTTTTATACAATGTAATGACCTTAATTAAATACCGTGTTTTAAAGCAAATAAATAATTTCTATTTCTATTAAATTGCCTCATTTAAATAGGACATTTATTTTGCTTTCAACTTAGTCGAAACTGAATTTGGGCGAAGAAACGGGCGTTGTGTCGAACCAAAAAAGGTAATGCGGTTTTTATCTGTATTTTGTCTGCAGCTTTTGTTCGACTTTTGTCTGCATACAAATAGTAGATAATGAGCAATTACAAAAGCGTTAATAATAACAACTGTGCCGGCCGGCAGTAACCGATAACGTATTCGAAACGTAACAAACATGCCAAGTTCAGTGGCTCAAACATCGTAAACTTCACCCGAAGGGCGCGGGGAGAGAGGAGCTCTCCGCCACACCTCGATTTCATTCATAAATCTACAGAGCTACGACCGTTCACCAGTTGTTAAGAGAGTGAGCTTACGAGCGGACGTGTCTAGTGAAGCAAATTGAACGATACCACGTGTTTAAGAAAGTGAATTACAAATTGCCGGCCGGTGCATACAATAATTATTATAATCAGTGATTCAAAGAGGTTTTAATAGTGAAAATGGAGCTTGTCAAGTGCCTAGTTGCAGTTGTATTTCTGGCTGCTTTCTTCACTGCTGCTGAAGCCAGATTCATCGTGATTGGCAACTGTCCTGCAGGAATGCAATGGTTATACCCTTTCGGATGCATCACATGTGACAAGTAAGTGCACAAATCAATTGATTAAAAGGGAATTCCCTTTTATAATTTCTTTGGAGTGAAATAATACATTGTTGAGGGTTTGTGCGCGTTAACTATTTGGACTTATATTTTAGCTTTTTACGACTGTTTTCAAATGTGTGATTTAGTATTTTCTAACTTGATTTATAACAATTTTAATCAATACCTATAACCACAGAAAATTTACAAGAGAATTTTTTTTTCCGTGTTCTGCTTAGCTTTGGATAAAGAACTGAGGCAACCAGAGCATTTTAGTCTACATTCCTATCAAGATTACGCAATCATACAAAATATGACAGGGATTTTCCCATCTTGTCGCGCGACCATCGACGAGTCTGATCTGAAAGCTCATTTGAGCTTGTGTTTATGCATTTGCATAAAAAAATGATAAACCTTTAAATAAAATAAAACAAACAAATAAAACATTATGAAAGACAGCGTTATAAAAGAACAGGCGACACTAGAAAATTATTCCTTATTTATTTATGATATGTGTATAATATGTTTACTTTAAAGTAACATGTATAGGTATGTAGTCTAAATTAATTAAAAATTTATTACGGTGCAGAAAAATTGCTCATAAAGACCTGAAAAATGTAACTGCCATTTTAGGCGGCTAGACCGGTATTGCGTTTTTAATACATAAATTAAACGGATTATCTACAAATATGCTGTGGATATAATTTGTTATGCATTTTGAAATCCAGTTTATGTATTTTCTAACTGTAACTTAGGCGCATAATTCTTTATTACGTAACGAAGTGTGTACAAACTCTTAACAAATTATGACATGTCGCTTGATTCATCCCTTATTATAAGGCACTAGGAGTGACTTTTGAACACAAAAATAGCTGAATACATAGTTTATCAGTGAATTACAATCCAAAACTAATTTTAACTATTATTTAGTGGCTTGCTTTCGCTCAAACATACTACAAAACACACTTTTACCATAAAAATAGCCCTATATCTTACCAAATTCCTTATTTTGAGTTAACGATGACTCCGTAGCTCAGTGGTTAGAGCAGTCGCCCGGAAAGCGAAAGGTCGTGGGTTCGAGTCCCATCGGAGCTAGTTGTGAGACGGGTTGATTTTTTCTAAATACTTCATTTTCCATTTTTCATGTTTAGATTTATTTATGAGTCCCCGATATTCAGTTACTCCGTGATCATGGCGCGTGCAACTGCGCCGAAATATCGGGGACTCATAAATAAATCTAAACATGGTAAATATCCCTTTGTCTATAATAGTTATAGTGAAATTGACCATGAAAGTTTAAAATCTTAAAAAGTGTTCCTTATTGTTTTTACTTCAAACTTTTCTAAAAATAGCTATAAATATACGAGTTTAGCATTAATCAGGGGCCCTACCGGCGAACTTTTCGATAATCGGAAAGTTACCAGGCTTCAACTTAAAACATAAATTACGAAGTACTTACTTAATTCCTTATTGTACTATTGGCTGAAGTTATTCGGAAGATATCGATGTTCCTGGGACATCAATGAATCGTTGTTTGCCATTTTGGCCTGATTGGGGCTCGATTTATCTGTTTTAATTTGAAGTCCGGCAGTTTTCCGATTATCGGAGCGGTACGGCCCCAGGACATGATTTATTTGTTTATTTATTTCTACTCTAACCATTTTTTGTATTGTTTCAGTTACTTAGACCAAACCGGTGATATCTGCCCTGAAAATGCTTGATCGAGAACTCGAACTACAACTAACCAAGATGATTCACGCAGTTACCAGAGAGATATTACAGGATACTACATCATAAGATTTACAAACGTTATTTTTGAGTTTGATCGGGCTGTAGTGTGTGTATACTTACTCGCACACACTCAACTCTCTCCATGCAATGTTGGCGTTAGAAGGGCGTCTAAATGATACAACTGACTGCGAATAATGGCATTTATTAATAAAGAAAATACGTTTATATATTGGAGAGAGTGATTTGTGATGCGCACCGCCATGGAATGGAATACCCTGCCTGCGTCTATATTCCCGAATGACTACAACCCTAAAATTTTTAAGCTAGAGTGAATAGGCTGCTTCTGGGTAAGCTCGCTCCATCTTAGGCTTTTTCTCAACCCTAAGGTTCAGTGTGAAGCCAAGAGCAAGCCCATTATACATAAAAAAAAGAGTTGAGTGTGCGCGAGTAAGTATACACACACACACTACAAGGCAATTGTTATTGCACTTCAAATTCTTCACCATCGTCATTGCCTTCAATTCTTACGGAATTATGAACATTAAACAGAATTTTTAACCGGATGTCCCATTTATATCGATCTTTATGGGTAAGCCTGAAACTATATGACTTACAACGATCTGCTGGCCTACTCTAACATTAATTTGTGTATGTATGTAACCAAAAAAATACTTGTTCAAATTATAATTGTAAGGACTGAACCTAGGTAGGTAACGACATGTATTTATCTTTTGGTTAGTCTAGTTATTTATAGTATTACTTAAGTCATTTATTTATTCAAAGTACTGATTTTGTTTTAGCTTTATGATGACTGGATTTCAAATTTCCTTTAGTATTCTTAATTTCTTTGTAAACATAATCCCTTAGAGCAAAATAATTGTTATTGCATTCCATTCTTTGTACATCATAATCCTTATTCCATTATCTTTATTAAAATAAACTTTAATGAATCGAATCCAGTCGAGTATTTAACCTGTTTTTAGTATTTGATAGAATTATGTTTAAAAATAATTCCTACAAAATATTCCTATATTGTTGTGTACTTAAGAATTTAGACATTTTGATAATGTTTTAGTCTGAATTTATTTATTTTTATTTATTAAAATGTAAGTTCAAAGATGTATTTGGATAGACGCAGTAATTCAATCATATCACTTGTGAAAATAAAGTTAACTCATAATATCTACCTCACGAAAATTAAGTTTGTTATTTTAATGCATTGAGGAAATACCAGATTGACAATGAAGTTGCCTTAAGTTAAATGTATCAAATATTGAACTCTCACCTGTATTGTACTGACGGTGTGCCTCAATATAAGAATGAGTAAGGGTGATGCCAGCAGGACCGCTATCAGTATAATGATCCCAACTCCAAGAGTCCTCCTGGCGTACCACACTTCACCTCGCACCATCTCCCTGAGAGACAAGTTTTTTGAAGAATAATTAATATTCTAGGGGGAAAAAACAAACCTTGACGAGACTCTTGCCGGTTCAACTCCAAGATCTTCCACTGTAGGGTTTGCGAACCGATGGCGTAGCTTCTACGATGTTCAAAACACAATCCAAATTGAATAAACATATTTGACTTTGACTTAGGCTCTACTAGTAAAAATGTGAAAAATTATAATAATTGTATCGTTGTGTTTGTATTGCGAAAGAACTTATTTTTTTTAACTTCAAAATTGCAATAAATCTGTTTCCTTCAACGACATTTTTTGCTGTTCGCATTTGTTAAACATTTATACTTAATAAAAATTTTATTAGACCTTTCGATTCTTAATACAATTCCTCAAGTCATTTTGATTGCTTTTCGTACTAATTTATTTGGTAAATAGAGAGAAGATTCCAAAGTCTTTAGTATAAATTCACCTTATCAGCTCCCAATACGCCATCTTAACTTTTCCCAACATCTCCAAGCTCCGATCAGACTTCTGAATGTATAAAAGTAGATCTATTGTGCTGTTCAACTGCAGAATCGACACGTTGGTCACTGATTGTGTTGCCTCTTCATAGCTGAAAGAAAGAAGATTTAAGTTCGAGCCGAAATGAACTTAAGTCGTTTTATCATCATTAGAAGAGAATTAGAAGATATGCCATAGCTCACTGCTACGTACGCATTGCAATGGAAATAGAAGAACTGCAAAGTCAGACTTAAACTAACTAACACTAACCAATAAATATAACAACCGTGTGTTCTTCCGTGTTTTGTGAGCCTGGGATTAAAAAAAACTGCTGGATGCTATTTACTACAATGTAATCCAAGTGAACGTCAAAGCAAGGTCTTTTGAATTACTCATCGTAAACATAAATTAAATCAGTTGATTTATTGTTAATTCGTCAATAACTTTTCAATTATTATTATTTCGAAAAGAATTCTAATAGGTGTCGGTCCATTCTAATACTAGCGATATGGCATTCTCAGAATTATTATTGCACTAGTATTTATGTCATTATTAAATGACCAGCGTATTTACATAAGTATTACATTTCATCGATTTATAACTTTTGCACGTGGGAAGCTGTTTTTGGAAATCTCAACAATATCACTTTACTAATTATGTTTTTTTCCCCTTTCGCATTTACAATGCAATTTTTATTATTGAAAATATCAAAATACTTCATTTTCAATTCATCATTCTTACTATTTAGTGTACGGAACAAAACAAAATATCTTTGAAAAGAAGCCAGTTCCTCGTTATTTGAGGGTTCCGGGAGTAGCACGATTCCACCTTCAGTCTTATCATCAGTTATAAAGTTAGTTATATAGCTCAGCGCTAGCCAGGTAGTAAAAAAATAAGAAGACTTCTTACTCACTAGCCAGTAGATCCCTAATTTAGTCTTTTTCTATTCACATCGGGGTAGCACTTAGCCTTAATCAAATCTGATGTTAAATGATGATAGGGCAGCTGAAGATGGAAGCGCACTAATTCCAAAATCCTCAACTGCTGAGGAATTAGCTATCTCACCTCTAACTTCCGGAACATAACAATTCTGAAAACATCGGTGTTATGGCGTCAGACTTAGATAACATGGTGGTAGCTAACCAGGTGGACTAAGAACAAGCTCTACTATCTACTGAAAGCAGCTGGCAGTCTAGCAGCTGTTAAGCCTCCAGGAACTGTATAATGTATTGCAAATGTTCTAGGGCTTACTGGTAATGCTGCATTTAAATATCGGAAAAACTTCTTACTAACAAGTCGATAATTTCGAGCAGATCCCTTTTTTCATCTACAAGTTATTCACTTGTATGGTGTATTGCAGATTATCCAACGCCAGCTGAGCTTCTGGATTTTGCACCAGAGCTTGAAATCCAGGTACCGGTATGTTAAGTAGCTGGCTGTGGTGATTGCCACATACAATATCTCTTCTGTGGATTTGAGGAGCTCTGGTGCTAGTAAATTGCAATCCTTTGAAAAACTTGAGAAAACTTCTAACTAACAAGACGCTAATAATTGAAAATATTGAAAAAGAAGTAACGAAAAAATTTACTCGTCTTACAACTAGGTAGTTCCGATTTATCTAATACTTCATTTTCAATATTATCATTAAAAATTGCATTGTGAATGCAAAAAAGCAAAATAAATTGAATTGATAACTTCCAGCAAATGTTGTTATCCTAGGTGTTCCAGATCCAATATTATCTGCTGATGCTAATAAACTGAAAATCTTTAAACAACTTTGCAAAACTTCTTACTAACAAGACGATAATTTCCAGCAGATCCCTTGTCTCGTCTAGAAGCTGTTCTGCTTCGAGGAATTGTATGATATCTTGCAAGTGCTCAAGGGCTAACTGCTGATGCTTCTGGATCTTGCCCCAGAGTGTGAGGTCCAGGTGCCGGTGTGTCAGGTAGCTGGCTGTGGTGATCGCCAGGGACATCTCCTCCATGGATTTGAGAAGCTCATAACTTGCGGAGAGATGACTGAAAGGCAAGAAAGGGGTGTATCGAACAACCATTGTTTAAACAGTCAAACGCTTTGTTTTGTTTTATATTCATTGTAGAAGTGAAAATACTGGCACTTTTTGTTTTTATGAAATCACTAAAATCTATGATAAATATAAAAAAAAAACGTACAGCCCATTGCTGTATGTTAAGGTTTAGAGGGTGGAGCCGTTTGTATAGAGACATTTGCTACACAATTCTCTGGAATAAAGCAGCGGCCAAAAAAAAATAATCTTCTCTTCTCTTTCTACCTTTCTTACACCCTACATTTAGCCAAAGTTAAAACATAAAATTCACTTGTATTCTAGATAACATCTACATCACCAGCATTGCAATTTCTAACATTTGCTGCATTTGTAACGTACCGCCAAAGTGTGGAGGTGGTGAATCGCACGTACTTCAAAATGTGAAGCAGCAGGGACCAATTGATGTCGTGGTAGACCCTCAGCCGCTTGAAGCTGTCGCTCTCCTTAAGTTCCCTGAAAATATGCAAAGATATCATAACAAAAAGAAATTTTAGGAGTTTGACATTGTTCGAATTGTGGCCAATCCCTATAAATGCTATGATAAGTAAGAAACAATTATAATACTCTTAATTAAAAATATAATAATGTTGGTTACGCTAATTGTTACTGTGGACTAGTTAACTAAAATATAAAACTTAAATCAGTGTATCAATTAGGCCTGAATAATATTTAATTTTGTTGAATTTGATTCTTTATGTCAGCCTTCTATCCAGTATGTCCAGTATCTAGAATAAACATACTTGTCCACGAATTTCTTAGTACGGATTTCAATAATGCCTTTACTTTAATTCAGCTTTGATAGTGTTCAACTTTGGTTTCAGTGGCTCAGAGTATAATTTTCCCTCATCCAACAAAGATAGATATGGTTACAAGCTCGGTTTTACATCAGTACTATCTGTAATCTCAGACTGACTCCATAATGATGGACGAAACTAAACTATTAAACAGTCATTTAGCCATCAGTTAAATCGCATTCTCAATGGACTGACGAAAATTATTTTAAGAGATGCCCTATGAAACGCGATGCTCAAGACCGACCGCGTTGGAGATCTACTGTAAACGCCCTTTGCCCCATCCAGGCGACATAGGACATTATGTCAAGTAAATAATAAATAAATAACTTTTCACAATCACACCGATTATCTAGCTCATAAGTAGTTAGGATCATTAAGAAACTATGTTATGAAAACTAGATAACGGATAAATATATACTTATATACTTTTTTTTGTAGATAAATACTTAATATACTTACATAGAAAACACCTAGACCAAGACAAATAGACATGTTCATGCACACAATATTCGTCTTGTTCGGGTATCAAACCCGAGACCTCTGGCGCAGAAGGCAGGTATCCTACCCCTGCGCCAAATCGGTCGTAAATAGGTAACCCTATACCTACTCTACTACACTTCTACACGCTCAGTCCGGTATCAGTTTAGTCTGAAGGCTGAGACTGAAGCCGGAATGATGAAGTAAACTTATAGGTTATATTTTCATTCTGCATCATTTTACTATCATTACATTCACCATGGTCTGATACACCCTATGCACGTGTCATCTTGCAGGAATCTTCACTGTGACTCATTGGCTCACATTACACACGGATTCGCAGTGGTCAAGCAAAACATTATAGTTTCTGAGAAAAGGCGCAACACTATGAAAGCAGAAAGGACTTTCGTATCTGTCGTCGTCGATGCATTCTAAGTTCTTACATTAAAATTTTCCAAAATTAAACAAGAAGATGTTATTTGTAGTTTATTATAATTTATAAGATATAAAAATACTATTTTAAATCAATAGTTCAAATTACTAAAAACTACTATGCAGGATATTATAATTTCAAATTAAATTGACTAGTTACTAAATAATTCGGACCATCGAAACTAGTTGTGAGACAAGACAAGTTTTTTCTAATACTTCATTTTCAATATTTGTTTGTAATGTTAAACTAATTACAACTTGAATATCTTCCGTACGGGATTCTATAACTAACACCAAATAGATAGATCCCTTGAAGTAACTACTTACATCACGTTTTTTATATCCTCTCTTAAATGGCTGCGTTTAAAAAACAATGTAATTTAATTATGACATAATTTAAGGTAAGTCTGATTTCGGAAACTGACATTCAAATAAAATATTTAGATAATAAATTGTTAGATTATGATATTTTTTTATTTTTGCACTGACTCTGCTTTTGACTAGAGATTGGACCAAGCGGAAATCTAATTCTAAGAGTTTTGAGAAACCTTTAAATATATACAGCAACACGCCAGTAAGTTATCATGAAATCTCAAATTCGAACAATATGGTTTTAAAGTTTATAATCAAAGCCAGTTGTTGAACTCTTTATGTGATCTGATATTTTTTATGATGCTGCATTTACTGCACGTATTAACCAGACTAAGTTACACTTTCCTATAAACACATCTTAGATTTCTGCGCGAACTGTCCATATAAATAAAACACTTTCACGCATTTTTTCACGCAATTCATTCAAAAACTTGGTTAAATTTTAGTTGTATCTCAAAAAACAACTAAAATTTAACCAAGTTGTTGAATAAATTGCGTGAAAAAATCCGTGAAAGTGTTTTATTTACACTTTCCTATTAAGACACCACATTGTAACAACTTCCACAAGTTTAATATTCTAGTGGCCGTTTTCACTTACACTCAGGTGCCGAGTTAACTTGTTCGGGTTCGTTCAAAGACTTAGGGCCAATTTTTTGATCCGTAGTTAACTGAACTAATGGTTAAAAAAAAGTAACTAATAGTCAAAAATCTTGAAAAATCATTATTTAAACATCAACTAACGTTTTTTGTCGTTCTGTACAGTACAGTAACTGTACTTCATAGGACGACACAAAACGTTAAGCTAACTATTATTTGTAATACGAATTTTTAAGATATTTGACTATTAAACTTTTTTTAACCATTAAGTAGTTCAGTTAAATACGGATCAAAAACTGGCCCCTAGGCGATTCATAAGTTTTGGTGAAAACGGCCATTAATCTTATTTTATTTCTTTACCATTCCGATCTGTCAAAAGTTTATTCAAACGCGAAAATGTCGTTTGTATCTACATTTACTTGATAAATTATACACAACCCTCTGATAGCATTGCTTATTTGGAATTCACAAGAGAACAGGCAAAAGCCTAAATCATTTTGTAGTAATTTGGTGTCAGTGTGGTGCCTTATAGTTTATGATCGTTGTCCATGGAACTATTTAGTTTATAATAATTTATTTACAACAATATAAGTAATGTTATTTTAGACAAAACACTGCTACACTACAGGACCTGGCTATGAAGAATCCACATCGAGCTAAAAGCGAGTGAGTATCGTAAGTACTAGCTGTATCACCCCTTATGCAGTGGTTGCGTATGCTAATATTACACGGTTCAACCAAATTGATTTACTTTGGTTGAAAGGAACCGTGCATTTCCGCCATAAGGGCCGAAGCTCACCGGAAGCGTCCACGAAGCGGTCCCCGACGTGAGGACTCTGGGTGCTTTCCTGGCAGAGCTGGGCAGGCTGGAGTAGTCCAGCTGCACACCCTCCACACGCAAACAAGGCGGAATAAGACGTCGAGTTGCAGAAAACGTCCGTATCGAATGATAAAGAAGAAGATACTTCTTTCACGTAGAAATCTTGATGTGTACAGTTTCATTTTGGGAAGTGTCCTTATTTTATATACGTCGTTCAGGTATGCAGTGAACAATTTTCAATTATTCTAGTGTAAACATTACCAGAACCAGAATTATAGGTCTAAACTCTACGTAAAGGGTGGTAATACTTCAAGATCTTTTTTTAAATATTTTCTTACAATCACACCAATTATCTAAGCCCATGTAAATTTCATTAAGAAACGGTGTCATGGAAAACTTGTTAACGGATAAATATATACGTATATAAATATATAAGTTATATGACATTAAACTTTCTAATTAGACAAGGACAGAACGCTATCTTTGTGACGTCACCAAGTCAATAGCTCCATAGTCTCCGCAATGCTCGAAGATTTCGTTTTAGAAAGAGACTGCTATAGTCAAAATTAAATAACATAATTACTTGCTAAAAACTGATATATTTTTTTAACATTAAACTTCATCACTAAATATCTACATTTCAACAACGACGGTGAAATACACTGTTCTCCAAAAGCTCGATGTGCCTTCTTCATGACCGCGTACTATAGTTCCAGGGTGTAGTAAAGAATAATATGTCTTCTTAATTATAAGTTTAAATAATTATTTTTATAATAGTAAATCTAAAATTGACAATCACTCACATTCTATGGGTATGTTCTCATCTTGGCTACTTACTAAAGAGTCAGCCTGTCATTATCTCGCACAAACTTGTCGGGCAATTCTTCCATTTTACTGTCTGATACTAAGAAACTAGTTTTCAATGCTGATCTGAAAAAAAAAACAAAATATTTTTGCACTACTTTTTACATCAAAACGATTGATAATTGTTAAAGATTATAACGATTAATATAATATGTAAGTACTACAAAAAATTAAAACAATTCATGAAACTGAATTTAAAATTTCCTTGAAGATATTGAAAACAAACGAAGTATATGAAAAAGTCGTTAATACCCACCAATCCGCATTAACCCCTCGTGGTGGGTCATGGCTCATTCTCCTTATTCATCCATAAGGAAGGCCAGTGCCCCAGCAGTGGGGACATTAAATGGCTGATGATGATGATGATGATATGAAAAAGTCGACCTCGATTTTTTTCTAATACTTTATTTTATATTATTTTTATGCATTCACAATGCAATTTTGTAAGTATAGGAAAAATGTGATAGTAAAAAACCACGAGCCCTATAAGTAGCTTTCAGGCGGGATTCGAACCCGCGCCTCCGGGAATCCGGCCCGATGCTCTGACCAACTAAGCTACCGAAAGGCTTACACGACTCGTCGAATTTTGCTATTACTTCTCACGCTGTAGGCCAGCGTTGCTTCATCAATGTGAGGAAACCCTCGCATCCGAAAGAAACATTTTTAAAAATGTTTAACAATCGATTAAGATGAAACAGCCATATTGAAATTTTATATTATTTTTATGGATTCACAATGCAATTTTGTAAGTATAGGAAAAATGTGATAGTAGAAAACAACGAGCCCTATAAGTAGCTTTCAGGCGGGATTCGAACCCGCGCCTCCGGGAATCCGGCCCGATGCTCTGATCAACTAAGCTACCGAAAGGCTTACACGACTCGTCGAATTTTGCTATCACTTGTTACGCTGTAGGCCAGCGTTGCTTCATCAATATGAGGAAACCCTCGCATCCGAAAGAAACATTTTTACAAATGTTTAACAATCGATTAAGATGAAACAGCCATATTGAAATTTTATATTATTTTTATGGATTCACAATGCAATTTTGTAAGTATAGGAAAAATGTGATAGTAAAAAACCACGAGCCCTATAAGTAGCTTTCAGGCGGGATTCGAACCCGCGCCTCCGGGAATCCGGAAAGCTACTTATAGGGCTCGTGGTTTTTTTACTATCACATTTTTCCTATAACTTCCTATAATACTTCATTTTCAATACCAATAAAAATTACATTGTGAATGCAAAAAAGTATAAAGAATTTTAAACTTCCATGCTTAAAATAAAAACGTGGTGAATATTGAGTTTTTACTAAGTGAAAATGTAGAATATATTTCATCCAAAGCTGACGTTATCGTAGGTTCCTAGTCCTTTTTCCCTAATTCTCTTCCACCAATTTTGTAGAACATGGGTTGTCTCGAAGAAATCGCTGTTAATCGACAAGGCCGCCCATTTGTTGATATAAATATTTTCAAAAATTATATTGTGTGTGCAAATAAAGAGCTATCTAGTTATTTAGGTACATTTTTACTTTTTTGCATTCACAATGCAATTTTTCGCTCAGCGAAAGGTCGTGGGTTCGAGTCTCATCGGAGCTACTTGTGAGACGGGTCGAATTTTGAAGTGAAAACTTCTTTAGCGGCGTTGTGCACTTTTTGTGATTGGTAAAAAAAAATTAACTCGCGTCAGGGACACGTGACCGTCAGATCTAAAATTCGTAAGCCGGACACGTGACTAACTGATTAAAATACGAAGTCAAATTCCGCCAACGTTTTCAAAGTTTAGAAAACGGGCGGTATTGAAGCCGGAAGACCTCGGTTCAAATCCTGTCCGTATTTTTTTCTTAAATTCCTTTTTTTTGTGAAAAAGTCTAGGGAGCCTTTTCACTTCTGCCGGCACTCCCGCAGGCTTATTACCAAAAAAAACAACCAGTTGCTAATTGTACAATTGCAACGCGACTGCTACTAGTTGCGGTTGGTTTGCAATCGGTACAGTACGGTACGGTACCTTTCATGCAATTTTAGTTCACAAATCGCTCGCTTGTGGCGTTATCGTAGCGATCTACGTTCCGTAATACGAATATGTTGTCACTTTAAGATCGGTAATAAGCCTGCCGGAGTGCAACCCGTTGCTTTTTTCTAAATACTTCATTTTAAATTTTTCAAGAGCTATCTAATCTTTAATTTTAAGTAAAATACTTACAAATTAATATCTTCTGTGCTTGGATATTTAAAGAAATATTTGGCAATAAACATCCTCTCTCTTAGCATTGCTGCAACTGTGTCTCCAAGTGCTAATGCTGTGTATACCTGAAAATTATAGTACTTACAATGAACAAAATTTACAACTGGGTAATTCTCATCGCCACGATTCTCATCGTCAACTTCGTGGAAATTTTAATTTTTTGCCTACTTGATCTATTTGTTAAAATAACTTATAGCGCTTTAAGACCAGTGAATTCATACGTAAATCAGTCAAATCGAGAGTATCGTTTGGAAGATTTAACGTTTTAAAGTTCTTGTTGTTGTCACGAAAGTGACGCGATGATCCATGAAAGTGACTCAACTATAATGGGGATTCACTAGGTTGAGGGTTCGCATCCCATCCGAAAATCTATAATGGGGCTGAGTGTTTTTAATTACAAAGAATGATGGGCATATTGGACGTTTTATTTGGAAATTATACAAATTATTTCGGAGTTATTTATCCATTCTGTCTCCGTTACAACGCGTAAATGCACTCAGTTGTTGTTGTTTTGACTGATCTGAGTACTGACTGGATATCAATCAGTGTACGAGTATTTCGACTTTATGGCCCCAGCTTTTATCCACCTTTTAAACTTCACTGTACTTTATGTCAAGTATTATGAAGATGAAATTCAAGATAACGTTATCTTACTAATGGAGTACTACGCATTACGATAGATTTGATTTCTCTTGGTTGTACGTCCAGCCGCCTTATTTTAAAGGCGGTTTTTTTTATCCCCAACGGGGTAGCACTTAGCCTTCAACGCACGATGTAAAGTGGTGATAAGGCGGAAGGTGCAAGCGCACTACTCCCGGAATCCTCAATCACTGAGGAACTGGCTTTCTTATCTCTAACTGCCGGAACACAGTAATGCTGAAAACATCATTTTTATGGCGTCAGACTTAGATAATATGGTGGTAGCTAGCCAGGACGACTAAGAACAAGTCCCTACCACCAACCAAACCGAATACATAATGTACCCCCATGAATATCTCTTGGTATGAAATTGGTGGTGTGACCCATTAGACCACAGAGGCGGTTAATATTGCATAAAATTAGTCTAAATACATTTAAAAACTTACCTTATTATGTAAAAAAAGCGACGAATCCAGGGTATGTGAGAGTTGGGCCATGATCGTGCAGTTCTGCGCAACCAGGGCTATGTGTGGGACGAAGCAGAGCACCAACATGTGAAGGAGGAGTGTTCGGCGACCGCGGCTGGAAAGTAAAACAATAGATAAATATTAAATAAAATTATTGAAAATAGTAGATTGTATCATAATTTGAGCAAAATAACATTTTTAAGGCGAGGGCGCTTTTTTGAATCCAGAGCGAAGTGAGGGATTCTAGAGCAGAATCCCGAGCGTAGCGAGAGATTCTTTAGTAGAATCCTGAACGTAGCGAGGGATTCAAAGTACGTCGCCCGAGCCAAAAATATATTTTGCGCCCAAGTGATACACTCTAATTTTCATCTAATTCCTTTTATTTTCTATGACAAAATAAAAGGCCTCATATTTTATTGTAAGTAATTATTATTATTTAAAACATAGAGTAACAACTAAATTGAAATTCAAAAAGTGCACGGTGGCGCACTTATAAAGAGGATTAAAAACTCATTACTGCCCGCTAAAAGTTTCTTAAAGAAAACGCCTCCTTTGGGTGTACTTAAAGGCGGACCAGTCGTCCTTTTCGAATAGATGGGATAAAAATACAATTTATGCATGGCACAGCACAAATAAATGAGCGCCAAATTAAAATTATACTTTTTAACCCATCCACTTTTTATGTCCAAGCATGTTCAGCCGAAAGATCACTTAAAATGTTACTTACTCACATCGTATGGTTTTACACAACTGTATGTTTTTATTATTTATTTTAAATTTGAAATAAACATTCTCTTTATTATTTTTAAGAAATTAACAAGACCACTTAGGAGATTCACCAAACCCTGTTTATAGAACATGTAGATACATAGCTTGATGAATCTACCAAGCATCGGAAAATCTTCATTCCTCAGCTAGCATCCTCGTAATAGACGTTGAAGTCTCAGAAAAGCCTTCTAAGCTTCTATTCAACTGAAATTTAAGCCTTTGATTTTCAAAGCTTGAGGAATTCTACATACTGGAATATCGTAATTATATTTATTAATGATAAAATTATTTCACTTTGGCTTATTCCGAGCCAAGGAATGCATGTAAAGGTTTATAAGTAATAATATAGGTATAATTATACCTACTTCAAACAAATCAGTAAGTTCCAAGACTAATATAATTAGAAAAAGTCGCGCATTTTCGTCCTATGAATTGAATAATTCAATTTATTTTTCATTTCAATTAATATCTCCGAAAGTATATCGTTATATATATTTTTTTTGCAACAGAGACTGAAAGGGGGTCTTAAAAATTCGAAGTGGGGCTACTAGGGCATATGGACACCCCATATGCCCTAGTAGCATCTCACCTCTGTTACGTACAAATTGCCTGTAGGTATTAAAGGAACCTCGCTCTTCCGCATAACACAACAGAAATTAACTTTTAAACTCTCAGTAAAATCATATAATGCAGATACATTTATTAATGTTTGGGTTTATGTGTGTGTATGTGTATGTATGTGCAAGTGTGTGTGTGTAAGAGCACAGATTACTAAATAGTTACTATGTAACAGATAGTTCACTCCGCTAAGTCATTTATAGTAGATTGTTTAGTAAGGGCTGTATGGCACCCATAACAGTCGAGTGTTTTGGCGCACGAACGAAGTGAGGGCGCCGATAGTTCGAGACTGTTATGGGTCCATACGCCCGAAGTAAACACTCTACTTTTCATTTTGAATATGAGGAAAGTATAAATAAACAGAAATAATCTAAAAAATATTTTTCCTATGGCCGCGGAATTTTCGAAAGACTAACTTTTTTGTTCATTTTCTCTATTTTAAGGAAAGCAAGGGAAACTAAGTCCATGCAGTCTTGTTTGGTGTTTGACCCGTACTCTAAGCAATTCCATAAAATTAATAGCCTGATTTTTTATGTTACAAATAATTTATTTGGTTTAATCTGTTTCTAAAAACGCATTCTTTAAAAAAAACAATTTTTTAGATATTAATAATAATTCTACGATATTAATTATTTTATATAATAGCAAAACATGGCTGTATAGGCTTCTGTACCTTTGCCTGTATACTTTTGCTAAATAAAATGTCCAAAGAGATAAGATTCTACACACGTTCCTATCCGACCTCCGATCCGATTCGGTCTGCTCCCAGACCAAATCGGAACATGTGTAGCGTAGATTTGGTCTGGGAGCAGACCAAATCGGCTGTCGGATCGGAACGTGTGTAGATGCTATTACAGATTTTGACATAACCCCTCCTATTCCTATTTTAAATTTCATAACGGCCCTAGGGCCGCCACATACCACTTTCAACCCGCATTTTAGGCAAGTTAGGAGTTACTTTCAGAATATGAGACATGAAAAATAAATAGCAACTCTAACTATAACGCAATAAGGTAGAATTAAGCTTGTACGGCACAGGCAAATTACGAACGGCCACTCGTTGTCGTTGCATCTCTTTCTATCGCATATATTCTAGCTCTTTTGCGGAGCTACATTCTATGGATTTACAACGCCGGCGTTGCCGCCGCGTTTTCGAGCCGACGACACGGGGAGTGAAATAGGCCTGGTAAGAGTCTGAGCGTGTGCATGTACATGTGTGTGTGTATGTATTGTCTTTGTCTATTCTGAAGTGAGTGACAGTGGCAGTGCATACATTCCGCTGTCGGGAACGTTTTCGACGGTTTGTGAATACAAACACAAAAAACCTTATTCAGTCTCACACTATATACTTTATAAAAACAGTTACATAAAAGTTGTGCAGTGAAACCAAAACGGTTCCCACTCAGCATAATGTTGCAGCATGGGCATCACCTGCAATGCTGGTATTATGTGGAACCGTTTATTATTTAAAGTGTGTGCGTGTACATTTGTGCAAATTATTCTAATAAATAGTTATAGGTACACTCATCTGTTCGGCTTCAATCTGTTCGGCATTCGGCTGACATGATGACACTCATCTGTTACATTTCCTTTTATTGGTGGTGGGATGTTGTTCCAACATTTCGTGGCAGGATAATGAAAGCTACCACGAAACGCTGACGAACTGTACCTATGAGCAGGGCAGATGAGTCTAGAGCTTATGCATAAGGCACGATCAGAAAAAGTTAGTATTTCGTAAAGATAATGAGGCTTACAAGAGTCTTGACAATACCAAAGAACAAAGTGGCAAAGTGAATTGATCGCCGTGCTTCCATATTTACGATGCTAACACGATTTTAAAATGGTGTTACGTGTCCACGTGGGATTGGGAAGCAGAAACGTGCACAGGCATTGTTCTAGCTAGCACGTGTTCTAGCCAGCAAACAGTTACCAAACACAGCATCAGCATAACTCAACTTGGACAAAATCAACGTGTCGTATAGTTTTATTATTATTTCAGTAGAGATATTCACGAATTTTGTAAAGCACGCCGAGTCTGTAAAAGCAACTTTTTACATTAATTTGAACGTGCTGTTCAAGTTTTAATTGACTTTCCATCACATATGAATGAATCAGAGGGCAGGGGTCATGAAAAAATTCCAGCATGTATAAAGCTGCTTCCATATCATTTTTCGTGAAGAATCAGGGAGCAATTCTTGCGTGAGTCACTGTGTTAGGAAACTGTACCACGTGAAATAAAGTAGTCAGAAATCATATCCTTTTGAAACGCTTCCGACAGCGAAATGTATGCACTGTCTCTGTCACTCGCTATAGAATAGACAAAGACAAAGCATTAATTCGAATCCGATGCTGTTTCCGACGGTTCGTGAATCAGGGGGTCTCTTAGTCAGTTCCTGGTTATGACTAGCGTAATGGCGCATTTGATGGGGAGTTCACTCCCGTGATCCCGTCTATTGTAACTACCAGAAATCACGACAGGTGCAATCCGATAAAATTCATACGAATATTCATGAGTGCCACAGTCATTCATGTTTGTGTACTGTACGTGTATTTGTGATTCATTCCCTGTTTTTAACTTTTAATCTCGAAATCTTGCTTTACGAGATGTTGTTTACATTTTTTTATTAGTTTAAATTGAAGTAGGTATATTGAAGTGTGAATACATCTAACGGCGGCAGAGGCAAAGAAACGTAAAAACAACGTTTCATTGCCTCTTTGATTCAGTCAGTACGGATTTATATTAATAAATTGGCTAGATAAACGTAAATATCCTACTGTCGTGAGTCAATGGTCCGACGGCGACGTGAACCAGCGTTACGATAGGCCGTGTGTTAATGTGACGTCATATGACGTCACGTGACCTCGTCCGCCGCATTCTGAATTATGTATTAAAGCGTTGAGGAAGGCACGCCTCGCATAATTATATCAAGCGGACTGTAGGCCAAGGCCAAATGTCAGCTGTTGATAACTCTGTTATGTTATTTATATATGTTATGCTTTTACTTGCATAACTGATAAAACTGGGTGTGTAATGACTATTTACTGTATGATAGATAAACCAGTGATACACCTTACCTAGTTTTTAAAAATTACATGTGGACAAAATTAGGAAAATAACAATACATAATATTAAATTAAAAAATCAAAAATCAACAAGTTTTATGACATTGATTCTTGTAAGGTTTGTTGAAAACATATATTATGATGAAAGTCCAATAAAATATGATGTAATCAAGTGTCAATGAACGGATGAGTCAAGGGCTCGAGTGTGGCTCGTGGCAGTCAGTTACGGCGGAAGACTTGTAATCCTATTGTGTACCTAGTGTAAATGTGAAAGTTTAGATGTTTGGATGTTTAAATGTTTGAATGTTTGTTACTCAATCTTTTTTCCGATCGAGGCTTCGCCCGCGTGGACTTCACGACATTATCAGGCGGGAATGTGATATTTTTCCGGGATAGAAAGTAGCCTATGTTCCTCTCCAGGCTACAAAGTATATGTGTCCCAAATTTCAGCCAAATCCGTTCAGCCCTTTTGGCGTGAGTAACAACCATACAAACATTCAAACATATAAACATCCAAACATCTAAACTTTCACATTTATAATATTAGTAGGTAGGATAGCCTGCTGTTTCAGGGAGATGCATATCATCAAGAAAACAAGAAAACCGCCATAGAAGATTCAGATAATGACCTGTTACTCATACTGATAATGACATAAATATGTTATTAAAATGTTGTTTATTTTATACTCGTACTTTAAGCAAATGTTGTTATGTTTTTTGTAAATGTTGTTACTTAAGAAACGCTGGCAAGTTTATTGCGCCTGTTCTTCTTGTCAGTTTAATGGGCAGTAGAAACATGTTGACGATTCTTATGTACAATTATGTCTAAGTAAATAAATTGCTTTTTTTTTATTATTTTATTTTATCTGCTTTATTTTTGTCGCCCTTTACGACACCCACCCACGGGAAGAGAGGGCGTAGTGCTATTATTTTTCTGAGCCGGCACTATACAAGGCTCTACAGTGGCTAATAGTCGATGGTAATTGCCCAGTTCTTGAATTACGAAAAAGTATTTTCAAGGTTTAGTTACTTACTTTACTTTTGCTAGTCATATCTATTGTAGGTACTGTTGCAATCACTAAGCAGACTGTCGGGTGTCAGATGATCTTCTCTCAACTTCTATAAATAGACTCGTACGATATCGCCTACATAATATTATTCCTACCGTTCATCAACTAAGTCAAGGCTGAACATTTACTTTTTCGTGCATTCTATTAATACGGTATTTTACTGATTTTTTTTTATTTCTTAAAAATGTTTTTCGAAATATTAGCTACACAAAACAAGTTTTCATTTTGAATTATCTTGAATATTTTAAAAGATATAGGACTTCAAACTTTATAATTAGACAAGGACAGGACGCTATCTTAGTGACGTCAGTGGGTTAGTAGCGTCATAGTCACGCCATAGAAGATTTCGTTTTAGAAAGAGACAGCTATAGTCAAAATCAAACAGACTATAATTCTTTTATTATAAAACAGATTCAAATTATTTTTTCACATTTGGTATTCTTAATTGCAATATTTTTTAACGTCATCATTAAATATCTACATTTCAACAACAGTAAAATACCCTATTGAAACAGATTTCACGGTATTTATGACACATTTAGTTTTTATGCCGCTATTTTCAGTGCCTTTGTAGGAACTAGAATGAAAATAGTCACGTGGTAAATTAACTGATGACCAAATATTTATATTTTGATGACTGGAACGTATTTTCATCCGTGTTTTTTCATTACAATGAGTAAGGTCCGGCATTTGTCCTATACACCAGATTTGTTTTGAAGGGGTCAGCTAAGCGAAACCCTAACAGTATTTTGTTAAAGGCGAACATGAAGGCAAGTAAAGGGTACTACTTGCAGTGGCAGGGTTGACCTGGCAGAGTTGCAGACATCCGACCTTCACGGAGACTATGGCGAGCTCGTGACGCTCAAACGGCGTGGTACAGGCGGGACGAGCAGTTCTCTCCTCGCTCTATAAGACAGCACTATAACAAGGTGTTGGTGGGTATACTGACGCAGTAGCATTGTTGACCTGCAGACATCCGACCTTCATGGAGACTATGGCTGGCTCGTGGCGCTCGGAAAGCGTGGTACAACGGGACGATCAGTTCTCTCCTCGCTCTAAAGGACAGCACTAAAATAAGGTGTTGGTAGGTATACTGACGCAGTAGCATTGTTGACCTGCAGACATCCGACCTTCACTTAGACTATGGCGGGCTCGTGGCGCTCGAACGGCGTGGTACAACGGTACGAGTAGTGCTCTTCTCGCTCTATAAGACTGCACTATAATAAGGTGTTGGTGGGTATACTGACGCAGTAGCATTGTTGACCTGCAGACATCCGACCTTCATGGAGACTATGGCTGGCTCGTGGAGCTCGGAAAGCGTGGTACAACGGGACGATCAGTTCTCTCCTCGCTCTAAAGGACAGCACTAAAATAAGGTGTTGGTAGGTATACTGACGCAGTAGCATTGTTGACCTGCAGACATCCGACCTTCACTTAGACTATGGCGGGCTCGTGGCGCTCGAACGGCGTGGTACAACGGTACGAGCAGTGCTCTTCTCGCTCTATAAGACAGCACTATAATAAGGTGTTGGTGGGTATACTGACGCACTAGCAGGGTTGACCTGCAGACATCCGACCTTCACTTAGACTATGGCGGGCTCGTGGCGCTCGAACGGCGTGGTACAACGGTACGAGCAGTGCTCTTCTCGCTCTATAAGACAGCACTATAATAAGGTGTTGGTGGGTATACTGACGCAGTAGCATTGTTGACCTGCAGACATCCGACCTTCACGGAGACTATGGCTGGCTCGTGGCGCTCGGACAACGTGGTACAACGGTAGGAGCAGTGCTCTTCTCGCTCTATAAGACAGCACTATAATAAGGTGTTGGTGGGTATACTGACGCAGTAGCATTGTTGACCTGCAGACATCCGACCTTCATGGAGACTATGGCTGGCTCGTGGCGCTCGGAAAGCGTGGTACAACGGGACGATCAGTTCTCTCCTCGCTCTAAAGGACAGCACTAAAGTAAGGTGTTGGTAGGTATAATGACGCAGTAGCATTGTTGACCTGCAGACATCCGACCTTCATGGAGACTATGGCTGGCTCGTGGCGCTCGGAAAGCGTGGTACAACGGGACGATCAGTTCTCTCCTCGCTCTAAAGGACAGCACTAAAATAAGGTGTTGGTAGGTATACTGACGCAGTAGCATTGTTGACCTGCAGACATCCGACCTTCACTTAGACTATGGCGGGCTCGTGGCGCTCGAACGGCGTGGTACAACGGTACGAGCAGTGCTCTTCTCGCCCTATAAGACAGCACTATAATAAGGTGTTGGTGGGTATACTGACGCAGTAGCATTGTTGACCTGCAGACATCCGACCTTCATGGAGACTATGGCTGGCTCGTGGCGCTCGGAAAGCGTGGTACAACGGGACGATCAGTTCTCTCCTCGCTCTAAAGGACAGCACTAAAATAAGGTGTTGGTAGGTATAATGACGCAGTAGCATTGTTGACCTGCAGACATCCGACCTTCATGGAGACTATGGCTGGCTCGTGGCGCTCGGAAAGCGTGGTACAACGGGACGATCAGTTCTCTCCTCGCTCTAAAGGACAGCACTAAAATAAGGTGTTGGTAGGTATACTGACGCAGTAGCATTGTTGACCTGCAGACATCCGACCTTCACTTAGACTATGGCGGGCTCGTGGCGCTCGAACGGCGTGGTACAACGGTACGAGCAGTGCTCTTCTCGCTCTATAAGAGAGCACTATAATAAGGTGTTGGTGGGTATACTGACGCACTAGCAGGGTTGACCTGCAGACATCCGACCTTCACTTAGACTATGGCGGGCTCGTGGCGCTCGAACGGCGTGGTACAACGGTACGAGCAGTGCTCTTCTCGCTCTATAAGACAGCACTATAATAAGGTGTTGGTGGGTATACTGACGCAGTAGCATTGTTGACCTGCAGACATCCGACCTTCATGGAGACTGGCTGGCTCGTGGCGCTCGGAAAGCGTGGTACAACGGGACGATCAGTTCTCTCCTCGCTCTAAAGGACAGCACTAAAATAAGGTGTTGGTAGGTATAATGACGCAGTAGCATTGTTAACCTGGAGACATCTGACCTTTACGGAGACTATGGCGGGCTCGTGGCGCTCGAACGGCGTGGTACAACGGTACGAGCAGTGCTCTTCTCGCTCTATAAGACAGCACTATAATAATTTGTTGGTGGGTATACTGACGCAGTAGCAGGGTTGACGTGAAGACATCCGACCTTCACGGAGACTATGGCTGGCTCGTGTCGCTCGGACGGTGTGGTACAACGGGACGAGTAGTTCTCCACCCGCAGGTTTCGAGGTGTCGTCATCCTGCAAAGAAGAACAGAACTTGACCTGTTTGTTAACGACCGCTTTTTCGAAGGCTTTTACCACTGGGCCGATGCAAAATAGACATATTAATTAATATAAGGTAGGTATGTTTTTTTTTTTGTTATAGCCTAGCGCAAAACTCCGACGACAAAGTCGTTCACAACAGTACAATCGCTCATAGGGCACAAAGTATCTAATATAGGGCTTCCAAAGCTTGAGCGGTAATCCTTAGGGTTCTTTTCCATTAGGACGTCAATCAGAGCATACCAAATTTTATTCAAACATTCCTAGCCCTACTCTACTTTCGGGCGGCTTGGTTGCGACGCCAAGCCGCCAATGTCCATACATTTGACAGCTTACTTACTTCGCTGGCGTCCATAAGGAATCTAACCTTTAATTTACAAGTGATCATCATATTAATATTTTTATCTACAACGGGGTAGAACTTAGCCTTCATCACACCTGATGCTAAGTGATGATAAGGCTGAAGGTGGAAGCGCACTTTTCCCGGAAGGAACTGTGTAGGAGCGAGCTCCTACAATAAGTATCAATTACACGTAATTAATTATCTACCTATGTAATTTCCGCTAAAGTTGCAAATTTGTAAATTCACGTAATTTATATTTAGTGGCAATAAAACTATTATCGATGACACACGTGTTATTATACCTACATTTTTCGTAACAATCCCGCTAACATTTAGCTATTGATACCTCATCATAGATTTTAACATCAACGTCATAACATCATATGTAGGGTTAGCGACTCTACAAACTAGCTATCTTATCTCTCGGAACACAACAATGCTGAAAATATCGTTGTTATGGCGCCAGACATAGATAAGATGGTGGTAGCTAGCCAGGCGGACTTTAATCGACAATTATGAACCAAACTAAATATTGGGAATCAAACCAGGGACCTCTGGGTCTGATGCCGGTGGTGTGTACCATTAGACCACAGAGGCGGTTAGAATATTAATAAGAATAATATTTAAATTTTTACTTTTTGCATTCACAATGCAATTTTTATCATAGGTATTTCTTTCGCGTGTGGGGGTAGTAATATACTCACATTGATGAAATTAACGCTGGCTATACAGCGTGTAAGAAGTATTTGACAAATTCGACGCTTCTCGTAGCGACTCCGTAGCTCAGTGGTTAGAGCAGTCGCCCGGATAGCGAAAGGTCGTGGGTTCGAGTCCCATCGGAGCTGGTTGTGAGACGGGTCGATTTTTTCTAAATACTTTATTTTCCATTTTTCCAAGAATAATATTTGCAAGACGACTAGCTAAGTAGACATGATCCGTTATAATATTATGTTAACTAAGTTGTTATGAAAATGTAGATACTTAATCAAACTTGATAAATTATTTCAGCAGTATAAAATTTTCCACTAATGTCACGTCATGCGACATTAACTAAATACTTCGGCATTCATTTTCTGCCACTGGCGCATGCGTGGATGGTGACCATTCGGCGACTTTTAATGGCGTAATCGCTTCTCATCCTTCGATCAACAATAAAGATCAACAACTAGATGAAGGCTCACAAAATAAAGCAAAACTTTTTATGGCACCTTTAAACGGAGAAAAAACGTTAATAATGTTACGATCTTACGTGATCTTACGTCATAAATGACAGGAACTACTTATAAATATACGCGCAAGTGGCTCAGTGGGCATTTATTTGCTTAGCCGTGTTTGTCACTCCAACTATATGTATATCTAGACCTAGGTGTTATGGTTGATCGTAGTTCTCATCTTATAATATTATATTGCGCGGCCGTTCTATACGATGCATGTGTTAAATCACTATAATCATATACTTTACTGTGCCATGACATGATAACCTTATGCCTTATGAATGCCAGATGCCTTATGGCTTTAAGTCCGCCTTTTGTACCCTTTTGTGCAGTAAAGTTTAAATAAATAAATAACCAAAAGTGTTATTATGGATATGGACTTCATGCAAATTTCGTCATTTCAATCCCTTATTTTTAAAGATTTGAAGTACCTACCTATTAGAAAAAAAAAACGGCCCGTCTCACAGACAGCTCACAGCTAGCTCCGATGGAAAATTACATGTTTCACGCCTGACTTCAAAGTAAATAGGTACCTACATACGTTATTTGGTGTAAAGTGTATTAGAGAGGTATTATTTCTTAATTTTAGAAGGCAATTTTATTTTTAAGGCGGTTTTATTGAAATATAGTGTTTAAAGTCCAAAAAACGTATGGAGTTCATTTTCTTAAAATCCTTTCAGTAATAATTGTGTGTAAGTAGGTATTATTATTTATTAGGCATATAGTATTATACTATTACAGGAAATTAACATTTACAGGAAAAGTTAATTCAATAATCTTTATCTAAAAATATGCGCGTGCGGCGACAGAGTCAGTGCTAGTAGTATAATATGCGTAGGTAGGTACTCTTATTGTAGGTAGTACAGACGAAGTGATTCGTTATCTCAACGAACCACATCGATTGTACGGGCACGTCATCAAGTCATAATAATTACTGGAACATGAAGAACGTGTCTTATTTTATACCCACAAATCTCAGTTTTTTTAATATGTTTAGGAATAGAAGTAACATAGGTTTTACAGGAAAAGTTAATTCAATAATCTTTATCTAAAAATATGCGCGTGCGGCGACAGAGTCAGTGCTAGTAGTATAATATGCGTAGGTAGGTACTCTTATTGTAGGTAGTACAGACGAAGTGATTCGTTATCTCAACGAACCACATCGATTGTACGGGCACGTCATCAAGTCATAATAATTACTGGAACATGAAGAACGTGTCTTATTTTATACCCACAAATCTCAGTTTTTTTAATATGTTTAGGAATAGAAGTAACATAGGTAACCCACCACATATTTTTTTAGTATAACAGAACACAAAATTAATATAATTCCAAGTGTTTTAAAATAATTGCATTAAAATCTTTAAGTTAAGATCAGATAATGTTACGTTTACCAAAACGGGGAAATTACCTTTCGATGACTCAATAATGACAGACGTGTGTGTGTAAAGAACACACGCATAAACGTACTGACATTCACAGGATGTGAATGCCCCTGCAGCAGCAGTGCGAACATTATCACGCCAGCGCTTTTTGACGTGTTTTCAAGCCTGACGCCAAGCCTATTAAAACTTGTCTTTGACATGAATTTCGTTATTAAGTACTTAGTTTATTTTCGAGAAAGAGATCTCTCGTCGAATCCAGCTCGGATGGGCAGCGTTTGGGAAGCTCCGGCATAATTATATTCGCGTCCGAAATACCTCAATGTCTTTGACCAGTGTGTGTTGCCAGTTATGCCTTAGCAAAGATACCTATAAGTTTTATGTAAAGGCACAACTAAGCGATTGGGATTAGGATATCTTGTTCGGAAAGTACAAACCTCATTATTGACGTTATTCACGTCACGTTCCAGATAACGTTGTATGGAGCAACGCAGAGTTCGATTGATTGATACAGGTATAATCTTCTTTTTAATTTTATTAGCCTCTCTCCAATGAAATAAAAAATCATTGCAGTGTAGTTTTCCATACTTATATGAGACCCCAAAGTTTGTAAAGTTTACTTTAGTCAAGGTTTAAATGAGTACTTTAAGTAAATGTTTAGAAAAATAATGAAGAATTTGTAAGGTGTGATGGAGACCGCTAGTCCAATGGGAGCTAGTTGTTACCCAGAGATAGGTCGATTTTTTATAATACTTCATTTTCAATATTTTAATAATAAAAATAGCATTATGAATGCATAATGCTATTTTTAATATGATATAGATCTTTTCAACACCTCTTCAAGTAAGCTAAAACAAATGTTAAGCGCCAGTTATTTTTCTTTGAAATAATCTCTTATATTATATTAATTACTAGGTTGTAATACTTCTGCATCTTACGTAGGCATTTATTTATGTATTTACATGTGGAATAAAATAAAATAAAAATAAAATAAAAGTAATAATAATTGACCTACACATTATTTGATTGTCAAATCAGTGTATGGTAGACATGTTTGCTACTCGCGCAAGTGGGTGTTAAAAGATTTCCGCTGTTTATAAGTCACTCGCACACACGGAACGAATTAAGTCATGTTTTTATTTAAGTTTAAATTATGTTAGCCAAAACTAAATTAATCGCGCACATGACGACGACGGTGATTGACCGTCGTATCACCGAAGTATTAAAAAAATCAACGACGACCGATTTGGCGCAGGAGTAGGCTACCCACCTTCTGCGCCAGTGGTCTCGGGTTCGATTCCCGAACAAGACAAATATTTGTGTGCATGAACATGTCTATTTGTCTTGGTCTGGGTGTTAACTATGTAGGTATATTAAGTATGTATTTACAAACAAAAAGTATTTAAGTATATATTTATCCGTTATCAAGTTTTCCATGATACATGTTTAGTAGTTTAAGCGTGATTGCGTAACACACAGACAGTTTCTTTCGCATTTATAATTTTAACTAGGGATTATAGGCTGATTGACGAAGTTTTCGACACTCATTAAACTTCGACACGCAAATATTTTTTTTTGGATATGCTCTCAATTTCAGAAACATTGTACTTTGGTATAGCCATGAAGTTTGACTTAATACTTTGAGGTAACTGGAGCTCTCACCCTGAATAAAAAAGTGTCGCCAGCAAATTTGACATTTATGTATGTAGTGGCAGGTAGTGGCTGTCAGTTGTCTCATATGACCATACGTATTTTTTTAAAGTGTAGGTAAGACGGAAGACAGCCACTGTGTTATTTGTGGTATAGTTTCTTAATGAAATTAACATGGGCTTAGATAATTGGTGTGAGCGTAAGAAGTTATTTATTTATTATTTACATAACGAGATCGGCTTTCATAATAATTTACTGTTAAATGTTTGTAGTCTGGTCATTTTATATTAAGTATTTAGTATCCTACTTTCCTACTAATATTATAAATGTGAAAGTTTGGATGTTTGGATGTTTGGATGTTTGTTACTCAATCACGCCAAAACGGCTGAACGGATTTGGCTGAAAATTGGAACACAGATACTTTGTAGCCTGGAGAGGAATTTATCCCGGAAAAAGAACAAATTCCCGCGGGATAACGTCGTGTAGTCCACGCGGGCGAAGCCGCGGGCGGAAAGCTAGTTCTAAATAAACTGTTCCGCTTGTTTAAAATTATTTTTACCCACAAACATTCACAATGCAATTGTTATTATTGAAAATGAAGAATTTGAAAAATCTACCTGCCTCACAATTAGTTCAGTTCGTCTCGAACTGACCACTGACTTCGTAGCTCAGTGGTTAGAGCATTCGCCTGGACAGTGAAAGGTCGTGGGTTCTCAAGTCTCATTAGAGCTAGTTGTGAGACAGGTTGATTTTATTTATTACTTCATTTTCCGCTTGTCTATATTAATATTATAAAGAGGAAAGATTTGATTCTTTCTTTGTTTGTTTGCATCGAATAGGCTCCGAAACTACTGGACCGATTTAAAAAATTCCTTCACCATTAGAAAGCTACATTCTTCCCGAGTGACATAGGCTATATTTTATCCCGATATTCCAACGGGAACGGGTACCACGCGGGTGAAACCGCGAGGATCCGCTAGTGTTTAATAAAAATCGGGTCAGGGTGAAAATGTATACCTAGGTACTTTCACAGTTATTATATCCGTGAATCGTATAATCGTATAATCGTAAGCGTATCCATGAATAAAGACAAGTACCTTACGACAATGTGTTCAGAAGCAAAATAACAATGTTATTTATCAGCGCCGTGTGTGAAATGCATAAGGAAATCGCTTCTAAGAATCGACAACGACGCTGACGCATCGAATGTTTGTCTTTAGGTATTCGGAGACCCGTCGTCACAGATTACTAAATAGTTACTAGGTAGGTACTACGTCCGACGTAGTACCTACCTCCGAAGTTGTATCGATGAGCTCAGTGGCGCCGCCAATGGAAATAAATCAATTGCATTTTATTAAAGGCTTCGATTAAAAGTTTCGGTTATTTCGCGCAAATAGAAGAGCAAAATGCAATTTTTTATTGTTTTTTCATGCCCTCTAATATGAGCACCAAGTTATGGATCTCGATATTGCCAAATGTGGCCACTTTTGGCACTATTGAGATTCACTACTTATTGCGTAACTTTGAGTTCTCAAAAGTATATTTATAAAATGCATTCCACTCTTTCACCTGCGCGAAATAACCGAAACTCTTAATACAAGTATTTAATAAAATGCAATTGATTTATTTCCATTGGCGGCGCCACTGAGCTCATCGATACACCTTAAACACAAACATTCGATGGGTCAGCTTTGCTGTTCTTGCCAATCGGTGTGATTGAAGGATTATTATTTGGTTTTTTTTTATTTTTTTATTTCACAAGTAGGTACATTTAGAGGTTACATCAATAATTAATACGATAGATAATTAATTAAGTAACAAGCTGGGATGTCATGTCACCCAAAAACAAAAGTATCACGACAGAGCTAACAAACAGATATTGAAAAGAAGAAAAAGAGCCTAATAACAATATTTAAAACTAACAATCTAAATTAAAACTAAGAAACTAAATTAAAAATTACAAAAATTTTAAAAAGAAAAAGAAAAAAAAACTAATGGAAAACAAAGACACTGACAGAATAAAATAAAGACGAGTATCTTATGGGCACCGAATACTCACACGGACACACGCACATCAGTATGTAGATAAGTATCGTCTACGGGTATCAGTCAAAACCCAGTCCTTTTGGTAAGCAAGTTGTGTTGTTATAAATAGTAGATTGTACAACAAGTGCATAAAACGTACCATTTTACCCGAGACGTTTATATCCATCCGAGCCGTAGGCGAGGGTGGATAGTCAATTCCAGGGTAAAATGGGTTTTATGTTCGAGTCATACACTCTGCTTTTCACTTCGAGTGTGAGGAAAATAAATAAATAACAATATTGCAAAAAAGAAAAAATAAACACTTCGCCATATTGGCGGGAAAGCTTTCTTTTTTTTTATACGTGGCAGTGGCAGCACAGTGACTTAAGCATAGATCGTACTCGTAGTCCATAATGCTCTTGAAATAGGTACTTATTTCTAAGAAAGCTCATTAATTTTGCCTAGTTTTATTTATTCAGTAATTTAACATGGATTATGTACAAAATTTAAGAAACAGAATGAAATAACAGGTTTATTTAACGAAGTTTAATTGCGTGTGTGACTGTTTACCTGACGACCTTTGTCTTAGAATCTGAGACTTAGACGAAGATTTTACTTTATGCACTAGAGCATAAAAAGCGATTTTATGCAGCCAGTAACATAAACACGAACCTTACGAGCATGAGAAGTGAAAATAATATATTTTTCACTTGTCATGCTCGTAAAGTTCGTGTTTATGTTGGGTATAGGCTGCATAAAATCGCTTTTTATGCTCTAGTGCATAAAGTAAAATCTTCGTCTAAGCCTCAGACTCCAAGACAAAGGTCGTCAGGTAAACAGTCACACACGCAATTAAACTTCGTTAAATAAATTTTATTAATACCTAACGTATTTCATTTTGTTTCTTAAATTTTGAACATAATCCATGTTAAATTACTAAATTAATAAAACTAGGCAAAAATAATGAGTTTTCTAAGAAATAAGTATTTCAAGAGCATTATGGACTACGATACGATCTATGCTAAAGTCACTGTGCTGCCAATGCCACGTATAAAAAAAAAGAAAAAGAAAGTCTTCCCGCCAATATGGCGAATTCTTTATTTTTTCTTTTTTGCAATATTGTTATTTATTTTTCTCACACTCGAAGTGAAAAGCAGAGTGTATAACTCGAACATAAAACACATTTTACCCTCGAATTGACTATCCACCCTCGCCTACGGCTCGGATGGATATATACGTCTCGGGTAAAATGGTACGTTTTATGCACTTGTTGTACAATCTACTATATCGTGTCTGGCGTACATTACTTACATAATATGATGTGACTCTTGTTAAGATATCAGTGTTATTAAGAATAAGTAATCGTTATTCACGATCCCTATTTAATTGTTTAAGCGAAATTATACGGCTTAACCTAACTAATGTTATAGTAATTATAGAATACTGAAAATGAAGTAGGTATTAGAAAAATTCGACCCGTCTCATCGGTGTCCCATCGGTCGGAGCTTGTTGTTTGTACCTGGGACCGTTTACTAGTAGGTACCTTGGGTGACGGCTGAAAATCGGTGTTTTGCCGACTGGCAAATTCAAACCGAG
This sequence comes from Crambus lathoniellus, assembly GCA_949710035.1. Lineage (NCBI taxonomy): Eukaryota > Metazoa > Arthropoda > Insecta > Lepidoptera > Crambidae > Crambus > Crambus lathoniellus. The sequence goes on along the minus strand of OX453303.1, from coordinate 5,190,236 downwards.
CCTTGACCCTTCTTGCTTCTGCACACACGTACATACCCTAGAATTAGTATTTTTTCATAGTCAAGTTAATTGCTTGTATGTTTTTTTTTCTTTGAATGTTATCTTTATCATATTGTGTGTGTATCAGCAAAATAAACTTCTTATCTATTCGACAAAATTCGACGACCAATTTGGCGCAGGGGTAAACTACTTGCCTTCTGCGCCAGAGGTCTCGGGTTCGATTCCCGAACAAGACAAATATTTGTGTGCATGAACATGTCTATTTGTCTTGGTCTGGGTGTTTTCTATGTAGGTATATTAAGTATGTATTTACAAACAAAAAGTATTTAAGTATATATTTATCCGTTATCAAGTTCACGTAGACACAGTTTCTTAAGAAATTAACTACGGGCTTAGATAATTGGTGTGATTGTAAGAGAATATTTATTTATTATTTATTTTATCTATCTATCTATCTACTATGAAACGCAAATCCGAAGCTTCGGTGAGCCCTAGGGTTACCAGATGGGAAGACTAAACTGTCTGGGGTTTTAAAAAGTTTTTTTTTTTTTTAGAAAATACACTTTTTGGTAGATTCTGAGATAAGATACTACCAAGCGCGTTCCGTTAGTTAGTAGAATATAGCTAGTGTGTGTGAATGCAATGATTTTCATTTTATTACAAGCTTTTATTTAACTTGCAGTGTATGCATGTATGTCCGTTCGTCAAATCTTGCGAGCTAAATTTGACCCACTTACCAATGTCCGATTGAGCTGAAATTTGGAATTCACCTTTAGTTCCGATGACAATGCAGTTAAATATATAATCAGTATAGTTATCAATTCAGAATTCTTGCAAATTTTCAAGTACTATATTCTTGTTTTGTTGTGATGGTTACTTGACACTTTGTCAATGTAGGTAGGTACCATAAAGTTATAATCAGCGAGCATTCAGCGAGCGCAATCTTCATAGAGTGCGTGTCAGATAACTCTTCGACTGGGGCGTTTATGGCGCTAGTTACAGTACATTATTTTGTTCTAAGCTTATGGAAAATATTAGTATTCGATTTTGACCCCGCGCAGACTTATCTGGCGCACTCTCTAAATTCAACTAGTAATAGAACACACGTCCCAACCCGACAGCCGATTTGAATTGGTTATTTGAGAAAGAACATGAGTCCATGTCACATAATTGCTATGGAGACAAAAAAACAGTCTGTTTGAAAAGTATGCTATAATATACTATTTACATAAATTTGAGATTATCAATAGAATATTTTATAACGAGGGACTAAACGAAGCCATTATATACCAGAGGTGGTTTGGCTCCCGAGCGTGCGAGGGAGTCAATGAAACCGAGGGTATATTAAGTTGGCGTTTAGTCTCGAGGTGCAAACTGTACTTTTCACTTCGAGTGCGAGAAAACTAGTCAATTTAGTACAAAAATATTTAACAAATTCTGACATTTTCGCGGTCAGTAGTAGTAGTAGTAAAAATATTCGCCCTTTTGTAGGACAGGCCAAGACATTTAGCCATACAACCAATTATTGAGTATTATTTAATTATTATAGTTTCTTATGTTTTCATAAGAATGTAGGTGTGTTACATTCCAGTGCTCCTTGGAGTTTTTGGCGTCAAGTGTGTCAAGCCAACCTTCTCGATAATTCTTGCTGAGGTTAGTCACCACACCACTATAATAAAACACTCGGCATCACTTTACCGAGATAGCGCCTATTTTAATCATTCTACATATCGTTCAGTTGCGTAGACACTTGGGGCACAAAAACCACACCTATCTTGAGTCACAAAATCCACTATGAAACAAATTGCGATTAATTAAAATATCCACTCAACCTAACCCGCCAAAATGGCGCCAAAAACTCGCAGTAAGTTTTTTCCGCTAAACCAGTCATAAATTGACAATTTAAAACACATGGCGCCACCTTCCGTGCGGAAAAACCATGAAACAAAAAACATCTTAACATTTTCGCAATGAAGATGGTCCACACTTCACAATTCACAATTAATATCTTCACTTCACAATTAATAGTATATTCACTGGCTGTTTGAGTTTATCTAATGTCACATGAAGGAAATTAAAAAAGTAATTACATTTTACTCCCTAGGGACTAAAGTGGTTATTTAGTCCCGCTTCGTAGGGCTATATTTGCGTACTTTTAGAGCATGAGAAGTGAAAATTATTATTATTTATATTAAAACATTAACTTAAAGTCCCTGGACTTAGGCTTTTTCTCAATAACTTAAAAAAATGACATTTAATTAAAAATGAAGTTTCCCTGTCAGTTACAGGCTACTCAAAATGGTTTTGAAGAATTTTTCGTCATTCTTTTATGACAGGTACCGTTCAATTTTTTTCAAATCCAAGACCTTTTTTTGTTAATAGGTCTTTTTCTTTACGAGCCCGTTGCATTGCATTGGCAAATCCAGGTGATTTCTGTGGGTATTTGATAAGAAAAAGTGATGTGATACAAGGCCTTGTTCAGTGATGTGATACTAAGCCTTGGCCAAGACCAGATTTGGTGTAGCTTTTTGATTTTTTGATTTGATTTAATTTTGATTTGGTACGAACGTGTGTAGCACGGATTATATTTGCTTTACAGCAAAGTTCGTGCGCACCAAATCGGCGGTTAGGTCTGGTCTGGACGTGTGTAGCGGCTATAAGAACGAACGAACTATAAAAAAAAGGAAAAAAACGCGAAGTTGCTATATTCAGACCCTATGTGTCACTTTGCACATAAATAGTTCACTAAAGTCAACGACAGATCGCTCTAAGTTAATACAATACAACCATAGTCTACCTACAGAAAAGAAAAAACCTTTTTTTCTTTATGTACTATGTTTATCAACTTTGATAGAAACTTAAATGCGTCTTGTTCTTTAGTATTTATTTTTGAAATACGTACTAAAATTTACAACTGAAAATCAGCGTTTGCTTGCGTTGCAAGACAAGTAATATGACGCTGAGCTGCGACCATTGAGTACTGCTGCGGCACGGCACACACACATTTTTATTTTGAACTTTTTGTCTTATTGGGTCTAATTTTGTTTTTTCTATTCTTGTTCGTAATACAGTGCTACCTTCTCTTATACCTATGTGAATATGCCTTGTATTTAATGAATATGTGTGTGTCAGTAGTAAGAATCTACAATCTCTATTTGGTGGTAAAATATATTTGTGCTTGCAGACTTGATGCAGTTGAAGAGCTAAACTGTAATAAATTAACTAGCAATCGACCATGCAATAATGATGCAATAAATGAAATGAAGCGACTTAGAAACACGTCCAATAATAACTAAAAATACAAAAATAAATTATATTTAAAAAAACCTTTTATTTAAAATCAAGCTTTTATTCAAATGTCCTAAAAAGAATAAAATAAACTTTGTAACAAGTCAAATCCAACAAATTTATTACATTAAACAATTTATTTGTTTTAAAAGCTTGTCGCGAGATTTTATTGTTACTGGGCTTGCACTAAACACAAATGCTTTAACTTATATTTGACATGAAATTAAATAAAGCTACAAGCTTTTAAAAAAAAAATTGTTTAATGTAATAAATTTGTTGGATTTGACTTGATACAAAGTTTATTTTATTCTTTTTAGGACATTTGAATAAAAGCTTGATTTTAAATAAAAGGTTTTTTTAAATATAATTTTTTTACGGTATTAACTCTTAAACCCTACAATTTTAACAATATTGCACCGATGCAAAAATCGCTCTAGCTAATTTACTCTTGATAAATGGCGCGTAAGTACCTCCATTAGAAAGCCGTGACCGCCAGGCAAGTGCAGTGGCATCCACAGGTGTTCCGGGGGTACCCCAGTACTCCGTGATAAGAATAGTGTTAGTTCTTTCTTCCAGTTAGTCTTAATTACTGCCGTTGTTTTTCGATATCTCTTTGGTACCTAAGTTTACACGTTATTTATGATTTACTTTACTTTTTGATAATGGTTAGAGTAAAGTGTTAGGGAGGGCCTGCGCCCAATAGTGAGACATTGATGGACTAATAATCTGTTATGAATGACGGGAGAGTGAAAGGGACGGGCATAACGAAGTTTCGGATTTTGCGTTTCTGAGTAGGGTAAAACCGCCTTGTATCGGCCACGTCCTGGTATCGGCCACTTCCTACGAATTTGATCAAAAACTATTAAATATTCGATCCACTTGCACAAATTCTGTTCTATAATGAACATTATATTGTTGTCTTTAAATGAATTAAATGAGGTGGCGATCAAAGTTTATTTGACAGTTCAGTAGCATTGGATGTTGTAACCTGCGCAGTCGTGTCGAAATTCACGCCATTTTCTAGTCAAAATTGACGAGTTCGAGGTTACGGGGGAAAGGGTTTGCAACTTATCTAGGAGGTTTAAATCGTTGATTTTTGCTTGTGAAGGTTAAAGAGATTATAATGCAACATTATTGATTAATATTTTTGTGTTTTTTTTAGAATTTTAATGAAAAATCGAATGGCCGGATTTAGGGTTGATTATTTCATAAAAAATCCTGATATCGGCCGTTAAAAATGGTGATGGCCGATACAAGGCGAGTCAAAATCCTGATATCGGCCACTAAACATTAAGTCATGGACGATACAAATGTTACTTCATACAAATCTAGGTACACTAAATTAGATGAGTACTTAATTTAGGTAATTATAATAAAAAATTACAAAAAAAATAGGTATTTAAAAAATCTCGATTTTTTGTTTAGTTACTTTTATGTGGAAGTATCAGTTGATGTTCAAACTGTAATATTAAATTTAAAATAAATTGTTAATAGTATTTGATTTATAGACTTTCCTTTAAGAAATTTAATATTTCTTAAAGGATAGTCTATAAATCATTTTAGATTATTTGTAAAATAATCTAAAATCTCTTTAAATATAGGTAAGAATATCTTTATGCAAAAAAAAACAAAAACATATTTTTTTTTTAGAAATTTATTCTAAACACGATGAATTAAGTTTGGATTGTTAAAAAAAATACACGGTATATGTATGTTTTTTATATATCTCTACTTATGTATATCTTTGTATATCTTTATCTTTCTTTATCAATTCGAAGTATATTTGTATTGCTCATAATGTAAGCCTAGGCCGATACAAGGCAAACAGGTGGGCGATTTTTGGGCGCAAGTGGCCGATATTAGGGAAATTGGGTGTGCACAAAGAAAAACATCAATATAAAAAAAAGTTATCCAAATTTCAAATATTTTATTAGTTCATAGGAAAGTCAAATAATAACAGTTTATTAAAAAATACCTCCTAGAAAGCTAGGCTAATAAATGTGAGAATAGGAAGCAAATCAATGTGAAATATTGTTGACATGGCCGATACAAGGTGGTTTTACCCTAGTAGGCCCTCTGTTTTGTAACATTTTCAAAATAAAATAAATCAAAATCAAAAATCATTTATTCATTTTAGGCTGATACAGCACTTGTGAACGTCAATGAAGCACGCTATCGGTTCGCAAATTCTACGGCGGGAGGCCTTGTAACGAGAAGAACCGGCAAGAAACTCGCCAAGGGCTATTTTTTTCTCCCTGTCATATTTCATACAGAGTCGTCAAATTGAAAAGTGACTTTAACATAATATAATATGTAAAGTCACTTTCCATCACAAATTAATCTTAAGTTTAAAAACAAAATAAAAAAACCCGGTAATCATAGCAGTAAATAATTTTCAATAACTAAGAAATAGACATCCAAAAGGTAGTTTCTTTAAAATACACACCAACCAAAAACGTAGCAAATAAAATAATAAATATAAATGCCAAACAAGGGTAATAAAAATTTTAATAGTTTAAGAACATAAGAGTCAATTATAAACAGTGCCATACAAGCCACGATAAAATAAAACTAATAACAATAAAACATTAAAAATCTGCATATTTTGAGACAAGAAGCCAGGAGCAGACCCATCCCACTGGTGGCACCCGTTCACGAGCATGACGCATGAACCAGCCATCGCTTCGCTCAACCATATTTTAGGGAACGTAACGACCCGCCTCACACGACACCACCGCAGAAATGTTTACAGAGAGCATGACATACTCAAACTTCTCATCTCAATAATAATATCTCAATAAGTTTTGCATTCATCATTTTGCCACCTGAAATAAGCTAAGATTGCCCCCTCCCTCAACCAAACCCTGGATCCGTGCCTGTTCAGCATTGTTGAGTTCAGGGGGCCGATTCTCAGGCAATCGAGAAAAGTTCACATTTATAGCTCGAAATTCAAATATAACACAGTTTTTGTATTGTCAGAATTTCACAATCGAAAAAGTTCGATCGAAAACCAGTCGAACGCTACGAGTGGTAAAAACCAATAGATGTTCGTATACGAACTTAGCTGTCAAAATGAATTTGTTGACATGTGAGACAGCTTAGTTTGTTTGAAACGTTCTAACTTTTCAAAAGAAACCACAAACAAAATGTTCGACATACGAATTACCACACTGAAAAGTTCGAATGCCTGAGAATCGGGCCCCTGGTAGTGAAAGACTAGATAGCCAGTTAGACAGAATCCGGGAGGATGGCGCTTCCAGCTTCAGCTTTATCTTTACTTTTCATCAACGTGATGAAGACTGAACGATACCCCGTTGTGAATTAAAAACAAACCAATGTTTTGGTCCTGAGCGACAGAGAAATTATGACTGACTAGCGGCTGCCCGCGGTTTCACCCGCGTGGTTCCCGTTCCCGTGGGAATATCGGGATAAAAGCATCCTATGTTTTCTATCCATCCAGGCTATCTACTGTAATGTGTGCCAAATTTCAACCAAATCCGTTTAGTAGTTTTTGCGTGAAAAAACATCCATACATCCATACTCACAAACTTACACATTTATAATAAGTATTAGTATAGGTAGGATTGATATTAAGTATGTCGTGGCCATCGTTTCTCGAGCATTTCATGAAGTGAGCAAATCTAAGGTACGGCCACCAGATAGATGAATTCTGTAAATCGCATTAGGATTTATACAAAAAAAAATAAGTGAGGCTCTACATCTTCGATCAACAATAACAGTACTATTAGACGACCTGTATTATTGGTATCCATACTTCCATACTATCCATATCCATACTAATATTATAAATGTGAAAGTGTGTTTGTTTGTTTGTTTATTTGTTTGTTTGTTTGTTTGTTTGTCCTTCTTTCACGTCAAAACGGAGCAACGGATCGACGTCATATTTGGTATGGGGATAGTTTGGGAGCTGGAGAGTAACATAGGCTACTTATTATTCCGGAAAATTAAGTAAAAATTGTAATTTTCTATGAAAAATCGTTTAACTGTCGTACCTTCGATACAAAACTGTCATTTCTTCCATTGCCGTTTCCAAAGAGTATGTAATCACTGACGTCTGCGCGGTCAAAAGCGAATACTAATCTTTTCCATAAGCTTAGAATAAAAAAATGAACTGTAGCTAGCGCCAAAAATGAGCCAGTCGCGCTTGCGCGCAGAGCTATCACTCGCAGAGCTGTCACGCACTCTACTTCTCAGAGTAAATATTTATGTAGGAAATAGATACCAATCTTGGGCCCCTTTATTGGTAGTGTATAACTAGCGCTATCTGTTGTCTGGTGTAGGCAACTTTTGGTGTATAAACACACATTTACTTTAATTAATAGCCGCTACACACGCTCCTATCCGACCGCCGATTTGGTGCGGGCGAACTTCACTGCAGATCTGAACCGCGCCTACACACGTTCAAACCAAATCTGCCAGACCAAATCGGTCGGCGCTACACACGTTCCGATTTGGTCTGGCCGACCCCTAGCCGTTGTTGTAGTGTTGCCTGCCACTGTTAATCTCCCAATATTATAATTATTTATAAATACTGAAAACATCAATTTGCTTGCAATAAATAAATAAAAAAAATATATTTTCGGTTTTCAATGTTTTATTACTATAAAAAAAACAATTTCATTATTTTTTAATTTTCTGTTATTTTCAAAAAAATACTAAAACATGCTAAATATTTACTAGAAGCAGCACTTATTTATGCCCTTTTTATATATATTTAGTTTTACGACAAATTGCGAGTTTTTAAATAAAATATTCTAAAAAAAACTAATAGATAAAAATATTTTTTTCATAAATGGCCATATTTAAACCTTTCGTTCGTTCAGTCCTACGTAAAACTCATGAACGAGCATTAAATTGAATCCTCTGAAAATCCCTTAAAGTAATTCTATCTGCCTTAAATATTTCCGTTTTTACATATTTTCTCCCTAAATCTAGGGGAAAACCTCCAAAATTGTCAACACTGCCAAGTTGGTCCGGTCGGAAGCCTACATACGTTCCGATTTGGTAGGAAGTGAAGTTCGTGCGAACCAAATCCGGCCGACCGCGTCAAACATGAATAATAATAATTATAGTCGGACGACTACGCTACACACGTCCAGATTTGGTCTGGAGCAGACCAAATCGGCGGTCGGATAGGAGCGTGTGTAGCGGCTATTATATGGCAAAACAACGTTTGCCGGGTCAGCTAGTAGGTTATAAAAATATCATTATGAATGCATAAAAGTAATAATAATTGACCTACACATTATTTGATTGTCAAATCAGTGTATGGTAGACATGTTTGCTACTCGCGCAAGTGGGTGTTAAAAGATTTCCGCTGTTTATAAGTCACTCGCACACACGGAACGAATTAAGTCATGTTTTTATTTAAGTTTAAATTATGTTAGCCAAAACTAAATTAATCGCGCACATGACGACGACGGTGATTGACGACCGATTTGGCGCAGGAGTAGGCTACCCACCTTCTGCGCCAGTGGTCTCGGGTTCGATTCCCGAACAAGACAAGTATTTGTGTGCATGAACATGTCTATTTGTCTTGGTCTGGGTGTTTATTATGTATATTAAGTATGTATTTACAAAAAAAAAGTATCAAGGTATATATTTATCCGTTATCAAGTTTTCCATGGTACAGTTTCTTAATGAAATTAAAATGGGCTTAGATAATTGGTGTTTGAAAAAAAAAATAAAAAATTGGTTGATCGAAGCCTCTACATACATGAAACTGAAACTTTAAATTATTTTATTCATCTAACCTATTCGAGTGATGTGTCTATACATGTATGTGTCTATACACAAGTCTTTAAAAATGACATGAAGATTTCTTATACCTACCATTCTTTCACAGTCAAGTCAATCTTTTGAAAAATAAACACTTCCAAAGTGGTAAAATGTGTGTCGTCGTCTCCCTCTAACTTTTAAAATAAGGGAGTGAAAAATCTAGAAAAAATATAAGTAATTATGTCGTAGATCTTAACTAAAACTTCAAATGAAAATTGTTTTGAACGAGATTATAGTTACTTAGCAGTTTTTGAGATTAACACATTTTCAAAAACCGCAAATGTAACTTTGTCATTCATAATACTATGAAAAACAAAGTTATTTTTTGCTGACGAAAAATGATAGTGGTAAGTACTTATTTTGGCTAGGTATAATTGGTACGCTAAGTGGGTATGGAACTCTTCATGGGCGAGTCCAGCTCGCACTTGGCTGATTTTTTTCTTTAAACGAGTGTAATAAAAAATGCTCTTGGTACTAAATTAAAAGAAGATTACAGTTTATCCCTGAATCAAAGAATGACTGAGATAATTATAAAGATTATCCTACTACTTCCTCATATGACATTAGAGAATCGGTTTTTCTTTGGGGTCTTACTAAGACGAAGGCTTTAAGGTTTTTCCTTATAAATAACTAATACCAATGGCGCGTGCCTTAATGACTGGTTTTACACATGTTATTAAGTAGTCAGGTTGTTATTTTTATGTTGCTACTCTTTGCTTTATTGGGACAAACACATAAAACTTGAAACTTGTGAATAGGTGCGATAGTATTCGTATCATTCTCATTATCGTCAGCCATTTATTGTCCCCACTGCTGGGGCACAAGTTAGCTGGGGCACATACCTTATTTATGGACAGATAAGGAGACTGGGCCATAACCCACCACAAAGGCTCAATGCGGATTGGTGGGCATCTCATGGGCATTCACGACTACAAACGCAGTCGTGATACTCGTGATCAATGGCTCGACCCGCGGGCCGTACCGGCGAACGCTTCGAACTTCAGAAATCTGCCGGGCTTCAATATAAAACAGACAATTCGAGCCCCAATCAGGCCAAAATGGCAAACAACGATTTCTTGATGTCCTAGGAACATCGATATCTTCCAAATAACTTCGGCAAATAGTACAATAAGAAATTACGTACTTCGATATAACTTTTTTAAGTTGAAGCCCGGCAGGTTTCCGAAGTTCGGAAAGTTCGCCGGTAGGGCCCCTGCATGGACTTCGAAAGGCAACTTGCCCTCCGTGCAACGTGCAACGTGGAGGTCGAGAAGATCCATTTTTATATTATTTAAATTTTTTCATTTTTTAGCCGTAGCTCATTGGCTCCGTAGGTCAGTCCCGGATAGCGAAAGGTCGTGGCTGAGCGTCCCATCGGAGCTGGTTGTGAGACGTTTCGATTTTTTCTAAAATACCTACTTACTTCATTTTCAATTTTTCAGATCCATTTATGGCCATCCCGTGATCGACCATTGCGAAAGTAGTTTAACCTCAACAATCGCTTACCACTGCATTCATGTGCCACTGCGCCACGGGCTCCTCAAGAAAATGTCACGTCATCAAAATGTGTGGGGAAAATTGGAGTAAGGGTGCACGTCCATTGACACGGAGCGAGATGGTGGAGCGGAGCGAGCGAGTGTTGCGGAACTTGCGGACCTTTCGCTAGAGCAGTCGCCCGGATAGCGAAAGGTCGTGGGTTCGAGTCCCATCGGAGCAGGGACCGTACTCTGAAACGCACATCCGAAACTTCGGTTAGCCCCGTCCCTTTCACTCGATTCTGTCATGACTCGAGCGTGCGAGGGACGGGTATTACGAAGTTTCGGGTTTTGCGTTTCAGAGTAGGCCCTCAGCCCCCTGATTCATGAACCGTCGGAAACGGATTCGGATTCGAATTCTGTGTTTTGCTTTGTCTAGGCTATAATGAGTGACAGAGACAGGGCATACATTCCGTTGTCGGGAGCGTTTCCGCCGGTTCGTGAATCAGGGGGCTGGTTCTGAGACGGGTCGATTTTCTTCTAAATACTTCATTTTCAATTTTTCAGAAATAGTTTAGTTCGAGGACGATGAAATATATTTTTCTTTCTCAATTCGATATCGCGTTGAGATTAGCAACAGCCGAATAGTTTCTCCGAAGCGCCAAGGCACGAGCCGACATACCAATGCAATATTACGAGAGACGAGACGACCTTCACGAGTTCAACGCTCGATTACTGACTCACATACCTACTTCCCCATCGCTATATATAGCATAGTAGAAACAAATGCTGTAAGGCCCAATTTAATTTGAAAGGAAAGCGAATTATTATTAGTAAGACACGCGACATTGAACTTTCGGCCTATTAAGGCGATACTCGGAAAAATTATGCTGAAGCGAGATAGCAATGAGAAAACGACGCGCGCGGGAGCGAGACCGATTTTGCAGGTAAGGCAAAAAAAAACACAAAATCCTTTCGTATTATAAAACTATAGCGATGTTTTAAAAATGCTTCTATACGTTCCTAAATATTATTGGTGTCCACTAATTAAACCAATTTCCAATAGTACTTATATGTAACCCCATTTAAGAATAATCTTGAAATTTCGTATTTTTTAGAGGTCTTTTCGAAAATAAAAAGTGTCGAACCAAAATCATAAAATCGTGTTTTTGAAACTATACGATTCTAGATAAAGGTATATAGAAATACATATCTTATTACCACATTTGTAACAACTCGCTAACCGTCCTATAGTTTTATATCAAAAAGTCCATACTTTTTCCGAGTAGCGCCTTAATGAAACGTTCAGGAAACATTTAGTTAAGTACTTAGACTTTTGTCTTTTTTGTTTCCCGAAGTAATCTGGGGGCACGGCAGTGCCTCCGCCAAGTCGAGCAAAAAAAGGCATGGCCGTACTATTATCCTTTTCTCGAAGCAGTTCAGGCCATCTTCGACCCCTTATAACTTCGTTGTGGATAAAGCTAGTAGTCTGAATTTACAGTAACCAAGTAGGCATTGTGTAAACACGGTATATTTCAAAATACTTACATGGAATTTGAACCAGTAAGTAGTTTAAGTATTATAACTAGTCAAATCTAACACACTTCTAGCAGACATAGAAGCTTTAAGTTTAGAATACTTAAGTACATTTACGCCCTTACTAATAGGTAAACGTGGAATAAAGTTACACCAGGGGGCCAAGCATGCTAACGTTAAGTCATAATCGTGTCTCAATCGTGTTTCAATTGTAGTTTAATGGTAGTGCTTTTTTACACACTAGTTACAAGAATTATGACAGTATAATGTGATGTGAATGTAGTGTGTGGTCTAACCATCAGTAGTATTGTGAAAAAAGTACACATTTCTTGTAATTAGTGTGTAAAAAAGCACTACCATTGAACTACAATTGAAATACGATTGAGACACGATTACGACTTAACGTTAGCAGACTTGGTCCCCTGGTGTAAATCTGTTGTTTGTCTCTTACCTATGTTGTCTAGAATGATGACAGAGATAACAACATCAGATTTACACCAGATGTAACTTTACACCACGTTCATTAGTAAGGGGGTTAGTGTTTAGAGTATAAATCAAGGAAAAACGAAAATATTTTGCGATTTCGGTCCAGTTTTCTAGATAGGTACATTAACTGCATAAATCAGGGCTTCCCAAAATGTGCGTCGCGAAGCCCTGGGGTGTAAATCAATCTACATTCATCTGTCTTGCTTGAATGCAGTTTCTTAAGAATTTAGTGTCATTTCGTTTCTACAAATTCTAACTTAGCAACTTTTTAAAAAGCTATGTTCAGAAAATCAAACACATCCTTCTCATTAGTACCCACCCAAGAAAGTAAAATAAATACTTATCTTTCCATTGTAGCTATTATTAATTTATAAAAAATTTGCCCAAGGCGTCGCAAATAAATTGCGAATGCCCAAAGGCGTCACAGTAAAAAAAAGTTTGGGAATCCCTGGCATAAATAACTTTGTAACCCCATATAAATATATAGGATTACAAAGATACATTTGCAGTGAATGAATCAGTGTACCTGTATAATATATCTTCACAAAATATATTCAGCGTGTTTGTACCTTACTCTTGAGATACAAAAATTGAAGTCTAGACTTCTAGAGTACCTATCTGATTTAGTACCCTGACCTGAGAGCTCACTGAGATATGAAAACGTCGCCTTAACAAAAGTTATTCAGTGTGATGAGCCCTTTCCATTGGTGTGCTTTCAGCAAAAACATATGAAATCCCATTATAATCACCTGTAAAAAAACTGGCCAGCTCTCGCTGGAGCTGCTTACTTATAAGTGATGAAATCTCTCAGTAAAGTCAAGCCAACTGTAATGTTCCTTACTGAGATTTCTTTATTGATATTAATAGTTTTATGTGACTTGGACGTTGAACATTCTTTTACATGTTAGTGGAGTGGACACAAGTCAATGACCAAGTCACTAAAAACCTAAACTATTTATATCAATAAAGAAAACACAGTATTAGAGTTGGCTTGCCTTTACTGGGAGATTTCATCACTTTTTAAAATGAAATAAGCAGCCCCAGCGAGAGTTGGCCTATTTTTTTAAAGGATGATTTTAGTGAGATATTAGGTAAGTACCTACGTTTCTAGACTTTATTTATACGTTCCGTAACAATGCAAACTGAAATGCAATGAACTTGTAAAACTTGCAAACGCGATTGAACTTTGATTGATCATGATCATACCACCACCATACCACGAATAATTTATGGAACTGACGTCATGAGCTTTTATAAACGTGTGCTTTTACGTCACGCGCGATCTTTTTTATGCAAAACTTGTATTGTAATTTCGTCACACTTCACATCGGCCCATTAGCTCAGTTGGTTAGAGCGTCGTGCTAATAACGCGAAGGTCGCGGGTTCGATCCCCTCATGGGCCATATTTCTTTTTATATTTTTTTACACTTTACACGCCACGCGCTGCGGCGCCACGTGGTTTTTAAACTATTTTATAATTATTATTTTTTCCCGAAGGAAGTTGTATGGAAGATTTGATATTTATTTAGAGATTTGATAATTATTGTATCTGAAATTTTCTCCAAACGTTTTTCTAATTGTTCATTTATTTTAGTTTTTAATTCATGATTGTAAAAAATATATTTGTATAGCTAGTGTGATACTGATAAATTCATTACATAATTTTATGCACAAAATATACCTAGGTACTTTTTTTAAATTAAATGTCATTATTCCGCTTGTTATCTGTGAAAATACCATGGTTATAAAAAAACATTGTCCATGCCATGATTCTAATTTATCGATATTTATATTTTAATTCGATACCTATTTAATTTTATAGATCACACTGTATAAAATAAAAAAAACATGACCCTGCAGCTATAGCGACATCTAGCGGATATTAACTTATGCATTTTCCCATAGCACTGGCATCGGCAATGACAATAGCAAGCATTATGAGCAATTGTTAAAACGACAATAGATGGCACTAAAAGCATTTAAGGCGATTATTATTTGGTTTTTTAGAAGAAAGAGTTTTTTCAAATATTTAAGTCTGACGCCATAACAATGATGTTTTCAGCATTACTGTGCTCCGGCAGTTACAGATACGATAGCCAGTTCCTCAGTGATTGAGGATTCCGGCGGAGTAGAGCGCTTCTACCTTCAGCCTTATCACCACTTAACTTAACATCGTGTGATGAAGGCTAAGTGCAACCCCGTAGTGAATAAAAAATAATTAAAAAGTTATACTTACAAAATACTTCAAAAATATGGTTATCAGTTTAATTTTACAACTGTAGCAAAACCACAAAAATGTTTTATTCATAAACCAAATAAAAATATTATAATTGTAGAGTATTATAAACATTGATAAGTGAGTACTTATGTTCATATAATATATTTTTTATAAATTCCCTTGTATAACTTGTGTTGTGTTAGCTACAAGTGTGACTTGAAGAATTGTTAAATAAGTTTGTCACGACATTCAAAAAACTAAGATTATTTGACCGGTAAGCAAATTAGAGAACTTGATTTTTTTTTATATATAATAACCTAATTACCTACTTACATATTTATATATTTAAATTTTATATATTCAATGATTGAATAACTCATTAGAATAAAAATGTAAGTAATTAAGTATAATTTATAATAATATCAATGTAAAGAAGAAGTATTGTCAAATAAAAATGTGAAGAAGTCTCATCGTCCAATTTATGATCTACAGACTTACGTTTTTGGGATAACTCTAAACATTTAGGTATTCACAATTTTCCTTTTGAACTTCTGCATTTCGCTTTTATCTCATAACAGCACTTCACTTCTTTAAAACAACATAAGCTTTAGTCATCACTTTGTTACATAATTGATTAACTAGTTTTAATAATTGTTAAGTTATATACATTTATTTTTTACAGACGTGTAGCGAAATGTTAGCGGCGCGCGGAAACCGCGACAAGCGAGCGCCTGCCAAGAAATTCCGAGCAGTACTGTTGAATTAGTAAATGTTGCCCAGACTCGAGCAACAGGAACGCTGGGCGCACGTCGCGAATGGCGTTATCCACGTCTTGTGACGATATAAGCAATTACTACGAACAAACCACCTTACATTTCAATAGCCAATAAGTAATTTGTACATTATTATGGCTTCAATCAATCTGCCTAACTAAATTCGCGTCATAATACACGTAAAAGCAAAATTCACTTACCTTACGGCATTTCCTTTGTAAGGTTTCTGTTGATTTGCCGTTTATTTAGAAAATGTAATGCGAACTCTTTACAGAGTTAGTTTATTTTACTAATTGGGTGAACTTAGGAGTTAAGAGTTGTTATAAGTAATTATCTTCGCTTAATTAAAGATAGATGGTAGACCTTTTTTTATTTATGATAAGTATACCAGTTTCGGCTTAAGAGTCGTTAAGTACTTACCTACTTACCTCTTAGTAAATTTTGAAGCACCTCTTTTTAGAATTTATTTACATTTGGGTGCAAGAGGTAATGTGAAATAAACCTGAATTAAATAAAGTAGAAAGTTAAATTAAGGAGATATTATTATTAGATAATAATATGCCTAAGTAGTGTTCTTATTTCGATTACTTCGCGAACCAACAAAATAATGATATTTGTTGCCTCGTTTAATAAGAGGTTATTTAATTTACTATTAACTGATCCGATAATTACAGTTAAGGAAAAAACCCTTGTGTGGTAACCAAGTGGAGATGCCCAAACATTCATTCATAAATTGGGTTGAGGCAGAGATACGAAAGAGCGGTAATAGTACTATATTATTTTACATTTGGGTCTCAATGACGCAATGCGTGTTCTGGCGCGGAATTTTCGCAAGACCCGGCGCTTAGGGTTAACTATAAGTACCTACAAGCTTTACTTTATTTTTAGGGCAGAAATCTTGGCGACTTTGCCAGTCTACCAAGCGTGAAATGGTGGACCATTCCATAGCCATAAAACAGATGAAAGACTCATCTGAGTGAATACTTATGATTTATTTATATGATTTAATGGAGCCTGTCATTTCTCCTGAGTTCTCTAGGGATTGAAGAGTGATTTCGACTGTCTTATTTTTCTATAGGAATAACGCCCAATTACCGACTATAGCTAGGTAACTTTAGGAGCGAATGGCAAGGATGTGAAAAAGAGACGATATTTAAGACGCTCTTAAAGTTGAGTAGCGTTCAAGTAAGTATTCGGGCGTGAGGGGTGCTATTCCACTTATCAAAGATCTTAGTCCAATATGCATTTGATCAAAGAATTTATCAATGAAACCATTGATGAATTTCATCCTCGTCCAATTTTTTTGATCAATTATTTGATGTGGAATACCACCCTAACACATTTAACACGTTCCCCCTTCATGACCCACATGTGGGGCATTTCTAGGTATAAACGATACGTGAGTGCATCACATATATGGGTAACTAGCTTTCCGCCCGCGGCTTCGCTGACTACACGACGTTATCCCGCGGGAATGTGTTATTTTTTCGGGATAAAAAGTAGCCTATGTTCCTCTCCAGGCTACAAAGTATCTGTGTCCCAAATTTCAGCCAAATCCATTAAGCCATTTTTTTTTACAATCACACCAATAAGCCCATGTTAATTTCATTTAGAAACTGTAGGTATCATGGAAAACTTGATAACGGATAAATTATACTTTTTGTTTGTTAATACATACTTAATATACATAGTAAACACCCAGACCAAGACAAATAGACATGTTCATGCACACAAATATTTGTCTTGTTCGGGAACCCGATACCTCTGGCGCAGAAGGTAGGTATACCCCTGCGCCAAATCGGTCGCCAAAATGCTTATGATTTATTTTGGCGTGATTGAGTAACAAACATACAAACATCTAAACATCCAAACATCTTAATTGTCACATTTATAATATTAGTAGGATGCTACCTTCCAAAGTAATAGGCTTATCAAATCTCGCACGTCTGAACTTAAGGTGCATGTAGTCGTGAAACGATCATTTTTGAGGCCCTAAAACTCATAAATTAGCCTACTGATGAATCCAGAATTAATATATATTAAATATTGATATATAAACTTCAATCTGAGCATTAAAAAAAACATAGTCTTTAAGATACTACTAAAAAAACCATTGAAATGAAGCTGTTTTCAACTTGAAATACGCTACTGCTTCTAAACTACAAGTGATATTTTCACGTTTCTTTCAGGAAGAGATTGCTAACTTGTTTAACTTAAAACTGAGCATTTTTCATTTTAAAATAATACATAGTTTTGACGAAACGTGTGTTTAAGCTGTTTGGTGCGGGTAGCTGGCGGGAAAATTAGGCCACTTTTCTATGGCCAAGGTCGTTGGCGATACCACGGGCGTTAAGCATCCAAATTGGGTTACACGTATGGATTATGAAATTGTGAAAAATAACGTTTAATTACCGGCAACTGTTACAGACACCTCGTGGAATTTTCCTCAACGCGTGGCTGGAACGAATGGAACTGCTAGCTCGACCTGATGGTCCTCTTGAAGGCGCTACTCGGAAAAAGTATGGATTCTTTGATATAAAACTATAGGATGGTTAGAGTTGTTATAAATCTGGTAATAAGATATATATTTCTTCATACCTTTATCTAGAATCGTATAGTTTCAGAAACACGATTTTATGATTTTGGCTCGACACTTTTTATTTTCGAAAATACCTCTAAAAAATAAGAAATATCAAGATTATTCTTAAATGGGGATACGTATACTATTGAAAATTGGTTTAATTAGTGGACACTAATAATATTTAGGATCGTATAGAAGCATTTTTTAAAAATCACTATAGTTTTTGAATACGAAGTGGTTTTGTGTTTTTTTTGCGTAATCGGCAAAATCGGTCTCGCTCCCGCGCGCGTCGTTTTCTCATTGCTATCTCGCTTTAGCATAATTTTTCCGAGTATCGCCTGAAGGAGCAGAGTCATGAATGCCCAAGAGATGCTTGATAAAAAATTCATGACCTATTAGTACTGTGACACCCTATATAGGGCAATAAATAAAGAGTTCGTACGTGCATGTACCATACTGTCTTATAATCATAATCATAATCATAATCATAATCATTTATTCACTTGAAACATGGTATAAAAAGTTGTTATTTAATTTAGTTCTCATGTTTCACTATTAAAAATAGCATGCAAATTATTAATCAATCAAATACAATTTAAACAGAAAAAAAATTAATACAATTCAATACAATAATAATCCGATTCAATACAATAATTATGTCAAATATACCTATTTCCATGATAAAAAATAATGTCAATAGTAAAATAATTGTGTCATAATTTAATAGTTCCCTGATAAAAATAATGTCAATCTGAAGTAAAATAATTTGTGTAATAATTTAATTTTGGTAATGTCATCAATATTCATCATCATCATCTTTAACTGTCAGTAAATTCTTTAATAGAGTAAAAGTTGTTTCTGTTTAACCATTTAAAAAGGCTTTTCTTAAAATTATAATTATTTAACATTTTCAAATCATTCGGAATCTTATTGTATATTCTTACGCACATTGCAACACAACTCTTATTATATTTACTAGTCTTAGGTACATTACTTATAACTAGTTTGTGTTTGTCTCTACGCACTCTAGAATTCGCAGCGTCAGATGCTTTGGAAAACAAATATTTGTTGCGGTGTACGAAATTACACGTCTCGTTTAAATACAGAGATGGAAATGGTAGAAGACCTTCGTTTTTAAATATAGGTTTGCATGATTCATCGGGTAGAATTCCATATATCGCTCTTATGCATTTCTTTTGTGCTACGAATACTCGATTGCAATCCGTACTATTACCCCATACCAACAATCCATATCGCAAGACGGATTCGACATAGGCACGATAGCATAACACAGCAGTTTTTTTATTTGTCACTTTTGTTACCTGCCTTAATGCATAACTGAATTTATTGATTTTATTGCATATGTTTTCAATTTGGATTTTCCAGTTTAAATATCTATCTATTATGATTCCAAGAAACTTTACATGAGACGCTTCTTTGATTTTACAAACATTTAAATCTATTTTGGAATTACTATACTCAGATGCATTAAATTGTATGAATACCGACTTTTCTAAATTAATTTTTAAATTGTTTGATTTTAACCATGTAGTCAATATGTCAATTGTATTATTTATGTCAGTTTCATGATCAGTCAACGAATTATTCTTTTTCTCTGTAGTCACAATTATAGAAATGTCACCAGCGTACAATATGCATTTATGTTTGGTAATGTCAAATATATCATTTATAAATAGTATGAACAGAACGGGGCCTAAAATACTTCCCTGCGGGATACCTGTTTTAATTTCACGATAACCAGAAGAGTATGGTCGTAGTTCAGTTTTATGGATTCTATCTACTGTAACGCATTGTTTTCGGTTAGATAAGTACGATGATAGCCATTGCAGAGTAACACCTCTCAGACCTATACTTTCTAACTTTTGCAATAATAAGCTATGCGGAACACAATCAAAAGCTTTTGATAAATCAAAAAATAGCCCTGTAGTCCAATAATTATTATTTATTTTATCCAAAACAGTACTCAGTAAAGTATAAATAGCTAGAGTTGTAGATTTGTCATTTTGAAAACCATACTGATCTTTGTTTATAATGTTATATTTGTTGCAGAAGGCAATCAATCTTTTTAACATGCACTTTTCGAAAATTTTTGAGAAAATAGGGATAAGTGCAATTGGGCGGTAATTGTTTAAATTATCTTTTTTACCTTTTTTGAAAAGAGGTCTAATAACAGACAATTTTAAAACGTCCGGAAAAGTTCCTGCTGAAAACGATTTATTGATAAGGTAAGTTAACACTGATATTATTTCATTAATGCAGAATTTTATGATTTTGGTACTGATTCCATCATAACCTTCCGCATTTGTATTATTTAGTTTTAGTACTTCTGTTTTTACCTCTTTTTCTGACATGGGCATAAGAAACATCGAATTGAGCATTGAACAATTAGAATGTCTCTTTTTGATTGGAGATATATGGCTGTCAACCAAATGGTTATTGAAAGCGTTTGCTATTTCCGCCGGATTGGTTAAAAGTTTATTGTCTATTACTTATTAATAATTATAAGGAGCACTGAGAAAAAATTAAATAATGGGAAAAACGATTTCAGAAAATTCTTTCATTGCCATACTACGCCTACAAATACCAACTCGCCAAGCGAAAAAAAACATTGCATGTGAGGGGTCATCGTCTAATTTTCAGTTACACAGTAAGAATTTTTAGAATTTTATAAGAATTTAATGTAAGAACATTTACCAATGTCAGATATCAGATTTTACCTTAATACAAAAATACAAAAATACAAAATGCTTTAATTCGGTATCAAGTTAAGGTGATTACAGTGAATGTGTAAGTTTTAAAAAAGCAATTACAAATCAATTTTATTGTGAGATGGTAAAAAACAAAAGTTAAGATAGACAGCCCTAACGCAATCCATACTATATAAATGTGAAAGTGTGTTTGTTTGTTTGTTTATTTGTTTGTTTGTTTGTTTGTTTGTATGTCCGTCTTTCACGTCAAAACGGAGCAACGGATCGACGACATTTTCGGTATGGAGATAATTTGAGAGCTGGAGAGTAACATAGGCTACTTTTTATCCAGGAAAATTATAAAATAAACATGGTAATTTTGTATAGAAAACCGTTAAACTGTCATACTTCACACAACTGTCATTTCTTAGCCGCTTTTTTTTTTTTTTATCCACAACGGGGTAGCACTTAGCCTTCATCACACCTGATGATAAGTGGTGATAAGGCTGAAGGTGGAAGCGCACTACTCCCGGAATCCTCAATCACTGAGGAACTGGCTATCTTATCTCTAACTGCCGGAACACAATAATGCTGAAAACATCATTGTTATGGCGTCAGACTTAGATAAGATGGTGGTAGCTAGCCAGGCGGACTAAGAACAAGTCCTACCACCAACCAAACCGAATACAATATGTACCCCCACTGGGAATCGAACCCGGGACCTCTTGGTCTGAAATCGGTGGTGTGAACCACTAGACCACAGAGGCGGTTATGCTTCCAAAGAGAAGGTATGTCAAAGAGTATGTAATCACTGACATTTTTGCCGCTTAGGATTTCTTTTTTTTTAATAAGTGACATTGTGTCAGGCAGGTGATACGAAGTTCGTGTCCAATAAAATTTATATGGCAAAACAACGTTTGCCGGGTCAGCTAGTACGATAATAATAATTATTTAGAAAACACTAGCGGCCTTACTAATAAAATGTTATACAGGGTAAGGTACTACAGGGTATACACATCAGCTGTAAGCGTTAAACCCTGTGTAACTTTCTTAGCGCAATAAAACACGTGTGCACAGGCTTTGTGTCAAAAATGTTTTTATTGGTAGCAATAAGAGCCAAGACCCTTGTTTATAGGATGATAAGAACCAGATGGCGGATTTCAACTAAGTACTCAGCTGTATTCGTTCATCAAGTGTTATCGTATCGTTTCTTCCGTTTTTAGGGTTCCGTAGTCAACAAGGAACCCTTATAGTTTCGCCATGTCCGTATGTCCGTCCGTCCGTATGTCCGTCTGTCCGTCTGTCTGTCCCCAGTCTAGTTCATGGACTCTTAGTACTAGAAAGCTGTAATTTGGCATGAATACTTATGCATATTAATCACGCCGACAAAGTGGTGAAGTAAAATTTGGAAAAAAAATTTTTAGGTTACCTCCCCCACACGTGAAGTGGGGATGTAATTTATTTTTCTGGTCTACCCCATAGTGTGGGATGTCATTGGATAGCAATTTAAATATATTGCAGGTTTGTGGAAACAGTTTTTTGATTGAGGCTTCCGTTTGTGAATTATTAAGGTTTAAAGTGCAAAATTTTGTTAGAGTCAATGTGTCCCCTCCCCCAGCCAAATGGTTGTTTTTGGATAGGTAGTTACGTGAAAAAATTCACACCACAGCTAAGTAGGCTTTACATTTACACGTTTTTCAGATATAAGTATGTGTTATAAGTAACACATTTTCGAAAACCGAAAATATAACTTTGTCATTCATACGAACACTATGAAAAACAAAGTTATTTTTGTATGGTGAAAAATGATAGTGGTATTTTTGCTAGGTGTATGTAATCAGTACGTTAAGAGGGTACGGAACCCTTCATGGGCGAGTCCGACTCGCACTCGGCCGATTTTGTTTTACTTATCCTACTAATATTATATAAGCGAAAGTTTGGGAGTAGATATGGATGTATGGATGTTTGTTATTCTTTCACGCAAAAACTACTAAAGGGATCTGGATGAAATTTGCAACAAAGTTAGATTATAGGCTGGAATAATACGTAGGATACTTTTATCCCGATATTCCCACGGAAACGGGAACAACGCGGGCGGCCGCTAGTTAAGAAATATTTATAGTATTACAATTTGTTTGACATATTAGACGAAGAAGACGAGAATGTAACTAGGAAAACCTAAGTTTATAACGAACGCGCAGATTCTATTTGGTTAAAAAAACCGAAAATTTTAGAAGTAATTATAGATTTACAAAAAAAGCAACAATCACATCGCTGCGCTTCGCAATCGCCTTAAGGCGAGGATTCCCGACCGAAATAGGCACGCTAATGCTTGCTCGGCCGCGCTCGATAGACTTCACGCGGACGCAGCGGCAGCCGGCAGTGAACTGTGAACTCGCGAGCGCCTCGCGAATCGAAAATCACTTAAAATTCAATAAAAAATTTACTAATAAAAAAATTAAAATTATGACGGCTGGAATTCCTCGGCTAATCAAAGACAATCATTTTCGTATGTTTCGTTAACTAAAACTAAGTATACTGCAAGTACTACGATATTTGGCTTACGATTAGACTGATGTTTGGGATTTTATTTGACACAGTAAAATATCACCAATCGAAAAAACACGGCCGGAAGCACTAGATCAATAACTGTAAAATAACATATATTTTTTCCAAGTTTTAAATACTTGTGATTTGCCAGTAATCCATAATTTAAAATGCCCTATTTTGGGGAATCGAAGCCTTAAATTTCGAACCTATCACGTGTTCTACAGGACTTCCAAGGCAAAGTACTCTCTTTCGATAATATGGCGTTCGAAGAAATAGCATAGGCCAGAGCACAAATTCAGAAATAAAAACTTTGATGTCATGGCAACTTTACATAAATGATATGGTTGGTTATTTCATAAAATAGGTAGTCGTATTTCAGTCGACGACGACCGATTTGGCGCAGGGGTAAACTACCTGCCTTCTGCGCCAGAGGTCTCGGGTTCGATTCCCGAACAAGACAAATATTTGTGTGCATGAACATGTCTATTTGTCTGGGTGTTTTCTATAATGTATATTAAGTATGTATTTACAAACAAAAAGTATTTAAGTAGGTACTTATATATTTATCCGTTATCAAGTTCGCGTAGACACAGTTTCTTAAGAAATTAACTACGGGCTTAGATAATTGGTGTGATTGGAAGAAAATATTTATTTATTATTTATTCATGATTTGGTCAAACGTTGTTGAAAATATCTATTCAACGATGCTGTCAATTAAAACTGGTCATTTCATGAAATTCTCGATCATGAAGTGAGCAAATCTACGATATGGCCACGACAACAATATATACGTACGTCTTTAAAAAAAAATAGGGCTTCTTAAACCATTTTGATAATATTGTCAGCAGCTTTTGTGATATGACACATTTTTCAAAATCTGCAAATATACCTAACTGTGTCATTCAAAGAAATACTATGAAAAATGAAGTGTTTGTATCTCGAAAATGATTTTTCACTTCTCATGCTCGTAAAGTTCGTGTTTATGTTGGGTATAGGCGGCATAAAATCGCTTTTTATGCTCTAGTGCATAAAGTAAAATCTTCGTCTAAGTCTCAGACTTTAAGACAAAGGTCGTCAGGTAAACAGTCACACACGCAATTAAACTTCGTTAAATAAACTTTATTAAAAACTAACGTATTTCATTCTGTTTCTTAAATTTTGTACATAATTCATGTTAAATTATTAAATTTATAAAACTAGGCAAAATTAATGAGTTTTCTAAGGAATAAGTATTTCAAGAGTATTATGGACTACGATCTATGCTAAAGTCACTGTGCTGCCAATGCCCGTATAAAAAAAAGAAAAAGAAAGTCTTCCCGCCAATGGCGAAGTCTTTATTTATTCTTTTTTATAATATTGTTATTTATTTTCCTCACACTCGAAGTGAAAAGCAGAGTGTATAACTCGTACATAAAACCCATTTTACCCTCGAATTGACTATCCACCCTCGCCTACGGCTCGGATGGATATATACGTCTCGGGTAAAATGGTACCTTTTATGCACTTGTTGTACAATCTACTATTAGCTACGTGTATGATAGATAATCATTGACATCGGTACGTTAAGTGGATACGGAACCCTTCATTTGCGAACACGACTCCCACTTGGCCGATTTTTTTCCTTTTCTTTGTACAAATGATAAGTAATTTTCAAAGAAAATATTATAGAAAAATCTTAAATTAGGTACTCTGCTTACGTACAATCGGTATTTAAAATGCACGCATATTATGGTATTTTATTAAAAGAGTATATATTATAATTAAATAACCTTAAATAAATTTAACGCAACTTAAATACTAGTTAAATAACCATTGGTGTAATCATTGCTTGGTATAATAACGTTAAAACCTCGGCGAATTTATCCGACAAGCTTTTTCGTAGCTGAATCGAACATTTTCTTTTCTCTTCAAAAAAGGAATCAGTGTACGTTATGTTTATTACACACACTAGTGGATACCCGCGGATTTCGCCGCGTGGTTCCCATCCCCGTGGGAATATCGGAATGAAATATAGCCTATGTCACTCGAGAATAATGTTTTTTTTTATTCACTACAGGGTAGCACTTAGCCTTCATCACACCTGATATTTATTATTATTATTATACTCTTTATTGCACTCAATATAAACAGTAAAAATACAATATTAGAAATGGAGTATGCAAGGGAGAGCTTATCTCTAAAAGAGATCTCTTCTAGCCAACCCAGGACGTGTGAGC
This sequence comes from Crambus lathoniellus, assembly GCA_949710035.1. Classification (NCBI taxonomy): domain Eukaryota; kingdom Metazoa; phylum Arthropoda; class Insecta; order Lepidoptera; family Crambidae; genus Crambus; species Crambus lathoniellus. The sequence goes on along the minus strand of OX453303.1, from coordinate 5,164,606 downwards.
AAATGAAAGTAGGAGATGCAAAGTGCAAAAAAAAATATTATTATAGATATTATGTGGTGATAAGGCTGAAGGTGGAAGCGCACTACTCCTGGAATCCTCAGTTACTGAGGAACTGGCTATCTTATCTCTAACTGCCGGAAAACAACAATCCTGAAAACAACGTCGTTATGGCGTCAGACTTAGATAAGATGGTGGTAGCCAGCCAGGCGGACTTATAACAAGTCCGACCACCAACCAAACCGAATACAATACGTACCCCCCTGGGAAACGAACCCGGGACCTCTTTGTCTGAAAGCGGTGGTGTGAACCACTAGACCATAGAGGCGGTTGAAATGTAACTGTCTACTTACTGGTGAAAGAATTTTTTAAAATCGGTTCAGTAGCATTATCAGTATCAGTAGTGTAGTCGCAATAGCTTATCCATTACGAACAAACCTACATACAAACCAACAAACAAAAAACCGAATCTTTCCTCTTAACCATAGTAGTAGGAACTTATAGTAAAATACATAACCCTTTTTTGGCTTCGCCGCAGACGGGTAAAAAAAGTTACTTCCTCAAAAAACACAACATGCAAGATGCACCGACCGCTGGCCCGCCCGAAACATATTGCACATGTATGTACCTATGTACACAACGAAAATACCAGTGCGCAATACCTGCATGGCATGTTGTGTTTTTTGTGGATTTATTTTCCTTTTTTCTCACAATGGTTAAGGACTTCTGCCAGGTGATGCCTGATTTAAGGGCACGTACTTCCAAATTATCGAAATCAACCTATTTTTGATTCAAAAGTAAACAATCAAATATTCTTTACTATGAGCAGATAAAAATATAATGTTGAAGTTTCATAAACGCTCTTGATTATTTTGTGGCTAGAAACACGATATTCGTATCGTAACTCGACAATAAAAAAAATCAAAAACAAAGAAAATTTTCATTATTTTCATATTTTTTTGGTTTTATACTTAGACTATTAATCTCTAATTCACGAATAATATATATAAAAATATGTAATGACATATTGTAGACTATTATCAGGCTACTTTTTCAAAAAGTGAATTTATGCTCAAAATAACAACAAAAACATTGAAAACATGAAAAAGTGAGGTTATTTTCATAACTCTTCACACGTAAGGAAAAAGACAAAGACAGAGTTGTTGGAAGATCCTGCCCTTAATCAAATAATATTGGTAAATATAGCTGTAATATAAGTATTTAACAGAGGTTTTGCTGCGAGTGAAATATTACACACACACATAAGCTATCATTATACTAGCGGATCCTCGCGGTTGTACCCGCGTGGTACCCGTTCCCGTGGGAATATCGGGATGAAATATAGCCTATAGCCTTCCTCGATAAATGGACTGTCCAAGACAAAAAAAAACAATTCGGTCCAGTAGTTAGGTACCTGCTGAAATTAGAGCGTTCAAACAAACAAACTCTTTAGCTTTATAATATTGAAGTATAGATATTTTTTACAAACTCTGTGAATGCAGTTTTATTTCTTGTCAAAAATAAAGAATTTTTTCTGCTATCTCCACTATTTAAAGTACTTTCCCTTCATGTCCCCATAACTTTGGGGCATCCTGTATATGGTATGTAAAGATAATAATTATTGACTACTTACGGACTATTTGCATCCTTCATTTAAACAGCTACTTAATCATTGTTGTGTTAATTAAACGCCTTCTGACCACAAAACAGAAAGCAACTTTCGAACAAAAGATTTCCTTACAATACTTACAATACCTTTTAATTAACCCATTTTTAAAGGAGTAATAATGTGTTATGTTATGATAATAGAAAAGCCTTGGAGAAAGAAAGCAATCGCGGTTATCTCGGGGCATAATTTTGTTTGCCCTTTTATTGTATAAATTCATTGAATATATTGTGACATAATTTATTCCTTTGCGGAAACTCGGTCTGATGGCTGCCTAGGACAGCAAAGGATATAGCTTTTTCTTTCGAGAACTGGAATAAAAGAAAGGTTGAGATTAAGAAAAATGAAGATAATTTTGGTATTGTGACGTTTTAACTGTTGTACTTATATCTATTCTGTGGTTTGAATTCGAATTGTTATAATCGACAAAGAAATGATATACTTACATAGTATAAATAAATATTTTCTTACAATCACACCAATTATCTAGTCACATAGTAAATTTCCTAAGAAACTGTGTCTACGTGAACTTGATAACGGATAAATATATACTTTTTTAAGATTTTAAATTATTTTTATGCATTCACAATGCAATTTTTGTAAGTACAGGAAAAATGTGATAGTAAAAAACCACGAGCCCTATAAGTAGCCTGCCTGCCTGTAATCCCGCCTGAAAGCTACTTATAGGGCTCGTGGTTTTTTACTATCACATTTTTCCTATATATACTTTTTTGTTTGTAAATACCTACATACTTAATATACATAGAAAACACCCAGACCAAGACAAATAGACATGTTCATGGACACAAATATTTGTCTTGTTCGGGAATCGAACCCGAGACCTCTGGTGCAGAAAGCTGGTAGTTTACCCCTGCGCCAAATCGGTCGTCGAATAGGTCGAGTTTCCCTGTCACCCTTTGTGAAAATCACAATCTTATAACTAGTTTGGTTTTTCGTTTAAGTACAAATAGCCAGCCTCAGCGGATATGCAATCACAACGTGGCCAAGACGTCTGCAAAGATGCCGAAACTTCTGGCCTAATCACGACCTATACAGATTCTCCCAGGCCCAAACTTATTAGCGGCCAACGCTTGAACATGTAGGTACAGTCAAGAGCAATAATATAATTATATACAACATAGAACTTTGTCACATTGAAGCGAACCAAAAGACAAATAACAGTGTCACAGAAGTGATTCAATATTTGTAATATGACATAGTCCTGTATTGGGTACATGTTATAGCTCGTGACTGTACATGAAACTAAAAATGCAAGTCTTTATTGCCAATGCTAACTAAGTGTACCGACCTCAGCTCATATAATAGAGGTACCGACACTGGTCTTAAAATATAAATAATGTAGATCTTAAAGACTAAATCGCCCATAACGGACACATCAATAAGGCAAGCTGCCCAACACAGAACATGAGAGAAAAAAATCTTTCCGTGTTCTGTGCTGCCCAAGTTATGTAGTAATTTATAAATTACTACCTTTTATAAATAAGTATTGGACACCATCACATACAATTTGTTCCAATACCAAAACTACTATAGCATAAGCACTAGTATTATGGAAACTGGAAACAACGAGGCGTATTACCACATACGCCCAGACACGAAGAAATATTGAAAAGTATGTTTTCGATATTTACCCGACCGGGGATCGAACCCGGGACCTCTTGAGATAGCGGCACCTTGAAAACCAGTGCGTACACCACTCGGCCACGGAGGTCGTCTGACTCAGAAGGAGGTCGTCTGACGCATAAAATGTCTGTTTAATGTCTTTTTTCATCTTCTTTCGTTCTAAATAAAGCCTAAAGTCTTAAGGCGAGGATTCCCGACTGAAATACGCACGCCAACGCTTGCTCGGCCGCGCTCGATACACTTCGCGCGGACCCAGCGGCAGCCGGCAGTGAAGCTGTGAACTCGCGAGCGCCCCGCGAATCGAAAATCACTTAAGATTCAATTAAAAATGAAATAATACAAAAATTAAATTTATGACGGCCGGAATCCCTCGGCTATTCAAAGACAAATTATTTACATATGTTTTTCATTAACTAAAATCAAGTATACTGCAAGTAATATGATATTTGAATTGTTATTTGACGGATGTTTGGAATTTTCTTTGATACATTAGAGTGGGTCTTAAGATGAACATGGACAAGACGAAAATCATGTTCAATGCCCATGTTGCACCCGCTTCAGTTAATGTTGGGAACATTACACTCGAAGTTATTCGAGGTTATTGACCACTATGTTTACCTAGGACAGACGGTCCAGTTAGGTAAGTATAACTTTGAGAAAGAGATCTCTCGTCGAATCCAGCTCGGATGGGCAGCGTTTGGGAAGCTCCGACATATATTCGCATCCGAAATACCTCAATGTATCAAGACGAAAGTCTTTGACCAGTGTGTGTTGCCAATAATGACTTATGGAAGCGAGACGTGGTCTTTTACTATGGGTCTCATAAGAAGGCTCAAAGTCATCCAGCGAGGAATGGAGAGAGCGATGCTTGGTATTTCCCTGCTCGATCGAATCAGAAATGATGAAATCCGCAGGAGAACTAAAACAACCGACATCGCTCGAAGGATTGCATCATTGAAGTGGCAGTGGGCGGGACACATAGCGCGGAGAACCGATGGCCGTTGGGGTGGACAGGTTCTTGAATGGCGACCGCGTGCCGGACGACGTTCCGTGGGCAGGCCCCCTACAAGGTGGACCGAAAATCTGGTCAAGGTCGCGGGAAGCCGCTGGATGCGGGCAGCGCAGGACCGATCGTTGTGGAGATCCTTGGGGGAGGCCAATGCCCAGCAGTGGGCGCCGTTCGGCTGACATGATGATGATGTTGATGATGACATTAAAGTATCACTAATGGAAAATATAACGGCCGGAAGCACTAGATAAATGACTGTAAAATAACATATTTTTTTCCAAATTTTGAGTACTTGTGGTTTGAAAGTAATCCATAATTTAAAATACCCTATTTTCGGGAATCCTCCCCTTAATCTTAATATATCTTATTACTAGCTGACCCGGCGCGACTTCGTTCGCGTGGCCCTACCCCCTACTCCACACTACCCCTACCGTATCACTACTTTATCCCTACCCTACCCCTACCCTACCCCTACCCTACCCCTACCCTACCCCTACCCTACCCCTACCCTACCCCTACCCTACCCCTACCCTACCCCTACCCTACCCCTACCCTACCCCTACCCTACCCCTACCCTACCCCTACCCTACCCCTACCCTACCCCTACCCTACCCCTACCCTACCCCTACCCTACCCCTACCCTACCCCTACCCTACCCCTACCCTACCCCTACCCTACCCCTACCCTACCCCTACCCTACCCCTACCCTACCCCTACCCTACCCCTACCCTACCCCTACCCTACCCCTACCCTACCCCTACCCTACCCCTACCCTACCCCTACCCTACCCCTACCCTACCCCTACCCTACCCCTACCCTACCCCTACCCTACCCCTACCCTACCCCTACCCTACCCCTACCCTACCCCTACCCTACCCCTACCCTACCCCTACCCTACCCCTACCCTACCCTACCCTACCCCTACCCTACCCCTACCCTACCCCTACCCTACCCCTACCCTACCCCTACCCTACCCCTACCCTACCCCTACCCCTACCCCTACCCTACCCTACCCTACCCCTACCCTACCCCTACCCTACCCCTACCCTACCCCTACCCTACCCCTACCCTACCCCTACCCTACCCCTACCCTACCCCTACCCTACCCCTACCCTACCCCTACCCTACCCCTACCCTACCCCTACCCTACCCCTACCCTACCCCTACCCTACCCCTACCCTACCCCTACCCTACCCCTACCCTACCCCTACCCTACCCCTACCCTACCCCTACCCTACCCCTACCCTACCCCTACCCTACCCCTACCCTACCCCTACCCTACCCCTACCCTACCCCTACCCTACCCCTACCCTACCCCTACCCTACCCCTACCCTACCCCTACCCTACCCCTACCCTACCCCTACCCTACCCCTACCCTACCCCTACCCTACCCCTACCCTACCCCTACCCTACCCTACCCTACCCCTACCCTACCCCTACCCTACCCCTACCCTACCCCTACCCTACCCCTACCCTACCCCTACCCTACCCCTACCCTACCCCTACCCTACCCCTACCCTACCCCTACCCTACCCCTACCCTACCCCTACCCTACCCCTACCCTACCCCTACCCTACCCCTACCCTACCCCTACCCTACCCCTACCCTACCCCTACCCTACCCCTACCCTACCCCTACCCTACCCCTACCCTACCCCTACCCTACCCCTACCCTACCCCTACCCTACCCCTACCCTACCCCTACCCTACCCCTACCCTACCCCTACCCTACCCCTACCCTACCCCTACCCTACCCCTACCCTACCCCTACCCTACCCCTACCCTACCCCTACCCTACCCCTACCCTACCCCTACCCTACCCCTACCCCTACCCCTACCCTACCCCTACCCTACCCCTACCCTACCCCTACCCTACCCCTACCCTACCCCTACCCTACCCCTACCCTACCCCTACCCTACCCCTACCCTACCCCTACCCTACCCCTACCCTACCCCTACCCTACCCTACCCCTACCCTACCCCTACCCTACCCCTACCCTACCCCTACCCTACCCCTACCCTCCCCCTACCCTACCCCTACCCTACCCTACCCCTACCCTACCCCTACCCTCCCCCTACCCTACCCCTACCCTACCCCTACCCTACCCCTACCCCTACCCTACCCCTACCCTACCCCTACCCCTACCCTACCCCTACCCTCCCCCTACCCTACCCCTACCCTACCCCTACCCTACCCCTACCCCTACCCTACCCCTACCCTACCCCTACCCTACCCCTACCCCTACCCTACCCCTACCCTACCCCTACCCCAAATTTCACATAAACCATCTACTAAATAGTCCGACCAAAGCCTAAACATTTGGTTTGGATTGAACAGGTGAGCCCGTTCTCGAGTTATAAAATTACAACGAAAAGTGCCATTGATTTTTATCTATTCTGTTAGGTAGCTTGATATCATTTCTTTAGTGTACGCAATATCAATTTCTGAACGCACGCATGAATATGAATTTGACAACAAATAAATACCTATGTCAATCCTTTTTCATTTCTGACACTATTATATACAATAATATTATAACGTCATTGATTCTATAATTTTAAAATCTAAAATACGCGATAATCCGATAATTGTGAATATATGTTGTCGATTCGAAACCTTTATTTAATTACATTCTTTAATTTGAGGGGAGAGTTGACCGTATCGACGGGATGAACATCAAATGTTTGACAGGTACGAAACTCAGGAACAATTTGTATGGGAAAATGTTTTCTCTTTTATTTAATTTTTTCGTCAATTTTACAATGTTTTTATTAGTTATTCTGCTATTTAGGACGAAAACAAATCCAACAAATCAAAAACCATGGCAATCGGTCCAGCCGTTCTCGAGTTATAAGTGTTGTAACAAACACGACTTTCTTTTATATATATAGATAGATAGATAGATTAATCTTAATCTTCCCGCTGTCCGTACCAAGCGCTTCGCTAGTTCATTCCTCATATCCTCATACAAAGCGCCAAAGAATGGAATATGTGTTCCCGGCTTCCCGCGATTCTTACAACATAATATCTCCACAGTCTATACACACAATATGTGATAATATCTCTTAATGGGCAGGCGTGTAACATCTTAAACTGAATCCTGTCCAAATGTCTGTCTGGTTTTTAATAAACTAAAATATACACATTTTAAGAGCCATTTCGCACTTTGCAATTGTCTCGCTCGCACAATAAACATTTTTAAAGATTGTGGAAAACACATTGTGTTTTTTTAGAAAAGTGGTTCATTATGTCCCTACAACGCAAATAGTTATACATTATTAAACATATTTCAACATTGTCAATACTGCAATAATACTAGATCTACGAGCTTAAAGTTTTCAAAAATTTTCTTCCACATTCTAACCAATACTCAATAAAATGAATAAAATAACATATACAAACTATCCGTAACATTGCGTTGTAGTGACCTTTTCTAAAAAACAATGTGTTTTCCCAAAGCCATCTTCTATCTCACTCGTCGCAAGCAGCCGAGAAATAATAGCGGGCCATGGGTTTCCACAATCCATGAAAATGTTGCATTGTGCGAGCGAGACAACTGCCAAATGGCTCTAATTGCGAAATGGCTCCTAATGATTCTGAGAGAGAATTCTGAGAGGGAAAGATTCTGAAAAATAATAAGATTTTAAGCGTTCTTCTCATGAAAGTACATAAGTCCTAAAGATTTTCGCGTCTCAGTCGTCTCAGTTCATAAACACGATAAAAAAATCATAACTATTTCTTACTGATTGAATATCTGATTTATTTTCCTCAAGAGTACTACGCCCGCAATTCGATTATACCGTGATCCCGATTATACCCACATCGCTCCTTAGGGATCACTTTAAATCATCATGATAGAAAGTAGCCTAGCTTTGTCCTTTTCCTAGGGTTTAATCTAACTCTTTGGCAATTTTATTCACCAATATAGCTTTCGTTACCAGTAGGTAGGTAAACTTACCTATTTTGTTTGTTTGGATAGTAGAAGATTGAATATTCGTATAAATAACTAATCTACCTATTATACGATAGATTGAAACAGTTTTTGATAGACAAACACCAAAAAAAAAACAACGGGTTGCACTCCGAGAGTGCCGGCAGAAGTGAAAAAAAAGGGCTTCCTAGACTTTTTTAAAAAAAAAAGGAATTTGACAAAAAAAATAAAAAGACACGGACTGGATTTGAACCGAGGTCTTCTGGCTTCGATGCCGCCCGTTTTCTAATCTGAGCTATTACAACTTTGGAAACGGTGGCGAAATTTGCCTTCGTATTCTAATAACATTGTAACAGGTTTTCGATCAAGTCACGTGTCCGCCTTACGAATTTTTGATCTGAAGGTCACGTGTCCTGACGCGAGTTTAACATTTTTTACCCATCACCAAAAGTGCGCAACGCCGCTAAAGAAGTTTTGGTTTCAAAACATTTCAAGCCAAGTTCAAGCTAACAGAACTGGCGAGCAGCAACGTGTGTTATATTACACGAATGATTTGGAGCCACTTTTGACCCTCTCATAACTCAAAAGCTATTAGGTACACATAAACATGTCAAATTGGCTCATATATTGAGACTTGTGAGATACATAAATGTGCTCCGAATCCCTCTCAATCGGCGACTACCCCTTCTGGGAGTCAGTCGAACTAATTTCATTCATTCCCGGCCACGCCCACTTTGGACGTCGGACGTACTAAATTCACATATGGCCGGTCAGCCCTTCAGGTTGTCGGTCATTTTCAGTGCGCACTTCACTTAGGTGAGTGACGCCCTGCGCCACGCCCCTCCCGGGGCGTGGTCGCCTTAGATAAGCTGAAATACCCGTCCAGGTAACAGCTGTTTTCAGGCAGTGTTTAGTCGGTAAGAGTCCGACATAACCATTACAGCCGGCTGTAATGGTATCCATGAGGATTCACTGCCTCCTTCCCCCGCAGTCCGGAAGGTTGCCGGATGAGCGACTGTTTCAATAGGAAACGGTCGGTCGTTCGACGCAAAAAAAAAAAAAAAAAAAAAAAAAAAGCCTTGCGCCCACACTTCTCATCACTCTCTGCGCGGGACGGACGTCTCGCGCCCGCCCTCTCCGCTCTCCTCGCACTCTCCGTATTGTGAGTATTCCAGTGCACAGCGACCTTTCGCTTGTACTCGTCGCAAACATCGCTGCTTTGCGTTTGTATCAAAACGTAAAGTGGTTATTTTTGCTCGCGATTTGAGTTGGTGGAAACTTAACAGTGCCAACTAAGCCAACTTGAGCGCTCCCGGTTCGCTCTCTAGGCCTCCCAGGCCTAGGAAAACCGCAGTCCCGGACCCATTGCACTTGGGCCTAGTCCCAAGGGAAAGGGAGCGAGTGGCTATCCATTAGGGATACCTGCTCACACGGCAGTCCCCCCTCCCCCCTGCCCCTGGCGGGGGGTGTCTCTTTTGCTCTTCTAGCATTGTTATTATCTGTCTCTTTTAAATTTCATTCTCGCCGCTATGGACGCGGCAATGATAGCGTTTGTTAAACGCATCATGGCGATCCCAGGTATCATGGATACCATAATTCCAATCGTCGAGTCGGCTGAAAAGCGACTCGATTCGAATCCAACCACTTCCAATGAGATGGAGTTCACTCCCACCTCATTGAAGAGGGCCTCGTCTGAGAGGTCCATTTCCTCGTCAGACATTTCTCAGGACCTCCCGACTGTTACCGTAAACAGTCTCCCCCGCAAGGGGAAAAAAGGGAAAAAAGCCAAGAATCGGCCCTTGCCGATTCCGGAGCTCCCGAAAACCCCCTCCCCCACTCTACCCCCGGTTGCTCAAAGCAAACCCACACCCACTCTCACTTCGCTGGACAAGACTGCTACCGCGGTCACAGCGCCCACCACGGCCAATGTGCCACCAACCTCCGCGCAAAACGCGCCAACCCGCCCACACACGCGGGCCGATCCCACTCCCGCCAAACCTAAGGCGCCTCCCCCGGTTTTCCTTCGGGCAAAGGACAAATGGACCGAAGTGTCTAAAATGTGCCTAGCCGCTAAAATTAACTACACCCGTGCGTCCAACACGGGTTCTGCCATTAAGATCGAGGTGTCCACCATCTCTGATTATCGTGAGCTAATCAAGCTGCTATCTACTTCTAAGATAGCTTACCATACTTTCGCGCTCTCGGAAGAGCGTAAGATCCGCGCGGTACTCCGAGGGGTACCCGTGGAGCTTCCCACCGATGAGATCAAAGCCGATCTCATCAGCCAAGGCTTCCCTGTCGAAGCCGTACATCCGATGTACGGCCATGGCAGGCGCCGCTTCCCTCTGGCGTTGGTCGCTATGACCAACACAGCCCAAGCCAAAGAGCTTTACAAGGCCAAAGAAATTATCATCTGCGGCCTTTCAAAAATCACCGTCGAGGCCCCGCGCAGTCGCGGGGTCCCAGCGCAATGCCACCGGTGCCAACTTTACGGGCACGCGGCGGCCAATTGCACGGCCCCACCAAGGTGCGTCAAATGCCCTGGCTCCCATTTCACCAGTGAGTGTGAACGCACTCGTGACACTCCTGGTCAGCCCGCGTGTGTCAACTGCGGCCTCACCGGCCACCCGGCCAACTGGAGAGGGTGCATACGCGCCCCCCGCCCAGATCCCAAGTCCCAGTCATATAAAAAAAGGGCCAAACCGGCAACCTCCCAGGAGGCCGCAGGCGGGCCCTCCCCCCCCTCCCACAAACAACACCCAAAACTTCCCCGATCTTCCAAAATCGGGAGGTAGGACAGCTGCACAGGCCACAAAGTCGGCCTGGGGTGGCTCTAAGACCTACACCCCTACCCAGGTACCCGCCCCCACAAATTGGCGCTCTGAAGCGCTCCCCCCGATGCAATCACAGTCCTACTCTAAAGAGGAAGATCTTGATTACGTCCTCAATTCAATAAAAAATATTGACTTCGATGAGGTCTCAATCATAGCCCATAAGTTACGCAATGCCCGGACTAGCCGCGAGCGCGTAATAATAATGGCCCAACATAGTCAGTGTCTAAAAACACTTCAAAGTTTGAATTAAAACTTCCTCCCACTCAATAATTATTATTATTATTATTAATATTCCGCCAACCATTCCACGGCCAACCTGAGCCGCCTATTGGAGGCCCAGGAAGCCGTCTTAGCCCAGGACCCCTCTGGTCATACCCAATCACTTTCACAGGACCCCTCAGGTCAGCCCCAGTCCTCTCAATCGGCGACTACCCCTTCTGGGAGTCAGTCGAATTAATTTCATTTCATTTCCGGCCACGCCCACTTTGGGCGTAAGCCGTATTAAATTCACACATGGCCGGTCAGCCCTTCAGGATGTCGGTCATTTTCAGTGCGCACTTCGCTTAGGTGAGTGACGCCCTGCGCCACGCCCCTCCAGGGGCGTGGTCGCCTTCGATAAGCTGAAATACCCGTCCAGGTAACAGCAGATTTCAGGCAGTGTTTAGTCGGTAAGAGTCCGACATAACCATTACAGCCGGCTGTAATGGTATCCATGAGGATTCACTGCCTCCTTCCCCCGCAGTCCGGAAGGTTGCCGGATGAGCGATTGTTTCAATAGGAAACGGTCGGTCGTTCGACGCAAAAAAAAAAAAAAAAAAAAAAAAAAAAGCCTTGCGCCATACCATAAACATGCGCAGCTATCCCCTCGACGACACGGTCAGCGCTAAACTTGTGCCGCTACTTGTAACATGCCTGTAATGAGAATCAGCAATCAAAATTGATGACAGTCGGTCATGTGGATTTTAAGGTCGTCACGTGAATAGATAACGAGTGGAATACCATCCTTAAGTATTTTTTTATCCAAACATCAAAGGTTAGTAAGATAATATAGAAAAAGATACCACAAAAATGACAAATTATTATACCCTGTTAACGTAGAAAAATACAGTCGATGAGTGGATTAACAAAAACCATTTGATAATAAGTTATTATCCCATAAAAACAAATGTGAAATGAGAGCCAAGTTCAATCTTCTTTTATATAAAACTCTTGCGTTACCTACTGACTGACGGACAACGCACAGCCGAAACTACCGGGTGCAAGAAGCTGAAATTTGGCATGTATGTTTCTTGGGGAGTATAGGGGAGCACTGATTGAGGATTTTTCGAAATTCGCTGTTTAAGGGGGTAAAAAGGGATTCCACGCAGAAGAAGTCGCGAGCGGAGAGCTAGTATTATGATACCTATATACCTTGCCTATATGCCCTACAAAGGAAATGAGATCTAAATGCCAAAAGTCCCATCGGAGCTGGTTGTGAGACGGGTCGATTTTTTCTAAATACTTAATTTTCCATTTTTCAACCATAATGGTTGCATTGTGAAAGCAACAAAGTAAAACTTTTAATGACAGGATTCAGATAGCTTATTTAACACTCATAAAACTATCTTAACTTGACATCTAAAGTAATGGATAAGTCTGGTTATGATTGAAAATTGTTACGAAATTTTGTTCAACTGTTAATCTGGTTCTGTTCGAAAATTTACTCAATGATGTCAATTTACATAATATGAAATTGACTGAAAATATTTTGTGAGTGCATAGAATTGATCTTTTGGAACAGCCAATTGAATTTCTGTGTTATTTTCCATACAATTAGTTTGCAATCAAACAGTTCAAACATTCCCAGTGTTGATGCCCAATTAGGCACACTTTGGTTTCAATTAGCAGGCGTCGCTATACTGTCCGCATGCGATGTGGTTCCGGGAGTTTCCGGACACTGCACTTTAATTGCTTGCCAATGAAACGGGATCCGATGCTATATGAACGCAATCACAAATAGTATGTCGGAACTTCGAATATAAAATTGAAATAAAATGTTGACCAACGTCACCATAAAGAATTCTCAGACAAGTAGCTTATCAGTTTCAAAGGTATTTATAAAAAGAAACAAAATTTCATATTATATGCCTGCTGTAGAGAAAGCGGTAGAGTAGAGCGAGAGTACTAACTATCCTACTTACTATACTAATGTAGACATCATTGGTAGAGTAGAGTAGCTAGCACCGAGGACAAGCTACTCTACCATTTTCCTTCCCCCTCCCCGGCGCTCACTCTACTCTACCGATTACTCGACCCATGTAAACAGTTACTAGAATAACTAGTTCAGACTTTATTAGAGCGTTTCTTACAATTTCTCGATGAGTGGCGTTCATTTTGTTCTAGCGTTTCTTACCGAGTGACATAAAAGCGTTACTCTACTAACAAAATGAAAATTTACGTGTATACAGTTACTCTACTAAAACTGATAGAGTACTGAGAACTGGGTGCCTACCATCAACTTTAAGACAGCGATTAAAAAATAGCGCGATAAAGAATAGGTTCCTAAAATGAATTGCTTTCTTTCGTACTCTGACCTTCTAAAAACTGGATCGCAAATGAATTGCTAAATGTAAATGACCGAACGATTTGTGTCCTTATTTCTTCTACCCGTCTCTTTCACTCGATTCTGTCATGCCCGGAGAGTGAGAGGGACGGGTACAACCTGCAGGTGTCATGTTAGCTTGGCCGAGTTATAAGTCAAATAAGAGTACATGACAGCTTAGCGGCTGTGAAATGTCATTGCATGATCACTGAATCGCTGTCATTGATATTAAGCTGTCGTGGTACGAATAAGCGAAGCAGATCAGTTTAGGTCCTAAACAAAACCGCAATAAGAGTTGATGGTAGGCACCCTGGTAGAGTAGTATGATAGTTCATTCCTTATGGCTGCTGTTCACGGGTAGAGTAAACGGTAGAGTACTAACGCCCGAATACTCGTACGCTACTTATCTTTTGGAGCGTCTCACTTTAAATGTCAAACATATGAAAGAGATGTCATGATGTTTGAGACGCTCCCAAAGATAATTTGCGTTCGAGAATTCGGGCGTAAGGCTCTACACTACCGTTTACTCTAGGTACCCGTGTTCAGCAGGCATGGATAATACCTTTTGGAGTTGCGTTACATGGCCACAAACTTTGCTGTGCCGGTGGCCAAAATGTGAAACTAGCGTGTTTTTTTTAAATGTCATTCTGCTGTCAAGTTGATGTCCAACCATAGCGCTGCTGGCGGCTGAAGTTCTTAGAAGTCAGGGCCGGTTAAATTGCTACAAAAAAAAGAAAAACGTACGTAGCGCCACTGTCACCGGAACAGAAAAGGTTGTGGCACTGTACGCGACAGTAACACTTGTACTACTCGGTCGAGCTAACATGACACCTGCAGGTTATACCCGTCCCTTTCACTCTGCAGGCATGACAGAATCGAGTGAAAGAATTAGAGTTGGGCTTCAGGTGTCATGTTAACTTGACCGAGTTATACACACACACTTCGCCTGCGCCGCATCTGTACACACGCTGTATAATTATGTGACGCTCTATTCTAAAAGGTATTAAGGGCACGCACTTCCAAATTATCGAAATCAACCTATTTTTGGTTCAAAAGTAAACAATCAAATATTCTTTATTATGAGCAGATGAAAATATAACGTTGAAGTTTCATAAACGATCTTGATTATTTTGTGGCTAGAAACACGATATTCGTATCGTAACACGACAATAAAAAAATTCAAAAGCTATGAAAATTTTCATTATTTTTATATTTTTTTGGTTTTATACTTAGATTATTAATCTTTAATTCACGAATAATAGATCGAAAAATAGGTACTTAATAACATATGGTAGACTAATTCTCAGGCTACTTTTTCAAAAAGTGAATTTATGCTCAAAATAACAGCAATAACATTGAAGAAATGAAAAAGTGAGGTTATTTTCATTACTCTTCACACGTAAGGAAAAAGACAAAGACAGAGTTTTTGGAAGATCCTGCCCTTAACCTATTAGCATTTGAACCGCATTTAAGATAAAAACAGTTATTGGTGGATTTAAGAAGGATTTATTGATATTCTCATGTACTTGCAAATATGTACGTAACTTCCCATCCTTTAATTATGTCCCTTTCCTGGATATGCATACTGAATATTGCTATCCCGCTCGCACCTACGCGAGAGAGTGAGTGACATCTCGTCTACTAGAATCAACTGTTGGACGACATATTGAATTTCCCCTTCGAATACCGCCGCGGCGCGATCCACATGTGCTGCTGATCAATGGAATCAATAATTTACATATCCGCACCGATAGTTTATCTTCAAAATACGTGTTAGTGTGTTAAATAACTGATTGAGTACTTATTAGTGAACATCTAGGTTAGGTAGGTTTTTTCTCCCAATAAACTTTCTCAAGCAATTGTGCTAACCGCCCCGACGCTGATCGCCAACGAGCGTCGGCCTGAGCTGATCCAGAGATCTGAAGAGCCACCATCATCAAGCAATTCAAGTAAGTGTGCATGTCTTTTCCATCTGAACGAGCTGTGATTGTGTCCTTTGTCTCTCATCCTCTTACAGCTCAGTTGTTCCGCCCCATTTTACGTCTACGTGTTTGCAAGTAAAAATATACTTTGTTTTCACGGTAGAAACCGCCCCATATACAATCCACAAAAATTATAAGCTCCTCATTTGCCACACCAGTTATTTTGATATTAAAAATAAATTACAGCCGATATGTTGCCAAGGACCAATCTTACTATAATTGAAAAAGTTGTACCAATTGCGAAAGTTTAGATGTTTGGCTGAAATTAGGGACACAGATACTTTGTAGCCTGGAGAGGAACATAGCCTACTTTTTATCCCGGAAAAATATCACATTCCCGCGAGATAACGTCGTGTAGTCCACGCGGGCGAAGCCACAGGCGGTAAGCTAGTAGCTGTATAAAAAAAATCCACCAATGGCCGTGAGAAAAACAGGACTCTCGCAGTCTACACCAACACTACTCATGGTTTGTCCCTGAGCTTTGTTAAACGTCATGTAGAAACTCACACTAATTGGGAATTGCACGCGTTTGAACTGAAACGGATAGTTGCTCATCGAGTCTCATACAGGAGTGTCATCACATCACAGACTAAATATGTACCCTTAGTGTAAGTTTTTATGACAAGCAAACGCAAACTATTTCGATTCCGTATTTATGTCAATTTGTATGAAAACTATATAAGCGCGCTACTCGCCGCTAGAGGCGCTAATACAGTTTTCATACAAATTGACATAAATACGGAATCGAAATAGTTTGCGTTTTTTGACATAAAAACTTACACTACTGGCAATGGTGGGTACACTCAATAATATTACTATCCAATGGATCAAAGGCCACAGTGGATCACGTGGAAACGACCTGGCTGATGAGCTGGCGAGGAGGGGATCGGATAGGGTGATGATTGGCCCTGAACCGGTCGCACCCATTCCGGCGATCTGGTTTGCTGGTAAGATCCGTGAACACACTGCCCTTACGCACCACCATGAATGGAGCTCACTGGAAACATGCAGGCAGGCGAAAATGGCACTACCGCGCCTGGACGCCCGTTTGTCCAGAGCTCTCATTAAGCTAAGTAGATCACAGTAATTACGCCTGGTGACGGGTGCTATAACAGAAATTTCAACAGACACCTTTCAACTTAGGTATCACCGACAGCCCCCTATGCAGGGGTTGCATAAGGGCCAAAGAAACAGCTGCTCACGTCCTGGTTGAATGTGACAAAGTGGCCCCCTACCGGGCGAGGTACCTCGGCTCGCCGGGAAGCGTCCACGAAGCGGTCTCCGACGAGAGGGCGCTGGGTGCTTTCCTGGCAGAGCTGAGCTAGCTGGAGTAATCCGGCTGCACACCCTCCACACGCAAAATAGGCGCAATAAGACGTCGAGTAGCGGAAAACGCCCGTACCGACAGAAGAAGAAGGATAGTTGCTCGGTATAAGTAGTATCCGAGGGAAGAAAACATAATTCACCCGCATCACATCTTGTTAAGGTGGTTCGATCAGCTCAGTAGCGCCACCAATGGAAAAATTAAGTACGTTTTATTAAAGGCTTAGATTAAAAAGTTTCTGTTATTTTGCGCAATTATAAGAGTAAAATGCATTTTATAAATATACTTTTAAGAACTCAAACTTAAGCAATAAGTCGTGTCATGATTTTAGAAGGTTTTTCTTATTTTTTAATAGCAACACTGGTAATGCCGTCTCTTGCCGCCATTTTGTTAAATTTAATAGGCTAATCTGTGGTAAAATCGGTGGGGGTAGCTAGGCTTGAGCCCGATTAACGAGCAAAGAGAGGTCATTCTTCAAACTAGCCTCGAGGGGATAAGTTCACTAAGACGTCGACTGTATCTATATTGTTATACCTGTACTATGCCTGTACCTGTAAGTTGGATCAATAATTATATAAGTGTTATCTGGAGTCTGCGTTTTCTTCATATTTCAGAAGCGGTAAAGTACCCACGTAAGTTTATTTCTAAACCTGATAATAAGAATAATTGCTTATTCTGTGCTATAGTAATGCCAAACGAGTTATTTTATTCTCTTCACGCAGAGAAAGGATAAATATTCCAGATTCCATGTTAATGCGTATTTTTTTATCTAAATGACATTTTAAATACCTTTGCGGTGGATTGTGTTTCGTACATGGTCGGGGCTACTCTCCGACGGAACGGACATAAACTAAATCGCATTTGTGTTTTAATTGATTGTGTTCGTATACGGTCGGGGCTACCCTCCGACTATACTAACATAATTTAAAAAGTCTATATGCGTAGCTTAGTACTAAGATTTTACTAATTCGTGTTCGGGGCTACTCTCCGATCGTGTTAGTTAAATCTAAAGCGTTAAAATTGGAATATTTGTGTGGCGGATTGTGTTCCGTACATGGTCGGGGCTACTCTCCGACGGAACGGACATAAACTAGATCACACTTTTATTTGAATTGATTAATTGTGTTCGTGTACGGTCGGGGCTACCCTCCGATTATACTTACATAATTTTAAACGCGGGTATGTAGTTGATATTTTCGTATGGCACGATCATAGCGTACCATGAATCTGGCATAATATCTTGATTGTTGTTGTTTAATTTACATGATGTATTAAATGTGGATTGTACAGAATTAATGGAGATGATTAGCATTATTATATTATTAGAGTAGGTACTTGCTGTTTATGTTGTTTATAATCTTACACATGGAGCTAGGACTGGCAGTTTTGGCTGTGTACCTACATGTAATGTTTTAAGTAATTAGTGCTAAGTTTTGATAGCCTTTACTGTTGCACAGAGTAAAATCACTTATGGCTACTAATTTTTGCATACAATCCATGTTTTAACGTGGTATCTAATACTAACAGTGAATAAAAGAAAACTATAAGTTATGAAGCTAGTAAGAAGTAGTAAAGAGTAAGAATAATTTATGATTGGTTGCTTACATTTCATTTATCTTAATATTATTAAAATTAATTATTACAAATTTTCCTTTGTTTTTTAATGTATTGAGCGAACGTGTTGTTCTCTGGGTTGAGTGAGTCATGTATGCTTACTGGTTACCTACGTTACCTGGTAAGATTGGTTTAATAGGTACGTATTACTTGCTTACAATTGAATTCTGGCTTTCTATTTATTGATATATTAATTAATAGGTACAAATTTTGTGGATTAAATTAATATGAACACCGTGAATAGCAATATAAATTGCTTGAACTATGAATATGACTTTAAATACGAATATTTTAATATGGTTTCTTTAAATATTTAAATATGAAAGTCTTTATGTGAATTTGGATATCTCTAATGTGAATATTTTTAATTTTTAATGATGAGCGAACAAATATAAGGTGTTCATTGGGTTGAGTGAGCAAGCTATGCATGCTCACTGGTTACAAGAGATACATTGAATTAGTTTGTTGAAATGCATTAAATTGAATTTGATATTAGGGGGCGATGTATGTATGTTGCATACACTCGTCGGATATTAGAGGGCGATGTATGTATGTTGCATACACTCGTCGGATATTAGGGGACGATGTATGTTTGTGGCATGCACTCGTCGGAATTAAGGGGGCGGTATATGTTTGTGGCATACACTCGCCGGATTTTAGAGTACGAACGATGTATGTTGGTGGCATACATTCGTCTGAATATGTTCAAATGTTAAGTGAGTACGTTTCTCACAGGCTGGTTAAATGAGTACCTACTTATATTTCATACTGGTTTACTACCCGTATGGCAATTTTTAAGATTATTAGATTTAAATGAAACTACAACAGAACAATGATAATTTCAAACGTTTTATTCTTGTTTTTACAATACTCCTTTTACATTTTTGCACTAGATAAGTAGCTCTTAATAAAAGAAATGGTTTTTGTAAATAATAAAGGATGTAGGTAGCTACTGTAGCTAGTGAACAGTATTAATCATGAATTTTCCTGAAGGGCATATTGTGTTGATAACCTAATGATTTTATTATAGAATGACACGGAACGATCTTTTGCCGATGAATAATGTATACATTCCAAGGTAAATAGCATCTAAGGACGAATAATGCACCGCGCCACCTGGTGCGCCGCTTGGTAGGCCTCCAGGGTGACGTGGCCGACCCAGGGGAGTCTTGAGCGAAGGAGGAATACCCTTCTTCGTAGCTGAATCTGGTCAAAGAGGATTTGAGATGATGCAGAGCATTTTGTTTATGGGAAAGTATTGAAGTTGTTTTGATTAAAATGTTTCATGTTTATTTATTTGCATATCGAATAAAGCTATTTAAGATTTAATTTTCATCTCGCATAACCGACTAAATTGATTTTAACACCCCCTGAAATAAAGTTTGTAAAGGTCTAAAACTAACTAAAACAAAACAAAACTATAAAAACTTATCTTTTCATAGAATCATTTAGATGTTATCAAAATACCCTTAGGGAAGAATGAAAAGCCTTTTAAATCTACAGTTGCCTACATGCTTGACATTGAGTATCTAGTAGGTACCACAGCTGTAGCAGTAGATACCTTTAAAGTATTATTGTCAATATGCGCTCTAATTATCGCAACATAGTACCTACTTACTTATAAGGATATTTATATACTAAATTATGTTTGCATCATTTCTTTTTCCTTGCATAATAAGTATCCACATGCTCCACAATTTGAGTAGGGTTTATTGTCTTACCTAGTTAAGATTTTTATAATTACCTTAGTTTCCATTTATACGAAATCCATACCATATCTTGATTCTCATGAGTGGTCAATATCCATGAGCTAGGTTTGTTTTTCTATGCCTAGGTCTATGCCCAGGTGACCTTTACGCAGGACTGGATGTATTTCTGATCTTGATAAGATTAGACATGATGACGATTCACTTTTGAATAAGAGCACACTATTAAAGTCGCGAATTTAGTATTATAAGATTGCGATTGGGTAATACTTTTATAAACTGTGATCTGTGTCACTTAGATTGTTATAGACCTTTTAACTATGGAAACAATATTAGTTTCTGGTATAAGCTTAACAACCTCCATAGCAGTGTTGTAGATACGGTGTACGTACGCATAGGTTTCGGGGTGCCGCTGTTTCTGAGGTACCTACCGGGTTCGATTCCCTGTCGGGTGTATGTTTAAAGCGGACTTTTCAACATTCTGCCCGATTGTATGTGGTAATCCCCGTCGTTGTTCCCAAATGCCATAACACAAGTGCTTGAGTTACTTAGTTCGGGATGGAAGCAATGTAGGTATGCAAAGATATCCAAAATTTACTATTTCCTATTACTTATTTTATTTTTTGTAGCTTTGTTCAAGTGGACATTTCGTCTATTATTTTTGTTACATGTAGCTTAATTTAAAAGAATTCACTATGCTTGACTTTTTAAATTTGAGTTTAGTGGCAAACTTAAATCTCAAATTTAATTTAAATTCAACTAAATTGTGGATGAGTGCTAGAGAAAGTTTATCAGGAACATACTTTGCTGAGTCTTCTACATAATTAGACAATAAAGCCATAAGACTGATTAGAAATCATCATTCTTTACATTTTTCCGGGAACGTCGAAGATTCTTTATCTAAGTACCTAGTTTGATAGATACATAGATTAATTCTTTATTTGTACACAATATTACGAACGGAACAATCACACACGAAATAATAATAATAATACAAAGATAACAAATTGTAAACCAAATGGTGGCCTTATCGTCTTACTGCGGTTTCTTCCGGGCAACTCAGTTTTGGTTTAGACAGATGGAAAATTTTACAGCCAAAATCAATAGAAGCTATTTTGCTTTTTGTGCGTACTGCGTAGTGTTCTAGATCTCTCTTAATGATTTAGATGCAATTCAAAAGCGGAGGTACTTAGTTGCTTAGACAGCACTGCAAGAAGCATTCACTGATATCTATTCTAGTTGTTTTCATTAACATAGTGATGAAATGATGTTTCTAATGCAAAAACATGTAAACAGTCCATAGTGCATTTAAGTAGATCGTGTTTATTACACTGTCAAGTTGTAACTGATGTTTTCCTAATTAAGCAAAATAAAGTAAAACGATTATTGCTCAATCACACCTCTCAATTTATTAAAATGTTCTATACATCTTCATGCAAACATTTTTATTCATGTTTTAAACTTGTTCTAACAAATAAAGCCACAAGTAACCACTGCTGTAGCATACCAAGTTAGTTTTGCCGTGTTTTTGTTGTTATTGGCGGTATGATTTAAAATTAGTTTTTGAGGATTTTAATACTACCGTCCTAGTGTACGTATTGACAAAATATTATTTCAAATTATGTGAATCTAATTTATTGTTATCTTAATGAGCATTAATATCTTTATTAAACCAAAAATCAAGTAGATCTGTCAAATTTACCGTCTCATTTGGTAGGCTCGTGATACTAAAATTCTTAGCAGTTTACCATCCTCACGGACCTTTGAAGTTCCTTCACATATTCTGTAGTAATCATTTCCATATTTTTTTTAGATCTGGTCAGTTGAACATTTGTTTCTACTATGGTTGAAGGTACTAAGTACCTTACCTACTAATGTTTATAAAAGAATATGAGAATTCATATAGTTACATTTATTTCTATTGATTCATTATCAGATACATCTATTTCTTTCGAATGATTAATAAAATTGATTTGGTTACTATGTGTGTTGTGAGTTTACTGCTTTCAGATGACAATTGTAGCATCCAGTAGGTACTTATCATGAGCTAGCATCGAGTTAATATAATAATGAGGATCCCGCTACCCTTGAACGTACGAACCAACACAGCATACAAACTGGAGTTAGCAGAGTTTACGTGCTGTGGTAATGAGAGGAGATAAAATGATACTGAAGGTGCAGATCACAGGGTGATCGTTGTTGTGATGATGGTGATCATCGTGGGCTGTGGTTGTTAAGTCGGATATTGAGACGAGTGGATCGCTGATACTGAAGTTGAATTATATTGAAGTATATATTATCATGTCATGTATCTTATCTCATTTTACTAATATTATGATTGCAAAAGCTTGTATGTTTGTTCCCCAATCACGGCTATCGGCGGGACGGATCTTTGAAATCTTTTGACTGTGGAATAACATATCGGCTTCTTTTGACCCCGGGAGGATATTTTATTCCCACGGGAAATCATCGTGTTGTTAATTCATTTGGGCGAAAAGCTGTTCATGATTTTACTTGTCCTATTTCTATCCATGGTAATATACTTCTTCATATCCCAATTATAATTATTAAATCTATTTACACTAATATTATTCATAGTAATATGAATATTTGTTGATAAGAATGCGGGTCATGCTCGTATGAGGATACCTTGTAGACATTTTTAAGTTTTGATATTAAATTGCGAACTTGTTTAAAATCATTAACTTATTCATTAGAAATGATAATAATATGATCTTTTGATTTTCATGTACGGAGTGGAACCATGTATTGTACTATTCTAACAGAGGCAGAGAATAGATGCATTTAAGATTTGGTGCTGGAGAAGAATGCTTTGGAAACCTTGGACAACTGGTTGACAAGTTGGAAAAGCAAATTGTTGCTGTGACGGTTCAAATTGTATCTGCGCCATCTTCATTATTAGTGTAACTTCCTTGTAAGAATATTTAAATTAATCGGTAATAATGCCTATTACGAACATGCCTTTAAATAATTCCTTTAGTTGTCCTAATTCATATCTTGATTTAATACAAATTGTGCACTATGGTAAATACGTATCTATAACTTGGTTTGTTAATCATATCTGGGTAAAAATTGGTAACTGTGCAGAGGCCTACAGTTGTTTTTGTAAGGACTAAACTAGGTCAAACTTAGCGATAGTTAAATTCATCTAATATTAGGTCTTTAATCCTTTCATGACTCGTAGTTGCTTTTTCTACTATTTGGGTGAAGTGATAAGGGTGTCTAGTTATCAGGTTAAAGTTAAATTCTGTTCCTACCTATTCCTAATGTAACATTCTTAGGGATTTTGCTTCTGACACCATCTAATATTCTTGAATGTAGCTCCTGACAATGCATTGATGTAAACTAGTACCAAGCTAATCCATTTTTCTTTTATGACCCATAACTAATGCTTATAGATTATAAACCAGACTTTACTTTAATCATTCCATATACTTACTTACACATGATTATATAACAAGTAATAGTTTCAAAATAAGTTTTCTAAGTAATAATAGTCGCTTGTTAACGAATGTCATGATTATGTTAATTTATACATTGATTCAAATAGTTTTAGATTAGTTTGTTATTGATAATTTATTTTATTTAATTATGTATTACCTACTTAACGATTTACTTAAACAATATTTTCACGATAATATCTATATTCTAAACAAGTCATCGGCTTCCTTAAAAGTTTATTGTTGAGCATTGTGTAATATAATGTATTTGTTTCAATTATGTTTTAAGTTTTAACTTAAGGTTTTTATCACTATAAGATTAACCTAAATAGGTACATAGTTGTAAGACTTAACTATTGAGAATAGTTGTGTATCAGTATATTAGCTGTATACTTACCTAATTAATTGATTCTAAATAATGTTTATATGTGCGTCGGGAGACAGCACGTTATCAGATGGCCGAATGTCATGATTTTAGAAGGTTTTTCTTATTTTTTAATAGCAACACTGGTAATGCCGTCTCTTGCCGCCATTTTGTTAAATTTAATAGGCTAATCTGTGGTAAAATCGGTGGGGGTAGCTAGGCTTGAGCCCGATTAACGAGCAAAGAGAGGTCATTCTTCAAACTAGCCTCGAGGGGATAAGTTCACTAAGACGTCGACTGTATCTATATTGTTATACCTGTACTATGCCTGTACCTGTAAGTTGGATCAATAATTATATAAGTGTTATCTGGAGTCTGCGTTTTCTTCATAGTCGTGAATATCAATAGTGCCAAAAGTCGCCACATTTAGCAATATCGAGATCCATAACTTAATGCTCATATTTGAGGCCATGAAAAAATACTTAAAAATTGCACTTTACTCTTCTATTTGCGCAAAATAACCGAAACTTTTATTTTAAACCCTTGATAAATCGTAAATGATTTATTACTATTGGTGGCGCTACTGAGCTGATCGAACCACCTTAAGCGCCTCTATCACATTCTGTTGAAGTGATGTAACTTCTAAGCGCATGCTGTTACATATTTTAGGTGGACTTATATTTCCGAGTAGGTAATATGCTGGGTGGTATTAAAAGTAGGTGTCTTTTAATTTATTAATATGTGCCGGAAGACCAATAAAGACCAAGTAGTGAGTACCTATCTTATAGTAGTAATAAAGTAATCAAACAGTACGAGACAGCTCTGTGATACATAAATAAATCTCCAATGGTCAGGTCACAGGGCAAGCCGATAACATGTTATTTCAAATTCAATATTTTTTATATTTTTTAGTCTTTAAATGCGTGATAAACAGAACGATCGTGTGTAGGTAGGTAGGTACATACCTACTTAAAGTGGTGAAGTTCTTGTTAAAGTTGATTTAAATAATTAAAACTCACTGTGAAATTAGTACCCGATTAAAACTTTCGAAATTACGCTGAGTAAACAAATAAATTTCGCAAATCCTTCGAAACTGTTCGGGAGTTTCTTGTGTAGTTAGGGATCCAGAAAATTCTTGGGATAAGTTTAGTGAAGTGGAAAGTTAGAAGGAAAAATATGTGTCACTGTCGTATTTTGATGTTTGGAGAATTAAAAGTTTTTGATAGATGTTTGTAATGGTCAAATATATTTTTAAACGGTCGGTTTAATTGACAATGAAGTATTAGAAAAAAACGACCCTTCTCACAACTAGCGCCGATGAGATTCGAACCCACGACCTTTCACTTTTCAGGCGACTGCTCTTTTTTATAATACTTCAACTGTCAATAATAAAAATTGCATTGTGAATGCAATAAAGTTAAAGTAATTCGGCCGGTTTAAGTTCAAAATAAATAATTTCTATAAATTATTGTGTGTATTACCTCAATATCTACTGACGTGCTTTTTGAGCGTATGTACGTTTTCTCATTTTAGGGGCAATAAATAGTCATACATGTGACTAGTTAATATTCAGGAAAAACATAAATACTTCTTCTTTAAATAAATCACGACGATCACGGGTCAAGAACATTGGCACTACAATCAGCCTTTATTGTCAAGTGCACACTTTGTAACGTGTCATGTAATGTTTCGTATATTCATTTTCATTTATTTAACATTTTACAAAAGTGCATAACTATTATTGTGTGTATTAACTTCAATAACAACTGACTTGCTTATTGAGCGTATGTACGTTTTCTCATTTTAGTGGCTATAAAATAGTCATAAGTACATATGAATAGTTAAAATTTAGGAAAAACATAATTACTTACTTTTTCTTTAAATATTAGGGGTTAAAGTATCAAATTGCCGTTTTGTATAGAGATTTTTTGTAAATTTTTCTTTCATAAGTACTAACGTTTTTTGTAATTTATTCAACGACTATAGTAGGTATGTAACTTTACAAAATTTTACACACGTATTTATGGACATCTTAACTACTAAATGACACATTCGTAAAAAGAAAAAAAATATGTTCACTAAGTTACAACTAATAAAGTACAAAATTCTGGAAACAAAAATAGTCGTAACTTTCGGGATAAGTTTTTTCTATGTAAATAATCAAATATCGTGGTTATTAAATTATCAAAAGTTGCTCGATATGGTCTTAATGTAACGCAATATTAATGAAATAATATATTTATAATATCATAAAAGTTGTTAATGTACAAAAGAAGAAAACGGCAATTTCATTCTTTAACCCCTATTATATCACGGGTCAACATTGGCACCACAGTCTCTTAATTGTCGAGTCCACACTTTGTAACGTGTAACGTAATGTCACGTAATGTTTCGTATATTCATATTTATTTATTCAACATTTTACAAAATTATGTTATGAATTCACCTTTTCAAGGTATTGTGAAATTTAGACTTACATAGGGGAAGAAACCAAACTTTTATGTTGTGATCACTTGTGGTGTGTTGTGACGTGACGCGCGCCACATATAAGTAATATAAGTGTGTAATTATTTCATGCCACTTTCAGCACTCGAAATAATAAAGATTGCAAATTTCAGTCAAAAGAAAAATTCACATACTTTTTTATAAACAAAACTGCTTACTTACAATAGGTTTATTCAAAAACCTGCTGTTCCATAAAAAATCACAACATCGACAACTCGCCATCGAACCATGATATTTCATTGTATTCCTTTCATTTTATTTAATAATGTGTAATAAAGAGATTTAATCCTTATGCTTGATTTCATTGATTGATGCTTTTGATTTTGAGGTTTTTGATTTTTTTCTGGTTATGCAAGCGTTTTTTTTATCTATGAATACTTACCACATACGCATGTACATATAGCCCGAGAGCCAAACTAATTCGCTCTATGGAGACTCAACAATAATTCTATATCAGTGATTTCTTAACATTGAAAATTAGATTATCTAGTTTAATAAATAATTCATTAGTAATCCACCAATATTTATGACAGCGACATTAAAAAAAACAAATACAAAGCTTTAAAAAATCTATGAAAAATAGGCAAAAATGGTATAAGTGTTATTCACTTTACATTTGAATACATTTATTATTATCTTTCGTAAAAGTATATAATCCCCCTATATTTGTAAATAAAAAACAAATAAACTTTAAAAAAACTCTCTACGTAAACTCTAATTGGCATTACACCTATATTAAAATTGCTATCAGAAACAACCGACTTCTTCCTAAAGTATTAGTTTCCCGTTTTATATCTTTATGGATTTCGACTTTGGTGCTTAGATATAGTGAACATAAACACATGTTAACGATAAAATTGGTATTAGCATATTTGCTGAAAGAAATGCACCATTTTCGAGGTATAACTTTTTTTATACCTTCCAATGCGATATTATGTTGGATTCCAAAATATAGTCTCTTAAAATTATATTTAAGGGCCGTTTACAAAAATTTGGCCTGTTATTGAATTTTTTACAAAAATATCGGATAGTTCTTGGGGTAATATTTTGATGTTACATTCGGTACAATACATCACATGTTACACAAGTCTGGACATCCTCTTATCTAAATAGGACTGTTCGATAAGTTTTGTTTCATAAACGACCTTGACCTTATAACCTTACTAATTACAGTTCCAACGTAAATAAAATGTGGGTCACAAAATTATTGGCGCTCGTTTCTGTGGTGGTGGCTAAAGACCTAGCCCCCCCTTCGGTGACGACCTCGTATGGAACAGTGAAAGGTTCCTGGAGTACTTCCACCAAAGGTCGGCTGTTCGCTGGCTTCGAAGGAGTCCCGTACGCGGCGCCACCTGTTGGACCTTTGCGGTTTAAGGTAAGATCTACTCCTATTTTTTTTTAATAAATCAATCCGACCCACAGAACCACAGAATAATATGTTAGAGGAAGCGAAAACATCGAAAACGAGCCAGTTGCCATGACAATCTAAATTAATTCAAAATCGCACAAAAGTTGGAGCAATAGGGCTAAGCTTTCTTAAATACTTACCATAAAATTGGAAACTGTTTTTAATTTATTAACTGCCAGATAACATCTGCCTGTAAATTGAAAAACAGGCCTAAAGTTGACGTCTGTCACTCGATGTACTTACAGTTCAGAAATTAAAACTTTGGTGCCATGGAAACCTTATGGTTGGTCATTTCATAAAATATGTAGTAGTATTTCATGATATGGTCAAACATTGTTGAAAATATTATTAAACGTTGACTATTCAACGACATTGTCAATTTAAACTGGTCATTTCATAAATTGCGACCATTTCATAAAATTCTCGATCATTTCATGAAGTGAGCAATTCTACGATATAGCAACGACACGACAGATATAAACTGCCAATTTCAGTTCAGTAAATTTGATAGCCGTGAGGAATATCTATGGCATTCCGAGTCACAAGTAGGTAGTCGCGCGTCTTGTATGACGTGTATTTCATCGCAAACTTTTTAGAAACTCAAGCGCGTTCGTTACACAAATAAAAATAAGCATTAGTCAAGTCTAAATAAGTTGTATCATCATATTTTGGTCCCTCCCACGCTTTACCATCAAAAAGTTTTCCACTTATAAAAGACTTACAAAGCTTAAAAGCGGAATTTTCGCACTGATACCAATATTTCTATAAATAAACCTGTACTTCTACTCACAGTCACTTCCTAAAGAATAAGATTTTATCTATATTGGAGCACATTTACTGTTCATTCAATTTTGTCGTTCTCAAATGCAGACCTATTGCAGAGCCTTTGGCCACTTTTTTACCAACATGGCTGAACAAGTGAACAGCCAAAGTTGTAAAGTTCGTTTCATATTAATTATTTATTTATATTATATTTATTCCTAAATGATCTTAAAATCTAACTGAATTCGTCGGTGCCGTCTTATACGTATTGAGGTAATTACGTCCTACGTCCCTCACGCTTAGGACCGGGTTTTTTTTATATGTTAGTTATTTCACTCAGTATATTTCGTTCTTATTCTTTTTAGGGTTCCGTAGCCGAATGGCAAAAAACGGAACCCTTATAGATTCGTCATGTCTGTCTGTCTGTCTGTCTGTCTGTCTGTCCGTCCGTCCGTATGTCACAGCCACTTTATTCCAAAACTATAAAAACTACACAGTTGATACTTGGTAGGTAGAGGTATTCCGTGAACCGCTTTACAATTTTAATACAAAAATAAAAAATAAAAATAATTAAGGGGGGCTCCCCATACATAGAACTGAAACTGAAAAATATTTTTTTAATCAAATATATTCGTGTGGGGTGTCAATAGATAGGCCTTTGAAAATAACATGGAGGTTTCTCAAATCATTTTTTCTCAAACTCAATATTTTGAAAGATAGAGCCTTCCAAAGTGGTAAAATGTGTGTCCCCCCCCCACCCCTCTAACTTTTGAAATAAAAAAGTGAAAAATCTAGAAAAAAATATATGCTGTAGATTTTAATAAAAACTTTCAAAGAAAATTGGTTTGAACGATACATAGTGAGTACTTTTTGAGATATAACACATTTTCAAAAACCGCAAATGTAACTTTGTCGTTCATACAAACACTATGAAATACAAAGTTATATTTTGCTGACAAAAAAATATGGTGGAATTTTGGCAGGCTATAGGCAATCGGTACGTTAAGTGTGTACGGAACCCTTCATGGGCGAGTCCAACTTACACTTGGCCGATTTTTTTTGGCTTGGCACCGACTTCAAACAGTTCAGTAAGTACCAAGATAAATTAGAAAAAGTCACGTATCCTCGTCCTTTGAGTTAAAAATCTTATTATTTTTTTCGTTTTTTAGTGTTTGTTAATTTTTGTTTGAAGATCCGTTTTGAAGGCGGTGACATTTTTATTTTCAAAAACGTTTTATTTTTCGATTTTTAGTGAAGTAGCTATAGAAACTACATGGTGATTATGATAAATTGTTGTAAATATCCTATCCCTTACGGAATTCAGCTTTCCATCTTTAGCTACCTAGATAACTTGAAGGAATACAACTGAAGGTCCATTCGTGCATATTATGGTATTTATAAAACATCATAATATAACTCCTAACTGTTGAGGAGTTTCACCTCTCATCAGCAGCTCACCCTAATAACCTGAAAGAATATAACTATTGGCCCATACGTACGATTAATACTTAAAGAAATATTCTCCAGCTCCTAACCCTTAAGGAGTTGTAGCTTCCATCACCAGCTCATCACTATGAGATGATGACTACCAGATGCAAATACTTGACTAACTTCAATAATAAATGGAACCATAAGGCTTGCCTATATTTGAGAATTTCTCTCAATTTTCCTGGGATTTGGTCCTGACTTGGTGAAAGTAAGATCAGGTCAGAAGTACCAACTTTCGAAAAGAAATATATTTTGAAAATGATCCCCAATTTGATGAAACTAGGAAATCGTCCATATGCCCAAATAAAGTCTAAATACACATTATTCAGGATAACTCCTGAACTTCTTGCCAGTTCTTGATAAAATTTGAATGGAACCACACGAGAAGCGTCACCTTTTAAAGAATTATCCAAATCGGTTCATTAACTAAAAAGTTCTGAGGTAACACACATAAAAATATAAAAAAACAGTCGAATTGATAACCTCCTCTTTTTTTGAAGTCGGTTAAAAAAGAATGGAGTTCTATTTTTAAGGTAAGACTCGGCTATCTATAAGACAAGACTCATCAGCTTACTTTCCCGTGTTTTAATCCGCGTGGTACCAGGTTCCCGTGGGAATATCGGGATAAAATTTAGCATATGTCACTCGAGAAGAAGTTTGCTTTCTTATTAGAAAAAAGCATAGTCAGATCTTGCAAATTCTTTCATTATTATGAAAGAATTTGCAAGATCGGTTCAGAAGTTTTTGAGTTTATCTATTACAAACAAACAAAGCAATCAAATTTTTCCTCTATGTAGGTGTTATATAATATTATTATAGAAAAACTTCGTAGTATATGCAAAACTTAAATCATATGTGCAATCAATTGTATCAGTGCAATTCAATTTTACATCACGAAGTTTCTACACTTGCAATTCCCAGACATGTTTCAAATAAAACGGGACAGACGGGAAAATATATGAGTTTACATACAATTACAAAGTCAATGTTTACCATCAAACACGCCAAGACACGTAGGGAAAACATCATTTCGACGTGAATATCCTTTCAAGTTATACAGTATCAGGAAGATTCTGTTTTACTTTATTTTTGCGTGTTGTATTGTTGTATGTGTTTAGGACTGTTTAACCCGTGGATCGCTTCTTGATACAGAGGTAGATCAAATAATTTTCGAATCCCGGGTGCTGAGTGATCTAAACGAAGAAACATTTACGGAGCTAAGCAGATTGACTTGACTTGACTTAATGTCCTATGTCCCATGGATGGGCAATGGGCAAAGGACGTCCAAAGTAGATCTCCAACGCGGTCGGTCTTGACTTAAGCATCGCGTTTCTAAGCAGCTGATTAACCAGTTAATATAATAATAAAATAATAATAATAAATAACTTCTTACATTCACACCAGTTATCTAAGCCCATGTTAATTTCTTAAGAAACTGTATCATGGAAAACTTGATAACGGATAAATGTATACTTAAATACTTTTTGTTTGTAAATACATACTTAATACATAGTAAACACCCAGACCAAGACAAATAGACATGTTCATGCACACAAATATTTGTCTTGTTCGGGAATCGAACCTGAGACCACTAGCGCAGAAGGTGGGTAGCCTACCCCTGCGCCAAATCGGTCAATAATGCAGTTGCGCTGCGCCTAATTTTAATTAATGTTAAGTTTTTGTTTTGTCATCTCATTTTAAGTGAACATTGTATGTTTTTATGAGATTATGTCTTTAAACCTATTTACATTCCGATACCGTTGTAGGGTTTCAATTAATTCTGTCTATGAATCGATTTCTTTTGAACGAAAATACGAAAAATTGGTGATCTACCGTTAGATCAACAAGCGCTCTACGGGTAGCAGGGGGTGCTTATCACCACGGATCACAGTCGGTGTGATCAAAACTGACGACGAAGAGCAAGTATTGAGGGGTTTAGTTGGTAGCCCTCACTCTATTCCCCCATCTGGTTTGCCCACCTTGAGTAGGAACATTATAGGGGACTGGGGAGGAGGCTTTCTCCCTCTCCTTGGCTTCCCTTCAAGCCTTCGAGCTTGTCGGGAGGCTGGGGAGAGGTTACAACATCCCATAACTCCCGCCGATTCTACAATCAGGCTCAGGTCTGGGCACGACGAGAGATATACCCCCTTATTCCAAAACGTGGACTAAAGTTAGACCTGGGTGCCTACCATCAACTTTATGACAGCGATTCAAAAAAGCGTGATGCAGAATAGGTTCCTAAAATGAATTGCTTTCTTTCGTACTATGACCTTCTAAAAACTGGATCGCAAATGAATTGCTAAATGTTAATGACCGAACGATTTGTGTCCTTATTTCTTCTACCCGTCTCTTTCACTCGATTCTGTCATGCCCGGAGAGTGAGAGGGACGGGTATAACCTGCCGGTGACATGTTAAATCGACCGGGTTATAAGTCAAATAAGAGTTTCTGACAGCTTAGCGGCTGTGAAATACTTCCATGGTGAAATGTCATTGAGTGATCACTGAATCGCTGTCATTGATATTAAGCTGTCGTGGTACGAATAAGCGAAGCAGATAAGTTTAGGTCCTAAACAAAACCGCAATAAGAGTTGATGGTAGGCAACCAGGACTATTTAGTCCACGTTTTGGAATAAGAGGGGTAGAGTCCAATCGAGGACTAAGTGACTGAGTCCAACATGCCTTTCGGTATGCCTAACATGAAGCATTTGCCCTCACTATAATAAAAAACCGGTCAAGAGTGAAACTTTAAAATGTGCAAGCAGCGCTCTTACATAAGATACTTCATATTATACTCCATAGTAGCCCCACTTCGAATTTTTAAGACACGTTTCAGTCTCTTTTGCAAAAAAAAAAAAATATTTCTCTCTTATTTGCAAAATAGTTGGGCAAACGTCATCTAAAACTATTCCAAATTTCAAGTTGATAGCATAGTAGTTCTCGAGATGTCCAGTTGTGTCAGATAGACAAAGTTAGATAAGGGTTCCTTTTTACCATTTTGGTTCGGAACCCTAAAAAGGCTGTTTATGTAGTCCAAAAATATACTACAGTTTTTTGTTTTTGCTTTATTAGCGTCTCCTTTTGTGTTTTTAGCATTCTGCCACTGCTTTGTAGGCATCCACTTCACTTCACAATTTTAATTAAAGATGGTAGTTGAGAACAATGCTTTTTTACTTTAAAGATATTCCTGCATTTTTCTTATATATATAACTAGCGGCCGCCCGCGGTTGCACCCACGTGGTTCCCGTTCCCGTGGGAATATCGGGATAAAAAGTACATATAAACCTTCCTCTTGAATCACTCTATCTATTTAAAAAAAACGCATCAAAATCCGTTGCGTAGTTTCAAAGATTTAAGCATACAAAGGGACATAGGGACAGAGAAAGCGACTTTGTTTTATACTATGTAGTGATGATTAATGGCGAAAAATCATCCGGCTGTCATGTTAAGATGGGCGTACCTCAAGGTTCAATTTTAGGGCCGTTCCTCTTTTTGGTTTATATAAATGATTTACCGTTCTTTGCAGAAAGATTTTGTGAGATTGTCTTGTTTGCGGATGATACCTCCTTGATTTTTAATATCGACAGGAATAAAACTCAGTTTGACGATGTAAATGAAGCACTCTCACAAATTCTTACTTGGTTTAATGTAAATAATCTAAAGCTTAATGCAAAGAAAACAAAGTGTGTCCAGTTTGCTTTGCCAAATGTACGTGATCAACCTATTAATATTAAAATTAATGATGAAAAATTGGATTTAGTAGATTCAACCGTTTTCTTGGGTGTAACTCTTGACGGGAAACTTCAATGGACCAAACATATCACGACGCTTGCTGGCAAACTTAGTTCAGCTGCATATGCTATTAGGAAAGTGAGACAGTTAACAGATGTCGAAACGGCTAGGATTGTGTATTTCAGTTATTTTCATAGTATCATGTCTTATGGTATTCTGTTATGGTGGACAGCAGCTGATATACAGACTATATTTATTTTACAAAAACGAGCTATAAGGGCGATTTATCAGCTAGGCTCCAGGACATCTCTCAGGGACAAATTCAAAGAGATTGGTATATTAACAGCTGCATCCCAATTTATATTTAATTGCATAGTTTTCGTTCGTTGCAATATAAATGAATATATCAAACATAGTGATTTGCACAACCGAAATACTAGAAATAAAAATAAACTTGTAATGCCTCGGTACAGGCTAGAGAAGGTTCATGGATCTTTCCTGGGTCTTGGGATACGCTTTTACAACAAAATTCCAGATGGTCTATTGGACTTGCCTATTGAAAAGTTTAAGATGCACATAAAAAATGGCCTCGTTAAAAAAGGATATTATACTGTTAACGATTACTTAAAGGACAAAACGGCTTGGTCATAATTTAATTTAATTTTTTTTATTGTATTGTGTTACATTCTAGTATTTCGCATTTGTTTTTTTTTTTAATTCGGCATTTAACACGGGTAGCTTAAGTATGTCATGCTCTCGTTAAACATTCCTGCGGTGGTGTCGTGTGAGTCGGGTCGTTACGTTCCCTAAAATATGGTTGAGCGAAGCGATGGCTGGCTCATGCGTCATGCTCGTGAACGGGTGCTGCCAGTGGGGTGGGTCTGCTCATGTCTACTTGTGTTAAAGGTGTTCGGGATATGGTTAATAATAGTATTATATTGATTTATGAGCGAGCTGGTGTGTCTCATAGTAATTTTGGTATCCGTGTCTTACAGTAACAGCAATTTTTCTAATAATTGTTTTATTTATTCAAAAATTCCTTTTATTTGTTAATACTTATAAATTTGAATATACAGCGCAGCTTGCAGTTTCCTTTTCATTAATCCTATAATACAATGTGAATAAGATTAAGATTAGTGTGTCCATTAAACTATTTGATTCCTTGTTTAGTTGAAAATTGTTTACTGTTTTAGGTAATAAGCAAAATTGTACTTAATTTAAGCGGCATTCTGTATTGTGATGGAAAGTAACCTTACTATTATGTGAAGGTCACTTTTCAAATTTGACGACTCTGTATAAGTTAAAACAGGGAGAAAAAAATAGCCCTTGGCGAGTTTCTTGCCGGTTCTTCTCGCTACAAGGTCTCCTGCCGTAGGATTTGCGAACCGATGGCGTAGCTTCATTGACGTTCATAAGTGTTGTTAAACAAACCTAAATTGAATAAACGATATTGAATTTTGAATTTTTGAATTTTGATACCTAGTCACCTTTGTTCGAAGACCTCTTCTTTCCGATTGCTACTATCTATATATGATATAAATATTTCTCTCACTTCTGTTTTCTAGTTTTTCCTGTTGTAGTACAAAGCCGCCTCTGTGGTCTAGTGGTTCACACCACCGATTTCAGACCCATAGGTCCCGGGTTCGATTCCCAGAGGGGGTACATATTGTATTCAGTTTGGTTGGTGGTAGGACTTGTTCTTAGTCCGCCTAGCTAGCTACCACCGTCTTACTTAAGTCGGACGTCATACCAATGATGTTTTCAGCATTATTGTGTTCCGGCAGTTAGAGATAAGATAGCCAGTCCCTCAGTGGTTGAGGATTGCGGGAGAAGTGCGCTTCCACCTTCAGCCTTATCACCAGTGTGAAGGCTAAGTGCTACCTCGTTGTGATAAAAAGGTAGCACTCAAGAGAAAAAAATCTTTCCGTGTTCTGTGTACTCAACATATGATCGAAGACTCAACATTACATTTAAAGATGGTATGATTATTAAAAAAAAACTGTGCAATACAATAAATTACAGTTTGAATCAAATTAAATATGAGGAGATTTATAATTTCACAAGCAAAAGTTGTGTTTTCTTCTGTAGGAAATGTTTAATTAAAAACTCAGACGTTAAAATACTTAACTGTGCGTTTGTGAAAATTGCGTTGGTGTGTATTTCGCAACAGCTACCACGTGACCGTAACTTAATTAACTTTGCCTGGAGTTTAACCCTTTAAGTAATTATATAAACGTTTGCCAGGTTTCTTTCGCAGTTTCAAGTTGATTCATTTTTTATTTTTTTATGAAACATTTTTATTAAACATTATACTTTAAACGGACTTGCTTGTTTGTTTTGTAATTTTCCAGAAAAAAGGCATAAGTAATTAATAAAAACACAAAGGACAATTCAATATAGACACCATGATGCAAAAATAAAAAGCCACCTACCTCATTATCGAATTCTGATGAATAGTTAGAAGTAAAAATGAGGGAACAGATCAACATACATATACATAGACACCCACCTACATACCGGTCAAAATCATAACCCTTCGTTTGGCTTCGCCGTACCATAGTCGGGTAAAAATAGACAGTGTTCGGATACTTCAGACTTGCTGAATATTTGTCCAGCAATAATAATAGTCGTGGTGTCTACTGCATGCGGCTTTTTTTTCGGGCAGATTTTTTCGGGTTTCGACAAAAAAAAAATTAAAGTATTTTAGGATTACTCGTGCGTCAGTCCGTCGTCCTGGTGTTACAGCCAATTTGCTCCAAAACTACTGGATCAAATGAGTTGAAATTTGGTACTCATGCACTTTGACGAAAATGTACAATTTCTCTCCCTTCGATTTGCTCCGAAACTACGCTAGACCAAATGAGTTGAAATAAAGCACATAACTATACGCTTTCTGTGACTTAAAGACAGAGATATAATGTAAAACGCTGAATTTTGAATTGGGGAGTGACTTTTGCGACGTGAGGTAAAACTAAAAAAAATGTGTTTCAAACTGTATCGTGTAGCATTTCAAACGAAAATTTAAAGGATCTCAAAAATATTTTTGTTGGTTTTGCAGTAATTAATTAAAAGTTATTGAAGAAAAACGACGAATATGACCAGAAAGAAAGAAAGAAATATTGTGTTTGTTTGTTTCAAAATTGTCTCCGAAACTACTGAGGCTAAAATTATGAACAAAATACGGTAAGTAAATAGTTTTTTACTAAACCCGACCGAAGGTGCTTCCGGGTAAAAAACACCCATGGGGTTATAAAAGTGCAGCTAACTTTTTTTTTCTGGTCCATGTAGCATCTTGCCGCTTTCAGTGCCTTTCTTCAGAGAAACAAGAAACACGCTTACGCGGCTGTCCGTTGGCGCCCCGCTTGGACGCAACGGAGGTGTAAAGTGAAAATGGGTAAAAATACCCGGTATTGACCCTTTGTATGACCCTGTTTTTAGTGTAAAATATTGTTATATCACTTATTTACCGCAGATTTCCTGAAAGATAGCGATATAGAAGATATTATATTGCGAATTAAATATATCAAAGAGGTTATTGCGTCAAAAATTAGACGATAATACTAATAATAATCGAAATAGAAATAGAAATATCCTTTATTCAAATAAACATTTTTAAATGTATTTTCGAATCGTCAGTTTTGCCCTATAACTCAGGACTCTTTTAACTGACGAGAAGAACGAGCGCAAGAAACTCATCAGCTTTGTCAAAAAAAAACACGTGTGGCACTCGGGGACTGCCGCGGTAAAGCTATTGCATAAGTAAATAGTGTAATTACCCACCAAAACAATTATTCATTCAAAAAAATATGAACAAAAAGAATGATATTATATATTTAAGAGCTTGATCATAGAATTTCGCGCGATGAACATTTATATAGATATAATATCAGATATAGGTACTTTCTCTGCGCGGCATTAATGTGTATTACCTATACCTATACCACTATTATATATTATGTGCCTATACACAAAAAACAAAGGTACCTACCTATTTCGATCAACAATAGTACTAGATGAAGGCTCACGTACTAAATGAAAACTTTATATGGCCAGACTGACATTTTTTTAAACGGGGAAAAAAGGTTACGAATGTTTCGATCTTACATTATAAATGACAAGAAGCGTTCCAAGTTTGAAATACCTTAGTATTATTGACACTGTCAAAACAATCTACAGTGCAACAAACTTTTCTGTTCCGGTGACAGCGGCGCTACGTACGTTTTTCTTTTTTTTGTAGCAATTTAACCGGCCCTGACTTCTAAGAACTTCAGCCGCCAGCAGCGCTATGGTTGGACATCAACTTGACAGCAGAATGACATTTAAAAAAAACACGCTAGTTTCACATTTTGGCCACCGGCACAGCAAAGTTTGTGGCACTGTATAATTATACTCTCACAAGTGAGCGTTCGACGCTTGGCCATGTCTGTCACTCCAACTATGTATCTAGAACTAGGTGTTATTGTTGATCGAAGGGTACACTAAATAGTACACGTGCTTGGTTTAATGGTTTCTATTATATACAACTAGCGGATCCTCGCGGTTTCACCCGCGTGGCACCCGTTCCCGTGGGAATATCGGGATAAAATATAGCCTATGTCACTCAGGAAGAATGTAGCTTTCTAATGGTGAAAGAATTTTCTAAATCGGTCTAGTAGTTTCGATGCAAGCAAACAAACAAACAATCAAATCTTTCCTCTTAGTATAGATGAAGAATCCATACTAATATTACAAATGTGAAAGTGTGTTTGTTTGTTTATTTGTTTGTTTGTTTGTCCATCTTTCACGCCAAATCGGAGCAACTGATCGACGTGATTTTTGGTATGGGGATAGTTTGGAAGCTGAAGAGTAACAGAGGCTACTTTTTATTACGGAAAATTATAAAATAAAAATGGTAATTTTGTATGGATAATAGTTTTGACTGTCGTACGATACCAAACTGTCATTTATTCCATGGCCGCCTCCGCGTCTGCGCGCGGTCAAAATCGAATAGGTACTAATCTTTTCCTTAAGATTAGAACAAAAAAATGTACTGTAACTAGCGCCAAAAATGCCCCAGACGCACATGCGCGCAGACTTATCTGTCACGTCTATGTATTTTACTCACTTCGTGATTATTTATTTTCATCTGTCTCATAATGGTGATACGAAGTACTCTGTCCTACTAATAATATTATAAATGTGAAAGTTTAGATGTTTGGATGTTTAGATGTTTGAATGTTTGTTACTCAATCACGCCAAAACGGCTGAAAGGATTTGGCTGAAACTTGGGACACATATACTTTATAGCTTGGAGAGGATCAAGGGTTCTTTTTATCCCGGCAAATTATATCATTCCCTCGGGATAACGTGGTGTAGTCCACGCGGGTGAAGCCGCGGGCGGAAAGCTAGTAATTTATATGCCAAAGCAACGTTTGCCGGGTCAGCTAGTTAATATCATAAACTTATTTATTACCACACTTTTATTAGCTTCACTTGTAACTAAGTCACAATGTAAGAAAATCTTGGAATTCAATTTTAACCTTCTTCTAAGTGTCGTATTGATTTGAAACTTTGCAAGTCTATATGAATCCGATGACAATACAATAATTTGCTACCATCGAGCTGATCTGATGATGGAGTCAAGAGGTGGGCAATAGAACTCTTCAATGGCTGCTAGGAAACCCCTCGAGTTTAGGCTCATTTGTTTTGTTCTGATAACACCTATTCGCTACACTTGATGATGAGTGATGATGGAGCAGGGAGGAAGCCAGTGGCACTCCTTAATGACCAATAGGAAACACATCGAGTTCTGGCTCATTTGTTTCGTTCTAATGAGACCTATTCGCTACATTTGGTGGTGAGGGTCTGATGATGGAGCAGGAAGGAAGCCAGTGACACTCTTTAGTTACCAAAAGGAAACCCCTCGAGTTTGGGCTCATTTGTTTCGTTTTGATAAGACCTATTCGTTACACTTGGTGGTGAGGGTCTGATGATGGAGCTGGGAGGAAGCCAGTGGCACTTCTTAATGACCTCTAGGAAATCCCTCGAGTTTGGGCTCATTTGTTTTGTTCAGACGAGACCTATTCGCTACACTTAGAGGCGATGGTCTGATGATGAAGCTGGGAGGAAGCCAGTGGCACTCCTTAATGACCAATAGGAAACCCTTCGAGTTCTGGCTCATTTGTTTCGTTCTGATGTGACCTATTTGCTACACTTAGTGGTGTGGGTCTGATGATGGAGCAATGAGGAAGTCAGTGGCACTCCTTAATGACCACTAGGAAACCCCTCGAGATGGGCTCATATGTTTCATTCTGATGAGTCCTATTCGCTACACTTGGTGGTGAGAGTCTGATGATGGAGCAGGGAGGAAGTCAGTGGCACTCCTTAATGACCACTAGGAAACCCCTTGAGTTTGGGATCATTTGTTTCGTTCTGACGAGACCTATTCGCTACACTTGGTGGTGAGGGTCTGATGATGGAGCAGGGAGGAAGTAAGGGTTTGGCTCGCGCATCTGGTAGGTAACTAATAGACTCCACTTGAATTTGTAAAACTAAATACATACAATCACGCCTTTGAGTTATAATGTTTACGGGGTAGTGAGACACATGAATGGACTGTGAAATCGATTACCATCCCCATCCATAGCTTGCCATTTGATAAACTAAAAAGTAAAAAATAAATATGTAGTTTAAAAAAACTAAAACAACAAACTTTTATAGGAACAGTCAAAAAAGCACAAAATAACCGTCTATTCAGTAACTGAAATTAAAAAGCGTGGTGCGCGTTGGCAATATTAAGTACTTGAATGCATGCTTTTCAAAGGGCGCACCACGCTTTTTAATTTCAGTTACTGAATAGACGGTTATTTTGTGCTTTTTTGACTGTTCCTATAAAAGTGTGTTGTTTTAGTTTTTTTAACCTACATATTTTACTAGGGGTAATAATAAGTTTATGGTTAATATATATAGGTATACAAGATGTTAGGGGCACCGTTGCAAAAATTTTAAACATGGCTTCAGGCTATCAGGAAATGAAAAAAATATTTCGACTCTCCATACAAAATGTCCCGATTAGTTGCTAAATTTTTATGTAAAGTCGAATTTTTGAATGTCCGCCATCTTGTCGACAGTGCTGCTCTCTGTAAATTGGTGTCATCATAATAGCCTGTACTAAAGCCACCCAGCTGCCAGCTGGCCCTATGGCCCTATTCGCTAGCTCAAATGAAAAGTGGATGTAATTTCCACTTTCATTTGAGTTAGCGAAAAGACAGTCATCGTAGTTCTACTGATTTTAAGAAGTTGGCGATAAAAATAAAACACCCAGTTTTGATTTGGATTTTTATTACCTATTGTACCTGTATATAATTATATATGTTTGTATTTATTATAAACATCTTCTTTCTAAGACTAAGGTTGACAGAGTGGTTGTGGTCACGGTCCGCTAAGTTGGTAGCGGCTTTTGCGGCGATGCTCCTCTATATCTCTCTATTTGTGGCACTGCGTGTGCATTCTGTAAGGGCACACTTGGTTGTGGACTTGATAAGGACTTGATCATCTTGTGGGTTATCAGCCGCGAAAACATTGACTCTTCCTTGTTTCTTCAATCGAATCGTTCCAAGGAGCTTGCATTATGGATGATAAGTCCAAACATTCTTAGAAGTCGCACTTGCGCAATCGTCGAAAGCCTTTGTTTGATCCGAAACTCCTTTTTAGTGGAAACATTTGTGTGTCGAGCAGTCCGTTTGATCATCATACACCACATCTCAATCTTCTTGTGGTACTTTTGTTGGAGCGTCCATGTTTCAGCTCCATATAAGAAGATAGGAAATAGTAAGCTTTTCGTGTATCGAACCTTGGTGTTATTGATTGTGCGGCGATCTTTCCATATTATTATCTTCGTTAGCTTTTCAAAGGCTGATCTGGTTAGGTTAGGCCAGCTCGTCTTTTGAGATCAACAATAACACCTAGGTCTGTGCAACTTCCAGAATTTGTGATTTCAAATCTCCGTCATCAGTTAATATATTGTGTCACTATTTGTAGGTACTTAATTATTATAC
Source organism: Crambus lathoniellus (assembly GCA_949710035.1). Taxonomy (NCBI): domain Eukaryota; kingdom Metazoa; phylum Arthropoda; class Insecta; order Lepidoptera; family Crambidae; genus Crambus; species Crambus lathoniellus. The sequence continues at coordinate 5,122,563 of OX453303.1, read as the reverse complement.
GGATTCACCAACACACTCTTGCCTTAACAATGTTTTCAACATATTATCGCACTGCTTTTACAAAAATATATTATTTTAGCAGCTAACTTTTTCCATACTTTTTCATAAAAATCCGAGATTGACAAGTGACATTAATTTGACATAATTTTGAGATTACTGCTTTTTCTTCTTTTTATTATTATTTCTGTTTCAGCCAGTGCTTCACAGTTTAGGCGCTAGTTACAGTACATTTTTTGTTCAAAACTTATGGAAAAGATTAGTATTCGAATTTGACCTATATAAAAAAAATAAACACATGTAATCAAAAAGAGAAAAATACGTTTATCTCTTTTTAACAACAGGTTTTTTGTATATTTTTCTCTTTTTACCAAAGCAATGTTAGTATAAGAAAAAATATATGTAAACCCCTATTGTCAAAAAGAGATAAACAATGTTTTGTTAACCTCCTAGGGTGTTAGGTTTTTCGTTACGGAATTTCTTGGTTCGGTCGCCGCGCTCAAAGCCCGCGATAAAAGCTATGCAATAGCTTAAAAACAATGACGATATTCACAATATCGATATCGTCATTAAATACAATCAAAATATTCACATAAATTATTTTTGAATTGCATACAGGTTACAAAACTTAAAATATTCAAAGGCAAAGGCGATTATTTCCACACATTTTTGTCCTTTAAATAATCATTAACAGTGTAATAGCCTTTGCCCATTAGTTCGGTTTTAACAATAGTTTTAAGTTTTTCTAGAGGCTGCTCAATAACGTGTTGTGGAACCTTATTATAAAACGCAATGCATTTACCCATGAAGGAGCTTCCAGTTTTTTGTAATCTGAATTTTGGAATGGCAATATATTGATCATTTTTCGGTGTTTGTTTTTAGTAATATTTTTTAAATTTACTATGTAATAGTCCTTTTATTAGAAAAGTACGATTTTTACAAGCTTTTTATTAACTTTCCATGTTAATTAGTTAGTGTGGGACAAATCTTGCAAGCCCACTTCCCAGTGTCCGATGGAGCTGAAATTTTGTATACAGGTTTGGTTTATATGACAATACAATATTTAAGTACAGTCAGCAAAACAGCTTGTCATAAAAATGAATGTTTTACTAAAAACGTATTAGACCTTTGAAAAAAGGTGTTTTATAATGAGTGAAAGCTGTATCCGGTTGTATCATAATGACCATTATTAAACACTTTTATTTTTTAGTTATTTTAATTTTTTGTTTTTTGCATTCACAATGCAAATTTTATTACAGAAAAATGGAAAATGAAGTATTTAGACGTTGTGAGACGGGTCGATTTTTTCTAAATACTTCATTTTCCATTTTTCACTTTTATTTTTTAAAGTTGACTTTTATAAAGTGTATTGAATTCGAATATTATAACATGAGTGTAGATAAAGTAATGTATAAAACAGATAATTCGATCATCAAAATAAATTACAGCCTATATGTTGCCGAGGTCCAATAGCTATATAAAAAAAGTTTCACCAACATCTGTTCAGTAGTTTTTGCGTCAAACACGGACAACTGACAGACAGACAAAAACTTCAGAAACCACATTTTTGGCGTCTGTTACCTTTAGGAAGACCTACCATAGCATCAAAATGGGATTTTTAGCCCGTACTTACTACTAGGTACTTTACTGTTCCCGCTTTCACCACGTGGAGGTAGGGCAGAGGTACCCTTTGTGGCCACTTTAAGGATATTTATTTATTTAAGGAACACAAACTGTGAATTGTACAATTTTATCTTAAAAACTAAAATGCGAAAAGTTTTGGTCTAGTACAAACACAAATAACATGTGTCCACAACATTTTCCATTACTTAAATACATATTCTTAACTACCTATCAATAACAATCTGAATAATCTGCTGAACTACATCGATAAACTACAATAAAATTACTACAAATTAATATTTTTACTTTTAATAATACCTACTTACGTAATTTACACCGTATGTTACCGTTCACCAATCTATCACTCTAATTTACATTTATTTAAACTTGACCTAAATTGTGCCTGCTTATTACGAAATATGTCCAACTTGTTAAAATTCTTAGTATTCAGATAGTTGTATGTATTACATATTCTTGTCATTGGCGAATTTCTACCAAGATTAGTGCGACATCTGGGCAAAACAAATATATTCGTAATCGGTCGCCGGAGTGGTGGAGGACGGAATGGTATTTTCAATTTTATTTTTCATAACAGATTGGAGTCACTTATGTTTCCATTAGTTAATCCATGAAGAAATTTTAAGTCCGATATTTTGCACCTTTTGCTGAGAGGGTCCAAATTAAATTGTTTTAAACGATCTACATAAGGAGCTCTTCTTTTAAATCTATACTTCCAGGACAAATGCCGAGTAAAAGATCGCTGAATGGATTCTAAACGTTGTGAATGATTAGAATAGTAGGGATTCCAGACGACACTGGAAAATTCTAAAATACTTCTGACAAAGCTTTTATACAACACAATACTTGTTGACACTTTTTAATAGCTTAGGTTAGAAAACAAGCGGCATTGAAGCCAGAAGACCTCCCGGAGTGCAACACTTTTTTTATTCGTTTTTTATACCTCTAATAGTACACATCTGTATATTACCAAAAGATTTTTTCCTATACAGTAACAACTACTAAAATTTGTTTTTTTCAAACAGAAACGGACAATTCCGGTTGACAGTTAAATTGCTTGTTTCAAACTTTTACCTCTCCTGTAATTATTTTTTTCATCGGACAAGTCCGCTTTTGTTCGTCAGCTGTTCAGTTGGTAAATATATTCTCTTATACAAAATGTATGTGAGAAATTATTTATCAATTACAGTTTTAAGTTTGTAGATTGAAAACACTCTTTTATAACATGGGGGTCACTTTAAAGGCCAAATTAGAGTAAAACGTAAAATTTGCTAACTGTACCGAACGACCTTACATGAAGCTATGATTATCTGGTTTCCGTCGGAACCCTCTCCACGCGAATTAAACTCGCACCTCAAGTTACTTATTAGTTCAAAGCATAAGGTACAAGCATTTATTTTTTGTTATCACGCAACGATACGCCAACTGGCCATAAGCCCCAGAGGCTTTATCATTCTGACTTTATACGGAATCAAATAAAACATAGCACTTTTTTCACTCCAACAACGAAATACTTTGAAATTGTCCATGCTGGACAGTAAGGTTGTCTATAATTTTGTTTAAATACGGCCAGTAGTGAAAAGGGAACAGACACCCGGACCATGCGACATTTTGGCATCTGTATCATGACCACAATATAGATGTTCGTACAGTGCAATAGCTATTATCGCGCGGCGCTGATGCTATACTGTACTCGTTACATAATTAATATTATAGATTATTAGAGTATTTAAATGATGTGTGTGTGTTGTGATGTAACCCGACGTGCTGGCGACCGTACAATGAAAGTGTCAAACATAGTATATTATTATCTGAGGTCAAACCTATCCACGCAAACTTTTTCTTTTTTAATTTCTTTACTATCAATAATTGTTCAAACACCCTCTAAAAAAGGTTCGCACACAATACCTACCCAATATTGCCAGCTAAATAAAGTAACTATCCTTACAGTACCTATACGATCATTGCAAACTTAAGACAGAGTGACATAGAAACTCTACTTGGTAATATTTTACGAGAATTTATACGTTGAAATTAATCCTACTAATATTATAAATGTGAAAGTTTAGATGTTTGGATGTTTAGATGTTTGGATGTTTAGATGTTTGGATGTTTGTATGTTTGTTACTCAATCACGCCAAAACGGCTGAACGGATTTGGCTGAAATTTGGGACACAGGTACTTTGTAGTCTGGAGAGGAACAAAGGCTGCTTTTTATCCCGGAAAAATATCACATTCCCGCGGGATAACGTCGTGTAGTCCACGCGGGCGAAGCCGCGGGCGGAAAGCTAGTACAGTATAAACCCTCTCATTGTAATTGTGAATTTAAAAGCAAAAGGCAGCTCGATGTTTGAAAATCCTTAAACATCTAGACAGTATTATCACAGTTTATATATTTTCCTGTATTACCTATGATGGCTGGCGACCTTGAGATTCGTGCAGCTTTATTTAGAAAATCGAAATTTCCTTGGGGATATGTAGGAACTTACTTTTCACAATAATCGATATCTTGATCGATCAACATCACTACATAGTATAAAACCAAGTCGCTTCCCTTCTCTCTGTCTCTAATATGCTTAAATCTTCAAAACTACTCAACGGATTTTTATGCGGTTTTCACTACTGGGAAGGATTATAATATGCTACTTTTACTTTTTACTATATACTACTCAAAGATATTATAATATAACAAGATTGTGCACTATGAAAATAAAAGCAATGTCAATTCGATTCTATGCAGTTACAATAAGGTTTATTTTCGTATGACATTTCGATAAACGGAAAAACGAGCCGAGCGAGAGGCTCCTAAATAGGATTGCATCCCTGTCTACTGGGCTGCCACCATGAAATATTTTTGGTTGTAGTAGAACTTAATTCAAATTCATATTTCCTGTTCTCGAGAATTTTCAAAATATTAATTAATTAAAAGGAATGTTAAGCTGATAATAATAAAGTCCATATCATTTGTATTATTTAAAACCTTGAAAAACTATTTTTTTAATGTAAGAGTCGGTGTTATGGTAGTTTTAATTATAATAAATTTGCAACACTTTGCGTCTGGACAATTTTAATAAAAATAAAAACATCATCAATATGGCGACGGCAAATTACTTTATGTGTGTAAAGTTAGTGTGTGGATCTTAATTATCATTTTAAAATTACGTTTAAATCAATAAAAATGGTTCTCACTTGATGTGTGAAAGGATGCAAAAGCGAATCATTTAAACGGAGCGGTGTATCTTTTCATAGGTAAGTATTTAGCCAAACTTTTATTCTTGCGTATAGTAGGGTGTCCATTTCGTTTTTAGTCTATAGACTGGAATTTACTTTCTTACTTAACCCAAACATTAATTTTCATTGTTTCAGATTTCCTAAAGATGAAGAAATTAAAAAAGGTTGGCTTAACCTCATATCTGAAAAAATTACACAATACTCAGCGGAAGAAGAAAAGGAGAAGAACTTTATCAGAAAATAGGCATGAAACAAAACTTATTAAATGTATTATAACATCTGTATCTTAATTTAAGGTTAAAAAAGTAGGTACGCAAAAAACGAATCTTTAAAATTAATTGGACACAAAGCCTCCATGCGTTAAAAGATCCGCAAGAAAATTTTGTTTAGCAATGTATAGTCTAACAAATAAACAGATTTTTATTACTGTACGTGGACTTTCTATTTCTATCCATTTTAGCAAAATACGCCTATCAGAAATACAGACATACATTTCGTATAAGTACATACAGGTCAAACTGACAACCTCCTTTTTTGAAGTCGGTTCAAAAGTAAGTATGCTTATAAAGCATATGTATGCGTCGTATGTATCGTCGTATGTATGTATGTGTCGATTGTCACATTATTGCCTCATAAGTGGTGCAAATGCTTTGCCTCGCGGAGTCCTCATCTTAACTAATATTATACAAGAGCTCCCTAGGAAGCGTGATGTTCGAATCCTACGTGAGCCAAGTCTGGTTAACTATAAATTGTCCTCGAAAAAACCAAATCGTGTAGTCACTCACGTCTCTCTCATTAGAGAGGGACGCACACCATAATAGGCCTATCTCGCTCGGCTCGGCTGTAACTCATGAGTGCGCAATCTTGTTATATTATAATATCTTTGATACTACTATATTCCCACGGCCACGGGAAAATCAGTAGGTAGGTGTTATTTATTTTACGTCTTTCACGTTAAAATGGTACAACGGATAAATGTGATTTCTTGTACGGGGGTAGATGGGGAGCTGGAGGATTGGATACATATATAATATGGTTACTGTTTATCCCGGAAAAATGTCTTATTCCCTCACGATAACGTCGTATAGTACGCGCGGGCGAAGCCGCGGGCGGTAAGCTAGTATTTTTATATAACTGTACATCATATTTATTTATTTTATTTATTTATTATTTATATCATAATACCACTTTGCTATACAAAATTTCAGCTCCATCGGACACTGGGAAGTGGGTTAATAAAAAGCTTGTAAAATATCGCATTCCCACGGGATAGTGTCGTGTAGTCCACGCGGGCGAAGCCGTGGGCGGAAGGCTAGTTAGTGTATAAAAAGCTCCATGACAAGGCTTAAATGCCCTGCCGGAGATGGCGATAATTAAGCAACTTTCGGTCATGTGACCAGCCATTTATTATCTGGGGCTCCATCGTAAGGCACATTAGACCGTTAGACCTGCTCCCCAATTGTGTAACAGTATCGTCTACTACTCTATAGCAATCGCTTTCAGTTTGTTCGCCCATATGACAAGTTTGGTTTGGGCAATGGAAATGTTCGGGTTATAGTATGAAATTACCTTTTTTTTCTTTTGTACATATAACTTCACAACCCTTATAATTATTTTTTCTTTTTTTTTTGCATTCATAATGCAATTTTTATTATATTAGGAAAACAGGTATTAAACGCGTTTAAACTAAACATAGGTGTCTAACACCTACCTTTTCCCGACGTTTAATACCTGTTTTCCTAATAGTATAAAATGCAACGCGAAAGTTTAAAAGTGTATATAGCAATTTTTATCGTCGAAAATACTGAAAAAGAAGTATTAGAAAAAATCGACCCGTCTAACAGTTGTGAGGAGCTCGAACCCACGACCTTTCACTGTCCGAGCGAATGCTCTTGGCGGGCGAAAGGCAAAAGCATTCGGAGCTAATAGTGAGACGGGCCGATTTTCTAATACTCCATTTTATAATACTTTCAACTCTTATAATATTAGAAATATATAACTTTTTAATATTGCGTTAAACCGTGATAATACTGTATCGAGCAACATATAATAATTTATTAACCTCGATATTTGATTTTTACACAGAAAAAACTTACCTAGAAAGTTACGACTATTTATGTTTCCAGAATTTCGTACGTTATTAGTTGTAACTTAGTGAGTTTAATCTTTTTGCTTGTATCAAGTTAAAATGTCCATAAATAAGTGTGTAAAATGTTGTAAAGTTAGCTAAATTAATCGTTATATAAATTAGAAAAACTTTGAAATGGAAAAAAAGTACAAAAGTCTAGATACATACAAAACGGCAATCTGATAATTTAACCCCTAATAGTTATTGTTAAATAACCGTAAGCGACAGAAGTTGACCTAAATATAAAATTTATTTATTTATAATATGTGTGTATGTACCTATGTCCGTTCGGGTTAAATCTTGCAAGCTAAATTTGACCCACTTCCCAGTGTCCGATTGAGCTGAAACTATGCATACAGGTTTGGTTTGGATGACAATACAATATTAAAGTAAAAAGCTTGTCATAAAAAGAAGAAAATAATTATTGCCTTTTCACCCATAATTTACATAAGTAATAGTACAATTTTCTATGTATATTATGTATTTACAAACAAAAAGTATTAAGTACTTATATATTTATCCGTTATCAATTTTTCCATGACACAGTTTCTCAATGAAATTTACATGGGCTTAGATAATTGGTGTGATTGTAAAAAGTAATTTTAAAATAAAATAACAATAAATAAATAAATAAAAATTCAGAATTTTTATTTGAGTACTAGCTTTCCGCCCGCGGCTTCGCCCGCGTGGACTACACCACGTTATCCCGCAGGAATTTGATACTTTTCCGGGATAAAAAGTAGCCTATGTTCCTCTCCAGACTACAAAGTACCTGTGTCCCAAATTTCAGCCAAATCCGTTTAGCCGTTTTGGCGTGATTGAGTAACAAACATCATCCAAACATCTAAACTTTCACATTTATAATATTACTAGCTGTGCCCGCGACTTCGTTCGCGTAGAATAGACACTTTCGGCAGCATTTTTAATTTTTTTAGCTAATAAGGTTTTTCGTTTTTTTGTGTATTTATTTTTTATATATTAGTTTAGCGCTATGATACATATTAACACATTAAAAAAATATTTCACATAGCCTTCCGCCCGCGGTTTCGCCCGCCTGTACTGCACGACGTTATCTCGAGGGAAAGTTATATTTTTCTGGGATATCAATTAGTCTTTGTCACTCTCTAGCTCCTAAAAATCCACATACTAAATAAACACGCCGATCCGTTGCTCCGTTTTGACGTGAAAGACGGATATACAAACAATACAAACAGTATGTCAAAAGAAAGAACTTATCACGCTGAACAACTTCTCTTAAGATGCTATATCATATAGTTTAACCTGGCTGCTATGGTTCCACATCAGCTGGCCTAGCATGAACGGCTTTTATCATGCGATAGGATATAGCACGTCATGCTGTCTTGCTTACCTACCCCACTAAGGTGGAAGAAAGACAGCAAGACGTGCTATATCATATCGCGTGACATAATGATGGTAATGCTAGCCAGGCAGGTGTACCAAGACCTTCAAACTTTGTACGTCAATAGAAAATGCTCATCACATTTAACAATTTTCCATAAGACGGTATTTTTATATCTCTTATAGTTTGGCTGGACTGCTATGGTTCCACATCGGCCATTTCGATCTTCTAAATAAATTATAGCCTACATATAAGTTGGCGACAACTAATAGCTATATAACAAAAAAGTTTCATTAAAATCCGTTCAGTAGTTTTTGCCTGAAACGTGGACAACAGACAGACGGTCAAAAAATTCAAAAACTATATTTTTGGTATCTGTTCCGTTTAAGAAGACCCTTGGTGGTATTTTTTTCTATTTCTTTTCAATGTATACAGCCCCTGTACCGGCAAAAAAATATGGATATGGACATGGGCTTCATTTGACATTTGATGCCCATATTTTGTGCTTTTAAGGGCATAATATGGGTTTCAAATGTCAAATGAAGCCCATGTCTATACCCATAATTTTTTGCCGGTAGCCTCCTGAATAGAATCGCATACAATTTTATAATAAGTATGAATTATTTTATTTATTTACTTAATATACACGGTAATTTTTTATCACCCGGATAAAATTAAAATGATTATTCTGCTCATGAAAACAAAAAAAATTTATTATGGGACCAACACTAAAATCGCAAAAAAACACAGCTTATTCCATACAAAAGTGCAAAAATATTTAATCAAAATGTATGGAACAGCTGATATTTTTTCGCTATTTCAGTGTTGGTCCTTTAATAAAAGTTGTTTGTTTTCATGAGTAAAATAATCCCTAAAAATATGCGGGGTGATAAAAAAATACCGTGCGTATATTACATAAACAGTACCTACGTATTAACACATTAAAAATTAATATCACATAGCCTTCCGCCCGCGGTTTTGCCGCGTGTACTACACGACGTTTTTCCGAGGGAATGTGATATTTTTCCGGGATAAAATTAGCCTATGGGACTCTCTAGCTCCTAAACTATCCACATACTAAAAAAAACAGGTCGATCCGTTGCTCCGTTTTGACGTGAAAGACGGACATACAAACAAACATACTTTCACTTTTATAATATTAGTATATATTGTATGTCAAAAGAAAATAATTATCACGCTGAACAACTTCTCTTAAGATGCTGTATTTGTATCTCTTATAGTTAAGCTGGGCTGCAAGGGTTCCAAATCAGGAGTACCAGACCTTCGATATTTTTCCGTCAATAGAAAATGTCCATGACGTTAAACAACTTTTCTTAAGACGCTATGTTTGTATCTCATATAGTTTAATCTGGCTGCTAGGGTTCCACATCAGGTGTACCAGACCTTCAAACTTTGTACGTCAATAGAAAGTGCTCATCACGTTTAACAATTTTCCTTAAAACGGTATTTTTATATATCTCATAGTTTGTCTGGACTGCTATGGTTCCACAGCAGAAATTGCGATCTTCAAAATAAATTATAGCTATATGTTGGCAAGGACCAATAGCTGTATAACAAAAAAACTTTCATCAAAATCCGTTCCGTAAACTTTTTTGCCGACGTCATCACTCGAAAAAATTCATCCCCTGTTTTCACCCTCTTTATGGTGTTTTTTTTTACAAACTTTGAATGTCGTATTTGTTTAACTAATCAAAAGCCTATAAAATAATTTTGAAGATTCTAGCTTTAAAAATGACGTATTTTCCATACAAACTTTCATCCCCTATTTTAACCCCTTACAGCCCTTTTTTCACATAAAAAAGTAGCCTATGTCCTTTCTCAGGCTCTAGACTATCTCTGTACCAATTTTTATTCAAATCAGTTCCGTAGTTTAGGCGTGATTGTGTAACACACAGACAGACAGATTCGCATTTATAATATAGTAAGGATAAGGAAGTAAGGACTAGCTTTCCGCCCGCGGCTTCGCCCGCGTGGACTACACGACGTTATCCCGCGGGAATGTGATGTTTTTCCGGGATAAAGAGTAGCCTATGTTCCTCTCCAGGCTACAAAGAATCTGTGTCCCAAATTTCAGCCAAATCCGTTCAGCCGTTTTGGCGTGATTGAGTAACAAACATCCAAACATCCAAACATCTAAACTTTCACATTTATAATATTAGTAGGATAATAGTAGATCTAAACTTTCACATTTATAATATTAGTAGGATAGTAGGATTCGCAGTAGTTCCATCATTTTATCTTCATGCATAAATGGTGGTGCAATTAGTACCATCATGGGACAAAGCAATGACAAGCAACTTAATGCGATTGAAGGCCTTAGGGTTGAGTTACCCAATAAGGCCCCGGGTTGTATCTGAATCTGATGTAGTCGTTAACAACCACCATTCCGCACTAGGCTCGCGTGTGTGGCCCATTCTCCTTATCCATTCATTAGAAAGGTCGGAACTCCAACAGGCAAGTGGGGAGTGTTATTTTAAGTGGCTTATGATGAGAAAGTGCTTATTAATTAAATAAAATGTTGACGAGTCATAAGTACGTATTTATTATGTTTAAGTGAATAATTTTTTTTTCATTCTATCATTCATTCATTATTTCGAAATTGTGCGTTACTCTGATGAACACTACAACCACAAGTCACGTCATAGTCGCCTTTAATAATGAAGTGACTATTTTAATTTTTAGTTTTTTGCATTCACAATGCAATTTTTATAATAGAAAAATGGAAAATGAAGTATTTAGAAAAAATCGACCCGTCTCACAACTCACAACTCCCATCGGAGCTAGTTGTGAGACGGGTCGATTTTTTCTAAATACTTCATTTTCCATTTTTCTATGAAGTGACTAGTTAAATTCGGTCAAGTAAAAAGTTACGCTAAGCTTAATAAATAAGTTAAAGCTTGATAAATAAGAAAATTTACTTTCTGAATCCTTAATTAGGAAGCTAATTAGAATAAAATTTATGCAGGTGGAGTAGTCCTTAAGTAGTGCGCATTTTAATCTGTTAAAGTTTATATATTCGAATAAATATTAGAATAATGTTTATAAATATAGTATAAGTTAAATGAGAACTCGGTATATCGGCCAAATATATTGTTTGGATCGCGTCTAGGCTAGAATAATTTATTATAAGGAAATATTGTATTTCTTATAATAAATTGTCTAACAACACCGATTCAATACCGAATCTTCATCTCTTTATTAAGTGACTTTAAAAAAAGGAAATATTTTCCATGTCTCATATATTTTTATATAATTATTATTTAATATTTTTATAAAATATAGAAATATTTTTCATGTCTCATATTCTGAAAGTACTAAAATACAGGTTGAAAGTGATAATGTTGCGGCACAGGGTAAAAAAACTAGCACCTACTCCTGTGGCCTAGGTGCCGTAGGGCCGTAATTAAATTTAAAAAAGGAATAGCAGGGTGCTTACCCTCAACTCGTTTGCGTATTGCGTTTTTGTTTAGGACCTAAACTGATCTGCTTCGCTTATTCGTACCACGACAGCTTAATATCAATGACAGCGATTCAGTGATCGATCAATGACATTTCACAGCCGCTAAGCTGTCAGGAACTCTTTAACCCGGTCGATTTAACATGTCACCTGCAGGTTATACCCGTCCCTCTCTCTCTCCGGGCATGACAGAATCGAGTAAAAGAGACGGGTAGAAGAAAAAGGACACAAATCGTTCGGTCATTAACATTTAGCAATTCATTTGCGATCCAGTTTTTAGAAGGTCAGAGTACGAAAGAAAGCAATTCATTTTAGGAACCTATTCTGCATCGCGCTATTTTTGAATCGCCGTCTTAAAGTTGATGGTAGGCACCCTGGGGTCGTCTCTAAATCTGTGAATAAAGGTATGTACAAAAATGATCTGTAATCTCTTTAGACATTAATTTATCAAAGGTGGAATGTGTGGCAAAGGCACAGAAGCCTATACAGCCTGTTTTGCCACTACTTATATAAAATAGTGAAAATCGTAGACACCATACAAAAAGTGAAATTATAAAACATCGTTTTTAAAGAATGCGTTTTTAGAAACAGGTTAAACCCAATAAGTTATCTGTAACATAAAAAAGAGGCTATTAATTCCATGGAATTGCATAGAGCACGGGTCAAAACACCAAACAAGGTTTCCTTATATTCTAAATGAAAAATGGAGTGTTTACTTTAGGTTTATGGGCCCATAACAGTTTCGAACTATCGGCGCCCTCACTTCGTTCGTGCGCCAAAACACTCGACTGTTATGGGCGCCATACCATACATCCCTTGCTAAACAATCTATTATACTTGAGGCTAATTCTCTCCATTGGTATCCCAATTCTATTTGGGGTGGGGGCAGTACGTCCCCTCCTCCACTCCACTCTGTTACTCGTCATCTCCTCATTCACTACTTTCTCATTCATATCATTACGCACACAACCTAAGTATCCATCGTTTAACCTTCCTATATCCGCACATGGGTCTCTTTGACCGACAATTTACGTTAAACTAAAAAGCTAAACATGTCAGCGCTTCGTAATCACTGCTGGCTGCATGATTCATTTACCTTCAATTTAGAGCAACTTTAGCGTTACTGCATAAAATACATACACTTTGTATTTAGATTGTACCTACATCATATTTTGATTTTGTTTAGTTTACAGTACAATTTTATTCAAGCCTCTTGGCGGACTAGGAAAGTACAATCAGGCTTTTCAAGAGAATGACTCTCATTTCTACTATGGGGATGAAAACAGCTATAGAGGCGCAGTAAATACCTACTTGTCTACTAAGATTGATACGCAAAAGCTTGCTGAAGTTTGCAAATTCTCAAAGTCCTGGGTGCCTACCATCAACTTTAAGACAGCGATTCAAAAATAGCGCGATGCAGAATAGGTTCCTAAAATGAATTGCTTTCTTTCATACTACTTTCTGAAAACTGGATCGCAAATGAATTGCTAAATGTGAATGACCGAACGATTTGTGTTCTTATTTCTTCTACCCGTCTCTTTCACTCGATTCTGTCATGCCCGGAGAGTGAGAGGGACGGGTATAACCTGCAGGTGTAATGTCAGCTTGGCCGAGTTATAAGTCAAATAAGAGATCTGACAGCTTAGCGGCTGTGAAATGTCATTGAATGATCACTGAATCGCTGTCATTGATATTAAGCTGTCGTGGTACGAATAAGCGAAGCAGATCAGTTTAGGTCCTAAACAAAACCGCAATAAGAGTTGATGGTAGGCACCCTGAGCCTACTGGGAAAATATTAAAAAATAGGTCGTTGTTAATTAAAGCACCGCCAAACAAAATTGAAAAACCCAGGGCTTTGTTTGAAAAATATTATTGTTTGTTCGGAAATGCTTATACGATATGCTCCGACTGCTTTGTTGAGCAATATTTCAAACTTTAGTTTATTTTTTTAATTATTTTATTATCTGTTTTGTGTAATACATAACATTTTTCCATTTGATACGATTAAAACTTTGTTTTAACTGGTGCCACTTTCAAACTTCGTCTCACATAACTAGGTACCTACTCATTTCTAATTTTGTCCTTTCGCGTTGCTCCGCACATCCATCTCATCATTTTAATCTCAGCCACATGCAAGTTCCTTCCATCCTTCTTTTTCCTTGCCCACCATTCTGATCCATACATAACGACAGGGTGGCTACCATCATGCGGTTTTGTTGAGGACCTAAACTGATCTGCTTCGCTTATCCGTACCACGACAGCTTTACTGCGATCGAGATTCTATTGCGTCAATGACAAGCGATTTAGCGACATTTCACAGCCACTTAGCTGTCATGAACTCTTATTTGAATATAACTCGGTCGAGCTAACATGACACCTGCAGGTTATACCCGTCTCTCTCACTCTCCGGGCATGACAATCGAGAGAAAGAGACAGGTAGAAGAAATAAGGACACTAATCGTTCGTTCATTGACATTCGGCAATTCATTTGGGATTCAGGTTTTAGAAGGTCATGGCATGTTCATGGCATGTTCATGTCATGGCAGTTCACTCTGGTCATGGCACGAAATAAAGCAATTCCTTTTAAGAACCTATTCTGGAACGCACCAGTTTTGAATAGCTTTCTTAAAGTCGATGGTAGGCACCCAGGTCTTATCATGGACTTATTTGTCTTAAGGCGATTGTTCGGAAAAGATCGACGTTTCTGAACGCGTCTCTAATGTCACGTCAAACTGACATTTGGCTATCACTTGAAGTTGACAGTGACACTTGATTGGAATTCTTCTTGGGAAAATGTCGGATTAATTTTGCTGAATTTGTTAAAAATCGCTCGCGTTGAATGTGCCTGGCATATCGAGTTTGAAAAATCTTAAATTATCCTGCCGATCCCGTGTTGTACGACCACGATTTTGATGCCATCCTGATGAGTGGCCGGTCGCGATGCTTTGAAGGATAATCATCCACCACACGTGTTGTTGCAGGGGCAATATATATCTTGACAAAAGGCTCCTCCGTGTGTTATTGTGTATCTATTGTTGAAACGCCCAGTGTCTTGTGAACGCTGTTATTTGTGTTGTGAGTAATGTGACTAATGGGTAAGGTCTGCAGAAGAAGACGAAGAAAGGACCCCAGGGGCGCGCGCGCTCCCTTACACCACCTCTGTCTCCACTGCCCAGGACCACAGACAGTATGTAAAATCCACCTTACTTCACAATATAGATTAAGCGCTGTGTATCGCAGTCCAATTGTTCAGTTTACATCCCCGCTGAAACCTAGTTTTTGTCCGGAGTCTATACTAGTAATACCAGCTTCCACTGCGCTAGCCATTCCGCGGTCTAGGCAGGGGTGTACTGAACATTTCTTGGTAGCCAAGAGCGTAGCTTGAAGGCCTGAGAGGCCCACGCCAAAACTTTGTATTAATCAGTGCCGTGTTGATGACCCAGTCTGGTCCGGACTAGATTAATTTGTACTTGTAAATGGTAATTAACTTGCATTTGAAAAGTAAAGGGCATTCCTTCTGTTATTGGTTCCATGTCTTGTAATTAATTGTCATGTATTGAAGTTCCAAAATGTAAACAGATACCTTTCTTTGTTCATAATAATTATTATTTAGTTTTGTCAGCAAATTTGAGTTGTGAATATTGACAAGTTTGTTGCTAAAATAATAGCTAATAAAAGGTTAGCTAATAAGTTTGCACTCAATACTTAGTGAAACTTAAATGATTTGGGACATTGTTTACACATTGAAACTCATTGAAACTTGTGCTTTGAAATAATTAAAATTAACTTGTTGTTGTGTAACAGTATGTTGTGTTGATATCCAAGTGAATTTCAATAGTCAGTGATTTTGAGTGAATTTCAATAGTCAGTGAGTTTTGTTGTTTTCTGATAACCTCCAGATATTTAAGAGTTTGTGTCATTATAAATACTTTGTTGTTGTAATATTGGAATTTTGTGGTTATTAGTAACCTCCAAATATTGGAGATTTTTGTGTTATAGTGAATATTTTGAATTTGTTGTTTTTGTTGATAAATTGGTGACGTTACAATGACGGCCTCCTCTGCTAAAGCCAAAATACGTTCTGAGTTACGGTGGTTAGCTTCTGCGGTCGCGTTGTTGGATCGACCGGATAGAACGGAGGCCTTGTTGAACAGATACGGAGATCTGCCCATACGTTTGGCTGTTGTTGATGAGCAGTATGCCTTATTTTTGGAAAGGACTGTTGAGGCCGAGGTGGAAATGCGACAAGAAGTCGATTTGGATGTGGACCAGTGTTATGATTTTGCGGACAGAATTACCCAGGTGGCTCGACCTTTGCAAGTGGCAAGAGAGAATGAACCGAGCCCGTCCCCGGTCACATCTAAAAGTATGCCCCCTCTCTTTGCTAGATTGGCCCCCTTAGACTTAAGGCGTTTTGCTGGTCGTCTAGAGGACTGGGAGGGCTTTATTAATATTTTTGAGAGTCTTGTACATGCCCGGGACGATTTGACCCAGGGCCAGAAGTTAGCTTATTTGTTATCCGTGTTGGAAGGGGAGGCCCTTGAATCAGTTCAACATTTGGCCCCCTCGGATGAAAACTACCCTATTGCTAGGGATTTGATTGCCCGTCGGTACCAGAACGTACGACGCCTGGCGGACAACCATGTTGCCGCCATTTTGAATTTACCCCGCGTTGCCAGCGTGATGCACTTGAGAGTGGCTTTGTTGAATCCGCTGTTGGTTGCCTACAACGCATTGAAAAACTTAAAACTCCCAGTGGAGCAGTGGTCGTTTTTGTTACTGCACATTGTCCTGGGAAAGTTGCCGGACTCTGTTAAGGTCCGTTTTGAGCAGCAGTATGGTGGGGATAGTGCGACTTATCTGCCACCCTTCTCGGACCTCTTGACGTTCCTGGAAGGAGAAAGTAGACTGGCAGATAATTCCTCTCTGGCCGGTCCTATGGGACCCGAACGACCTGTGCCACAGAGTGGATCTCCCACCGGACCCCCCCGTAGGGGGCGTCTGGCCCCTCGCGCGCCCGGCCGCTATGCCGCCGTCCAGGAGACCGCCCGCTGCTTGTACTGTCGGGAACCGGGTCACAGCACGACCCGTTGTGATAAGTTCCTCGACCAGCGCGTCCAAGGCCGTCGAGCGATCGCGCGACAACGGACATGGTGCTACTCGTGCTTGGGCCTGCACATGCAGCGCGAATGTACCCAAGCGCACCCATGCCGCTTTTGTAAGGGCAACCACCATCCCCTCCTCTGCATGAACAGCCCAGAGGGCGGCGGAGCGCCGCAGCGCGTCGCTGCAGGATCACCTCGTATGGGTGGGGGGCTCGGACCCCCCGCGGTGTTTGCATCCCGCAGCAGTTCTAGTGGCCACCAGAGTGGCCCCAGACGCTCTCCGCCACGTTTGGACCCTCAAACGGGCGGGGGTCCCAGGGACCCCCCCATGGGAAACCGATCCCCAAGGATGGGGATGAGTTACGCGAGCGTTGCCGGAGGTCGTAGAGGCCCCCCGCGACGTTTTGAGCCTCGCACGGGCGGGGGTCCCACGGACCCCCCCATGGGAAACCGATCCCCAAGGATGGGGATGAGTTATGCGGGCGTTGCCGGAGGTCGTAGAGGCCCCCCGCGACGTTTTGAGCCTCGCACGGGCGGGGGTCCCACGGACCCCCCCATGGGAAATCGGTCCCCAACTAGGGGGTTCGATTTTGCGAGCGTTGCGGGAGGTCGTAGAAGCCCCCCGCAACGTGTTGAGCCTCGCACAGCCGGGGGTCCCCGGGACCCCCCCTCTGAAAATCGGTCACCGTGCCCCCGCGACTATGGGGCGACGTACACGGTGGATGCTTGGCACCGATTCTCGCCGCCGCTCGCCGAATACCCGCGTTTGGAGCGGCGCCCGCCCCGTCTTCAAGGGGCCGGGAGATATAACCCGCCTGATACCGGGCGAATTGGACGTGGGCAGTATGTGGGAGAATGGGACCCACTGGATCGCTATGAGCGACCCCCTTACCATGGGGGGACGTCTGGGGACCCCACCTACTAGCAATCAACGTGTTTACGGTCGATTGTAGCCACCCCTCCAGAGACCGTTTTGTTGCCCACGGCCTCTGTGCTTGTCAGGGGATTGAATGGCGACCTTGTGGAAGTTCGCGCCTTGTTGGATTCCGGTGCTCAGGGGTGTGTTGTGTCATCTTGGTTAGTTAGGCGGTTGGGCCTCAAGGTGCACCCCCACACGGAAGGCGTGAGAGGTGTTGGCGATGTGAAAGTCCCCGGGTTGTTAGGGCATGTTGACTTCACATTTACATCACGTAATAAGTCCACGCCAGGCATTAAGACCTCGGCGATTGTGTTGGACACAGTTGTTGGCCGTCAACCTTCAGTTGACTTGGGACCGAGTATGTTGTCTTTGGTGTCTGATTCCCCACTCGCCGATCCAAATTTCTTCCGCCCAGGCCCGATTGATGCTCTCCTTGGAGCCGATGTCCTGGGGCGAGTTTTGTTGACGGGGAAGCGAGTTTTGCAGCCAGATGGCTGGGTAGCTCTGCAGACGACACTCGGTACAGTTGTGATGGGCCCTGCTCGCCGCGTTTTGGATTCCCTTGATGAGGATCGCGGTCTTGTTTTTAATGTGTCTCTCTCCGAAGTGGTGCAGAAGTTTTGGGAGGTTGAGGAACCTCCACCAGCCCCGCGGGTTGACCCAGTAGCGGATGAATGCGAGTTGTATTACCAGAATAACACTGGTCGCCTCCGCTCTGGTCGTTTGATCACCCGTCTCCCCTTTCGTGCCGGCCGACCTCCTCTGGGCGAATCCCGACCGCTAGCGGAACGTAGGCTAGTGGCGATGGAGCGTCGCATGAGCAAGGATCCGGTCTTCCGCCAGAAGTATGTTGAATTCATGCGGGAGTATGAGGAGTTAGGGCACATGTCCGTGAGCGATTTGGATTGGCGCTCCGTTGAGCACTTCTTTTTGCCGCACCACGCCGTTTTGAAATCCGGAAAGATTCGGGTGGTCTTTGACGGTTCGGCTCCCACCTCTACTGGAGCGTCCTTGAACCAGTGTCTGCATGTAGGTCCCAAGCTGCACACGGAGATCTCAGACATTTTGACCAACTTCCGGCGGCACCAAATTGTATTTATGACTGACATCCGGATGATGTTCAGACAAACGGTCATCCATCCCGAGGATAGGAGGTACCAATTGATTTTGTGGAGAGAGAGTCCTAGGGACCCCTTGTTGATCTATGAATTGAATACGAATACGTACGGTTTGGCTTCGAGCCCGTTTGTTGCGATTCGTTCTTTGTTGGAGTTGGCCGAGAAGGAGCGCTTGAGATACCCTCGCGCCTCCGCCATTTTGGCCAGTGACGTCTATGTGGATGACATTTGCACGGGCGCCTCATCTGTCTCAGAGGCGATTGTCCTGAGAGACGAACTCACCGCCCTTTTGAAGTCGGGAGGTTACGAGTTGAGGAAATGGATATCCAACTCGCCTGATGTACTGGTAGGTTTGCCCGAAGAGCACCAGCAGGACCCCCACCTGTTCGAAAATGTTGATAATCCCCATGTGGTGACCGTCCTTGGCGTACAGTACAAACCGGTCTCTGACACTTTCACTTATTGTGTGGATTTACGACCACCGAAAGTCTGGACCAAGCGTTTAGTATTGTCTACTGTCGCACGTACCTTTGACCCCAATGGGTGGATTTGCCCCGTGCTGTTTATGGCCAAGTGTTTCTTGCAACGGTTATGGGCTTCGGGTGTGTCGTGGGATGAACCCCTCTCGGACGAGTTACTCCGAGATTGGTCGAGCTTCGTTTCAACCCTCCCCGAGATTAATGAAGTGCATTTGCCGAGGCTATTCCTCCCTTCTGAAAATTGTAAAGTTACTCTTCACGGCTTTTCCGATGCCTCCGAACGTGGATTTGCTGCGGCCGTGTACCTCCGCACCGTTACTGTTGACGGAGTTGCTGCTGTGCATCTGGTGATAGCGAAAAGCAAAGTCGCTCCCCTTCGGACTCGTCATACGATCCCGAGGTTGGAATTGTGCGGAGCTGCCCTCCTAATGCGTTTGTTGAACCACGTATGGCTCACATTAGGTCGATCTATTAAGATACAAGAGGTTTATGCTTGGACGGACAGTCAGGTCGTCCTTTGTTGGTTGAAGGCTCCGGCGCACACCTTGGACGTGTTTGTGGCCAATCGAGTGTCGCAGATTTGTAATTCCGACATCGAGTTGATTTGGAGACACGTGCCGGGAACCATGAATCCCGCGGATTGTGCGTCTCGGGGTTGTGTAGCCCCAACCCTAATTAACCACCCCCTCTGGTGGGGCCCACAGTGGTTGATGCGGCCTGAGTCGGATAGCCGTTCCTGATATGCGGGCATGCGTCCTGGAGACTAACCCCGCCGGGGAAAAGGATTTGTTGTTGGATCGGTACAGCTCCTTACAGAAGCTGCTTGGTGTTACCGCTTGGATCAGACGTTTTGCGTACAATTGCAGGAACCCACGCGCGAGGCGTGATTCGTCGGTTCTCACTCCGGACGAGCGTAGGGACGCGCTCTTGTTTTGGGTCCGGAGAGTACAAGCTGATAGTTTTGAGTCCGAGATTGAAATTTTGCGTTTAGGCCGTCACAAGTTGAAGGGCGCGGTATCGCGATTAAATCCCTTCCTGGACGAGAGTGGGCTTTTGCGAGTCGGCGGAAGACTTCGAAATGCGAACCTGCCGTATGGAGCTCGTCACCCCCTTTTGTTACCTAAAGCCGGACATTTGACTCAACTGATAATAACAGATCGCCATGTGAATGCACAACATGCTGGCTGTAATGCTTTGTTGGCCATTTTGCAGCGTGAATTTTGGATTTTGTCTGCTCGTCGAGCCATTCGCACTGTGGTTTTCCGTTGTCTGCCTTGTTATCGATTGAAGGCCGCGACCATGCAGCCCCAGATGGGTGATTTGCCTGCTGATCGCGTCACGGAATGTAGAGCTTTTGCCGGAGTCGCCACCGACTTCGCCGGTCCCTTTACTGTAAAGGCTTCGAGACTGCGTAATGCTAAAACCTATAAGGCGTACTTGTGCGTGTTTGTGTGTTTGTCCACCAAGGCTGTCCATTTGGAAATTGTCTCGGAATTGTCTACCGAAGCCTTTGTCGCCGCCTTGAGCAGATTTGTTTCCCGTAGAGGACTGCCGACATTGATACGTTCCGATTGTGGTACTAATTATAAGGGAACGTGTAATTATCTTAAGGAAGTAGTTAAGTTTTTTGTTGATAATAAAATAGACATTGGAACCACCCTCTCCCGGCGTGGGATAATCTGGAAGTTTAGCCCTCCAGCTTGTCCGACCTGGGGAGGAATTTTTGAAGCTTGTGTAAAGGCTGCCAAGACACACTTGCGTCGCGTGATTGGAGAAACTATTCTCACGTTTGAGGAACTTGATACGGTATTTTGTAAAATTGAGGCCGTCCTCAACTCGCGACCCTTGTGCCCGTTGTCTTCGGACCCGAATGACCTGGAAGCGTTGACCCCAGGTCATTTCTTGATCGGACAGCCCCTTTTGGCGTTGCCTGAATATCCGATTCAGGATGTAGGATCCCATCGTTTGTCGCGATACCAACTTTTGAGACAGATGTCCCAAAACTTCTGGGCACGTTGGTCGATGGAGTATTTGCATATCCTACAACAGCGCGTGAAGTGGACAGATAAAACCACCCCACCCCAGACTGGCGACCTCGTGTTGATTAAGGATGCTAACCTGCCGCCCCTATGTTGGCGAAGGGGGCGCATTGTTAAACTCTACCCCGGAACTGACGGAGTTCCTCGTTTTGCTGAGGTTTTGGTTAGAGATTCGGTTTTGAAGAGAGCAGTGAGTGGGCTCTCCCGATTACCCGTAGATTGACGTACCGTTCTTAACGGTCCGGGGCGGGGGGATGTTCGGAAAAGATCGACGTTTCTGAACGCGTCTCTAATGTCACGTCAAACTGACATTTGGCTGTCACTTGAAGTTGACAGTGACACTTGATTGGAATTCTTCTTGGGAAAATGTCGGATTAATTTTGCTGAATTTGTTAAAAATCGCTCGCGTTGAATGTGCCTGGCATATCGAGTTTGAAAAATCTTAAATTATCCTGCCGATCCCGTGTTGTACGACCACGATTTTGATGCCATCCTGATGAGTGGCCGGTCGCGATGCTTTGAAGGATAATCATCCACCACACGTGTTGTTGCAGGGGCAATATATATCTTGACAAAAGGCTCCTCCGTGTGTTATTGTGTATCTATTGTTGAAACGCCCAGTGTCTTGTGAACGCTGTTATTTGTGTTGTGAGTAATGTGACTAATGGGTAAGGTCTGCAGAAGAAGACGAAGAAAGGACCCCAGGGGCGCGCGCGCTCCCTTACACCACCTCTGTCTCCACTGCCCAGGACCACAGACAGTATGTAAAATCCACCTTACTTCACAATATAGATTAAGCGCTGTGTATCGCAGTCCAATTGTTCAGTTTACATCCCCGCTGAAACCTAGTTTTTGTCCGGAGTCTATACTAGTAATACCAGCTTCCACTGCGCTAGCCATTCCGCGGTCTAGGCAGGGGTGTACTGAACAGCGATACTCGGAAAAATTATGCTAAAGCGAGATAGCAATGAGAAAACAACGCGCGCGGGAGCGAGACCGATTTTGCCGATTACGCAAAAAAACACAAAATCACTTCGTATTCAAAAACTATAGCGATTTAAAAAAAATGTTTCTATACGATCCTAAATATTATTGGTATCCACTAATTAAACCAATTTTCAATAGTATATGTATCCCCATTTAAGAATAATCTTGATATTTCTTATTTTTTAGAGGTATTTTCGAAAATAAAAAGTGTCGTGCCAAAATCATAAAATCGTGTTTCTGAAACTATACGATTCTAGATAAAGGTATGAAGAAATATATATCTTATTACCAGATTTATAACAACTCTAACCGTCCTATAGTTTTATATCAAAGAGTCCATACTTTTTCCGAGTAGCGCCTTAATTTAATTGGCATCAGCTGGTCAGTAACACCTGTGACATGTCGCCATTTCATCCACTCTGCGTTGAACCAGTTAATGTCCTGACCAATTTTCCCATTTCCTTGCACTAATGACCCGTACGTGAGAAAACCCAGGTCCCGAGGGAGAGCAAGCAAAACACACAACGTTTCAGTACAAAAGAGTGTATTGATGTATTGATGTTACAGCATGTGAGTGTACCGAACCTGCTTAGAAAACAATACTTATTTGGATACAGCATCCGATAGCGTGATTCAAAAAATAACAGCGCTATCTATTTAAGGCGATGATTCCCGACCGAAATAGGCACGCTAATGCTTGCTCGGCCGCGCGCGATACACTTCATACGGACGCAGCGGCATAGCCGGCAGTGAACTTTGAACTCGCGAGCGCCCCGCGAATCGAAAATCACTTAAAATTCAATAAAAAATTAAATAATGAAAAAAATTAACTTATAACGGCCGGAATCCCTCGGCTATTCAAAGACAATTATTTTCGTATATTTTTCATAAACTAAAACCAAGTATACTGCAAGTAAAAGGATATTTGGATTACGATTAGACGTATGTTTGGTTTGACACAGTAAAACATCACTAGGCCTAGGCCGGTAGCACTAGATAAATAACTGTAAAATATCATGTATTTATTCAAAATTTTAAGAACTTGTGGTTTGCTAGTAATCCATAATTTAAAATACCCTATTTTCGGGAATCGGCGCCCTAATATAAAGAACGTTACTTAACTATTCTTTGTTATTTAAAAAGTTTATTTTATTCCTTTTACCTTCAATTTATTTATTTACTGGCTTCCCGCCCGAGTGGACTACACGACGTTATCCCGCGGGAATTTTTTTTTGGATAAAAAGTAGCCTTTGTTTCTTTCCAGGCTACAAAGTATCTGTGTCCCAAAGTTCAGCCAAATCCGTTCAGCCGTTTTGGCGTGATTGAGTAACAAACATACAAACATCCAGACATCTAAACATCCAAACATCTAAACTTTGACATTTATAATATAAGTAGGACTAGTTATATAGTTATCTCCTTTGTCTTTAGACCACAATATGAAAACCAACTAACTCAAAACGAGTTTACACCCACGCAACTGGAAATATATCAACACAAACGGATCTTTTCAGATCTAAACATTTTAAGTGAACACGAATTTCTGTAAATCGAAACTTGCTGTACCTACCGAGTGGCTTGTTTTAAAGCGGACCGACAGACTCACACGATTGCAATAAGGCCCAAATTGGCTAAACAATAGCATTGGCTTTCTGTGAAAAAAACTCCAATACTTGGAGCCAATATGTCTGGATGTAACGTGGGCGCATTTGGGAGATCCCTAAACAACCTTTGTCCTACACGAATAAGGTCTATTTCAACTTAAAAAGCGACTTTTGCCGCATGGCTCACGTCGGTTTAATGTCTTTCAGGAATCTCTTGTTTTCTGTAGGTTTACTAGTGGATATAAAATGATAGGCAAGAACTACTTTTAAAATAAATAGCTTTTAGACAATCACATCGAAACAACATCGATTGCAGATATAGACCGAACTGATAAACTAGTGTTTGATGCAAAAAATGCAATATATACCGAACAGCGTATTGATTATTTCAAACTTGAAATAGTATTGTGTTGAATATTTTAGTCACACGTCTAGGTAGCACGAGCGTGGGCTCACGACCAAATGTTCTCTGTAAAAGGTAATATACAAACTTCGCCTAAGTACATTATAAATAAATAATTTGTTTTGCTTCTAAAGGGTGACCTAGCAAATTTAAACTTTCAAAAGTCTTACCACGAGTAGGTATAGCTACCTCCTTGATGTATTAATTAGTAGGATCCTTTCAGGGCATGTAACTTTTACCCGATACGAACAACTTTAGCCACAGCTGGCCACAAAATTTGTGAAAATACATCAGTTAGGGCGTTTGTGCACTACACTGAATTTTACTGATCCGGAAAAAAGGGATGCTTGTATTTTAATAATTAATCATTTATAGTAAGAATTTATTTATTTCGTGTTGTTTAGGGTTTGAAACATTGAAACTTCACGAAATAAATAAATTCTTACTATTATAAATGATTAATTATAAAAATACAAGCATCCTTTTTTTCTGGATCGGTAAAATTCAGTGTAGTACACAAACGCCCTTAGTCAGTACATTTTGGTCAAGTCGGTATTGTTATTTTATGAACCACAGAACATGGAAAGATTTGAACAGTCGATCTAACCGATGCGTGACCCACCATAAGTTGTTCATTTTTAAAACATAGTAAAAGTTGTTTTTATTATTGATGGATACTTTCATTCCTTGAAAGATTTGTATTTATTAAAAACCGGTCAAGTGCAAGTCCGACTCGCCAACGAAGGGTTCCGTACCAAAGTGAATATACAAATAAATATTCTGTGAATATTTCAAGCGTCTACCTATTGCCGTTATTAACATCGAGCAAAAAAGGAAAAATATCACGTTTGTTGTATAAGAGCTCCTCCTGTTTTTAGTATTTGATGTTATAGCGACAACAGAAATACATCATCTGTAAAAATTCTGCCTAGCTATCACGGTTCATGAGTTACTGCCTGGTGATAGACAGACAGTCGGACAGCGGAGTCTTTGTAATAGGGTCCTATTTTTACCCTTGGGTACGGAATCCTAAAAAAGAAGTATGAGGATAATTACTTTTATACTAGTTACACTACTTCGTCTTAAGGTTTTGGTGCCATTAAGGTTAACCGCCTCTGTGGTCTAGTGGTACACACCACCGGTATCAGACCCAGAGGTCTGGGGTTCGATTCCCAGATGGGGTATTCGGTTTGGTTGGCGGTAGGACTTGTCCAAAGCCCGGCTAGCTACCACCATCTTATCTGAGTCTGACACAATTACAACGATGTTTTCAGCATTGTTGTGTTCCGGCAGTTAGAGATAGATCGCCAGTTCGTCAGTAATTGAGAAGGAGTAGTGCGCTTCCACCTTCAGCTTTATCATCACTTAACATCAGGTGTGATGAAGTATATGTGCTATAATTAACATTATCTACACTCATGTTATAATTTTCGAATTATGAACTCATGCCTGAACGTATACTGATACACTTTATGCCATAGTCAACTTTAAAAAATAAAGCTGCTGTATCCGGGTGTTTCATAATGACCATTATGCAACACCCGGATACAGCTGTCACTCATTATAAAACACTTATATTTCTTAAATTTACAGTCTCCATGGCAACCGTAGGATTTACCGGCCCTGACTTCCAACTTTTTCAAGCTCTTCTTTAGCCGGCAACAATCAGAAACGTTTTTAAAATTAGAATTTTGAATTTAGAAGGAATAGACCGTATAGACTCCTATGAGTGGGGTTTGGCACCAATTGACATTTTATAATTAATATTGATTTGCTTTATTTTTGAAATATATAATAAACGTAATGAGTGTAGATAAAGTAGTGTATGAGACTGCACATAACTCGGTATTATGCGACAGTCACATAAACTACTATTAAACGCGTGTGTTCCTTCAACCACAAATTATCATCGTTGCAA
Source organism: Crambus lathoniellus (assembly GCA_949710035.1). NCBI lineage: Eukaryota > Metazoa > Arthropoda > Insecta > Lepidoptera > Crambidae > Crambus > Crambus lathoniellus. The sequence goes on along the minus strand of OX453303.1, from coordinate 5,096,156 downwards.
AATATTAGTTAAGTTATTACTTGCATGAGTGTACAATATTTGACTTTGGTGAACAATGATTAACTTTAATATCAGTTTAATTACAAGTTCTCAAAACTGATTACGTCATCACATCGCATTAATCAAAATAATAATTATATTGCATTCTTTCGGGAGTTGAAATTCTGTTTCAAATCGCTCACATCAATTTAAACAGCATGTGATGAATTTTCTAGACAAACTCACATAATATTGCAATCAACGTTCAAACATTTCTGAAACACAGTTAAAACTAGGTTAAAATTATTTATTACTTTTAAATGTAAACCATTCGGTACAATTTTAGAAACAGTTACTGGTAGTATAACTACACTTCTACACCTAAACTACTTATTATCTACTATCCTTCCGCCCGCGGCTTCGCCCGCGTGGCCTTGACGTTAGCCCATGGGAATGTGATGTTTTTCCGGGATATGTCTGCCTATGCCTATGTCCTTCCTAGGTTCTCAAAGCATCTCCATTCCAAATTTCATCAAAATCAGTTCAGCCATTTTGATGTGAAAACGAAACATACAAACAAACAAACAAATATACACATTTTTTGTTGATTTGCTGGTGCACTACCTTTCGCTCTGTTTATTTTTCCTCTGCCTCAAAGGTTGTCTGGAAGAGATCACTTTCAGCGATAAGACCGCCTTTGCCCACATACCTATGTGTAATCTTTTTCCTGTGTAATTTTTTTTGTAAATTTTATTTGTGTTTGCAATAAAGAGTTTTCAATCAAGCAATCAATCAATAATAATAATATCCATAATTATATCTAAAACTACAAATCTACGAAAAGAATCATCTCGATATGACCTTTAGTTTTGGTGACTTTGGACAAACATATGGAGAGACTGGACAAACATACAAACAAATGTATCTCATTATAGCATATAGATATGTTGGCGAGGACCAATAGCTATCAAAAAAAGTTTCATAAAATTTCGCTCAGTAGTTTTTGCGTAAAACGCGGACAACAGACAGACAGACAAAAAAATTCGAAAACCATACTTTTGGTATCTGTTTCGTTAAGGAAAAGGTATTTTTTACAAGCTTTTATTTAACTTGCAGTGTATGTATGTATGTATGTCCGTTCGGGTCAAATCTTGCGAGCTAAATTTGACCCACTTTCCAATGTCCGATTGAGCTGAAATGTGGAATTCACCTTTAGTTCCGATGACAATGCAATTAAATATAGATAGATAGATAGATAGATAGATAAAAAGTTTATTTACTACAACACACACATGACATTACAACAGATACCAAATAAAAAGAATAAGAAAGAACAGACATACAATGAATAATAATTAACCTTAAGCTATGAGCACATGACACACAGAGAGAAAAAAGAAGTATGCATATGTGTGCAGCAGCAAAAAGGGTCAAGGCTCGGTGTGTTAATTTGCCAGACGGCAAAACACCGATTTTCAGCCGTCACCCATAGGTGTAACGCGGGAAGCACAGTGACTGCGCTGAGAACAAGTATGTGCGTGTGTGATGTTTGTGAGTGAGTGTTATGTGTATTAGTACGAATGTTTATAATCAGTATAGTTATCAATTCAGAATTCTTGCAAATTTTCAAGTACTATATTCTTGTTTTGTTGTTATGGTTACTTGACACGTGCTTGCCACATTGTCAATGTACCATAAAGTTATAATCAGCGAGCATTCAGCGAGCGCAAACTTCAAAGAGTGCGTGTCAGATAACTCTGCGACTGGGGCGTTTATGGCGCTAGTTACAGTACATTACTTTGTTCTAAGCTTATGGAAAATATTAGTATTCGATTTTGACCCCGCGCAGACTTATCTGGCGCACACTCTAAATTCAACTAGTAATAGAACACACGCCCCAACCCGACAGCCGATTTGAATTAGTAATTTGATAAAGAACATGAGTCCATGTCACATAATTGCTCAGGAGACAAAAAAACTGTCTCTTAAAAAAACATACCAAGCAGTAAAAATGTTTGATGCAGTTTTGAAAAGTATGCTATAATATATACTATTAACATAAATTTGAGATTATCAATAGTATATTTTATAACGAGGGACTAAACGAAGCCATTATATACCAGAGGTGGTATGGCTCCCGAGTGTGCGAGGGAGTCAATGAAACCTAGGGTAGGTATATTAAGTTGGCGTTAAGTCTTGAGGTGCAAACTGTACTTTTCCCTTCGAGTGCGAGATAACTAGTCAATTTAGTACAAAAACAATTAACAAATTCTGAAATTTTCGCGGTCAGAAGTAGTAGCAGTAAAAATATTCGCCCTTTTGTAGGACAGGTCAAGACATTTAGCCATACTGCCAATTCTTGAGTATTATTAAATTATTATAGTTTCTTATGATTTCATAAGAATGTAGGTGTGTTAGTGTTACATTCCAATGTTTCGTGGAGTATTTGGCGTTAAGTGTGTCAAGCCAGCCTTCTCGATAATTCTTGCTGAGGTAGTCACCACTATAATAAAACACTCGGCATCACTTTACCGAGATAGCAACTATTTTAATCATTCCACATATCGTCCAGTTGAGTAGACACTTGAGACACAAAACCACTGATCACGCACAATTGTGATGACCACATCTACTGTGTTCCACAGTTTATTGAAACGAAGGTTTCTCATGCAAAATTAAGTAAATTAAGCTAATCCTACCTTGCTAGAAAATAGTGTCCGTAATCCAGGGGGGCTGAACGTTGTCTCGCCGGCGCGCGCGCGCCTGACAAAACGATCTCCACACAACCCCCGATGGGATACTCTTACAGCTAACACTCTTATACTACACAATGCCCTAATAGGCCGCTAAAATTTTCCCGGCGCTTTTCAAAGCGAACACACACGGGTTACAAGTCCGTACCCCGACCGGAGCCCTAGTAGGTGCAAAACGAAATCTCGGTCCCAATATGGATAGGTAACTGGCGCGGCACGTCGCTACAGAAACACACGAACTTGTCTCACGGCTGCTTACGGCCAACTGCCTGCACGCGGCCCGAGCGCATTGCGTGTCGCCCGTGACCTTGACAATGACAACGCACCGCTCGCAGCGCGGCGCGAACATCCCCCCGTCCCGGACAGTAGCAAACTGTCCGCCAACTCAATCTAAGGGCAGGCGAGAGAGGGTAGCGATCGCTCGCTTCAAAACAGAGTCCCCCACCAGGACCTCGGCAAACCTGGGCACACCATCCGACCCCGGATGAAGCTGAACAATGCGTCCTAAACGCCAGCGGAGGGGCGGCAGGTTTGGATCCTTTACCAACACGAGGTCCCCGGTCTTGGGTGGGGTCGTCCTATCCGACCACTTAACGCGTTGCTGCAAAATGTGCAAATACTCCAGATGCCAACGGCGCCAAAAACTCTGCGTAAGCTGCTGGAGCAATTCAAATCGCGAGAGCCGTCCGGAGGGCACTTCGGAATAAGGATATTCCGGCAAGGCGTTAAGCGGTCTGCCAATCAAAAAATGGCCCGGCGTAAGGGCCTCCAAATCATTCGCGTCCGAAGACAACGGACACAACGGACGCGAGTTGAGGACCGCCTCAACCTTACAAAATACGGTCGCGAGTTCCTCAAACGTGAGGACCGTCTCCCCAATAACGCGACGAAGGTGAGTTTTAGCGGCCTTTACAGTTGCTTCAAAAATCCCTCCCCAGTGGGGGCAGGATGGCGGGGAGTACTGCCATCGTACCCCTCTGCGAGAGAGTGTGGATCCGATCTCAAAATTATTCCTATCCAAAAATTCACAAACTTCCTTTAAATACCTATCGGTGCCCTTGAAATTGGTTCCACAATCGGACCTGATTAACGACGGCATTCCGCGGCGAGACACAAAACGATTCAACGTGGCTACAAAGGCTTCTGTGGTGAGGGCACTAACCACCTCCAGGTGGACCGCTTTAGTGGCCAAACAAACAAATACACACAAGTAAGCCTTTTCCGTTCTAGCATTACGAAGCCGCGATGTCTTAACGGTAAATGGCCCCGCAAAATCCGTTCCAACTCCTGAGAAGGGCATCGATTCGTTCACTCGATCGGCAGGCAAATCACCCATCTGGGGCTGCATCGTATCGGCGCGCAAACGATAACACGGGAGACAACGAAAAATAACGGATCGGATTATTCTCCGCGCTGACAAAATCCAGAACTCTCGTTGGAGGAGCGCGGTCAAAGCATTACAACCGGCATGAGCATTCTTTACATGTCGGTCTGTAATCAACAGTCTAACTAACGGTCCATCCTTGGGGAGCAACAAAGGGTGGCGTGATCCGTACGGCAGGTTGGCATGTCTGAGCCTACCTCCGACACGCAGCAATCCGGTACTGTCCAAGAAGGGATTCAACCGCACCAAGGGTCCCTTCAGCTTGGGCTTACTTGAGCGCAGGGCTTTCAGCTCCGGTTCAAACTCTCGCTGTTGCGTCACTCGCAACCAATGCAACAGAGCGTCTTGCCGCTCTTGTGGGGCGAGGACCGGAGACAACGATTTCTCCTGAGGCTGGCGACAATTTCGCACAAAGCGCCTCATCCAAGCAGTCACGCCGAGCAACTTATCCAAAGAACTGTAGCGGTCTAACAAAAACTCCATCTGCGGAGCCGCCACCGTCTCCACGGCGTGAACACGCATGCCTAGGTCTGGGACTCTGGCCACAGCCGGGGTGGCAGGCCATGAGCGCTCAGGCCGTAACAACCATGATGGACTCCACCATAGGTGGTGGTCCACTAACTCAGGCGCCTCGCAGCCGCGGGAGGCACAATCTGCGGGGTTCAATTCGCCCGGTACGTGGCGCCAAATCAACGGGGCCTTTGAAGTCTGAATTTGTGAGACCCGGTTGGCCACAAAAACCTCAAGGGTGTGGACTGAACTCTTCAGCCAACAAAGGACGACCTGGCTGTCAGACCACGCAAATAACGACTCCAAGTCGACACCGTTTCCCAAGGTGTCGGCAACATGATTGAGTAGCCGTACTAAGAGAGTGGCGCCGGACAATTCCAACTTCGGAATGGTTAGCCGAGTCCGAAGGGGGGCGACCTTACTCTTGGCCGTAACTAAGTGTACGGCGACAACGCCTGCTGCATCCACCGTTCGGATGTAAACGGCTGCCGCGTATCCGCTTTCGGACGCGTCACAAAAGCCGTGCAGGGAGGCTTTAAACTTTCCCGAAGGCAGCATTTGCCTCGGTATACAAACCCGATTGACGTCGGGTAGGGATGACACGAACCTCACCCACTCTCGTAGGAGGCTACCAGAGAGGGGCTCATCCCATGACAATTCCGCAGCCCAGAGCTCCTGTAGGAAGCACTTCATCGAAAACACTACAGGGCTGAGCCAACCGTTCGGATCAAAGGTACGGGCTACAGTAGACAGCACCGTGCGTTTAGTCCAGACCTTTGGGTCTGGCAGTTCCAATCTATATGTGAACAAATCCGGGACTGGTCGATACTGGACTCCCAAAACAGACAGCATGTCTGGAGTCTCCGGATTTTCAAAGAGGAGCGGCTCTTGCTGGTGGTCCTTAGGCAAATCTGCCAATAGGTCCGGTGAGTTAGACAGCCACTTCCGCAACTCATAGCCACCAGCCCTCAAGAGCGCAATCAGCTCATCACGTAAGACGAGAGCCTCATCTAAGCTCGAGGCCCCCGTGCAGATATCGTCGACAAATAAGGCCCCCCCCTCAATAAGAGCAGATGCCCGGGGATAGCGTAGCCGTTCGCGCTCTGCGAGCTCCAAAAGCGAACGGATCGCCACAAAGGGGCTCGACCGCAAACCATAAGTGTTGGTGTTCAGCTCGTAAGCCAACATCGGATCGTGGGGATCCTCACGCCAAAGGATGAGCTGGTATCGTCTATCCTCCGGGTGAATCACGGTCTGTCTGAACATCATGCGGATATCGGCCACAAAGACGACAGCGTGCCGGCGGAAGTTGGTCAAAACATCACAGACATCGTGATGCAACTTCGGCCCCGCATGCAGACACTGATTCAACGACACTCCGGTTGACGTGGGCGCTGAACCATCAAAGACCACGCGGATCTTCCCATTGGAAGTCTTCAAAACAGCGTGGTGTGGCAGGAAGTAATGTTCCACATTACGCCAGTCCAACTGCGAGATGGACATGTGCCCAAGGTCCAAATACTCCCGCATGAAGTCTATATACTTCTCCTTGAATGCGGGATCCCTGGCCATCCTACGCTCCATGGACAACAATCTCTTCTCGGCCATCGGTCGGGAGCTCCCTAAAGGAGGGCGAACCGCCAAGAAGGGCAAGCGGGTAATCAAGCGACCCGAGAGGAGGCGCCCAGTGTTGTTCTGGTAGAACAATTCGCACTCCTCGGCTAACGGATCCAACCGCTTGGCAGTGGGAGGTTCCTCCACCTCCCAAAACTTTTGGAGAACGTCGGACAAAGTAGAACCGACAATGGTCTGGCGGTCTACCGACGGGGTCTCTGGTGTCTGTGGTACCTTTCCCATCACCACATGACCCAGCGACGAGGACAGGGCGACAAGATCGGCTGTCTGCAAAACTCGCTTGCTTCCACACAGTACACGACCGAGGACATCCGCACCAATCAACAAGTGTATTGGGCCCGGTCGGTGGAAGGAAGGATCAGCCAAAGCCAGTCCAGACGTCAGCTCAATCGTGGATGGCGGCACTCGCACTTGCGGGAGTGGTCCAACCACCTTATCAAAAACTATCGCCGAAGCACCGATCTTCGGCCTTGGCGCGAAGTGGGGGGAGAAGGAGAACTCAACTCGACCAATCGGATCAGGGATCCGCGAGTCTCCCACCCCCCGTACCGCTTCGTGATGCGGCACAAGCAAAAGACCCAGCTGTCGGACAAGCCACCTGGACATTATGCACCCCTGGGCACCTGAGTCCAAAAGGGCACGCACCGTGACAACATTGCCCTTAGGTCCCCAAACATTCACGGAGGCTGTTGGCAACAGCACAAGCTCCGGAGGGGTGGTTGGGTCCGACAGGGGCGCCATTAAAAATTTTGGGGGGGTACTTGTCCCCCTCGCGCCTGAGTCGGCGCGCCAAATGTGGGACGCTCGTACCGGGCGAGCGGGTCCCAATCGGGTACATACTGGCCCCGACCAACAGCACTCCTAGGTGCAGGGTAATACCCGTGTGGGGCGTGCCTCGGTACATAGTACCCCAATCGAGGCCTCTCCATTAGGGGGGGGGAGTAGCAAATAGGGCCCGTGCCCATCGCCACCGTGGCGTACTCTTGTGGTACCCCCCTACCCCCGCCCGTGGCGGGGGCGTCTCTCCTATAGTTCCCCCTCTCCGGGGGGGACTGAACGGGGGGGCTAAGCCCCGCCGAATCTCTAGGGGACCGGTTCCGGGCTGCCGGGCCCCCGCCCGTGCGCGAGGAATTCGAACCCCGGTCGCTCCCGGCGTCCTTGCGGTCCAAACAAAGGAGGGGGTGATGCCTCCCTCCGCAAAGACGACAATCCTCGGTCTGGGGACACGCCGACTGCATGTGTCCCCCCAAACACCTATAGCACCATTGGCGCTGTTTCGCAACGGCCCTCCGTCCCTCTGGGCGGAGGCCTCTAAATTTGGCACATTCGTGCACCACATGCCTATCTCCCCTGCAATACCTGCACCGCTCACTCGGTGCGGGGGGAGGGGACTGCTGGAAGGCAGCATACCGATTGGTCGGGCGACGGGGCTGTTCCCTCGCCGCCACCATACGACCAACACCTGGAACCGGGGCGGGCTCCAGGTGGTCCGTCACCCTACATTCGTCCTCCAAAAAACGAAGGAGGTCCGCGAAGGGCGGGAGATACGAGGCGCTGTCGCCTCCGTACCTCTGCTCGAAACGCCCCTTCATTTCAGCGGGCAATTTGGCGAGGACTATGTGCAGCAGTACAAAGGACCACTGATCCACCGGCAGGTCCAATCGCCTTAGGGAGTTGACCGCTGACAGTAGCGGGTTCAGCAACTCCCTCCGTAACAGGTGTACCCGCGTGATTCGCGGGAGGGCCAAAATCGTGGCCACGTGGGTGTCCGCCAGTAACCGGACATTCTGGTACCTGCTAACCAGAAGCTGGCGAGCCACCTGGTAGTTGTCGTCACTGATGAGCAGGTGCTGGATTACCGCGCTGGCCTCTCCTCGCAGGGAGGAGCGCAAATAGGCCAACTTCTCGCTAGGGGATAAGTCCCGTCGTGAATCCACCAAACTGTCAAACAAATTAATGTAGCCCATCCAGGCTGACAGATCCCCATTAAAAGTGGGAATCTCCAGCGTAGGTAATCGGCCTAGCAACGCCGTCGGGGTAGGTTTGACCTCCCCGCTCAAAACCGGCTCCCCCTTCCGAACAGCCAGGGCCCTCTCAGCCGCCTCCGTGAGCTGGTCAGCCAGCTCATAGGCCTGGGCTACATCCTGCTCCAGCTGTTCCGACACGGCATCATCAGCTGGGGAGTTCTCCATATAATACGCGCGACACTCCATGGCGTGGCGCTCCAGGTCCTGCAGCCGAGCTGCCAGCCCGCCATACCGAGCTAGCAACGCGCCTACCCGGTCGGCTCGGTCTATTAATGTGACCGCACAAGCAAGCCAACGCAAAGCTCCTTGGATGCCAGCCCTGGATACGGCGGTCGGATTCGTAGGAGCCATTTATAATCCGTTTAATAAACAAAGCAAACAAAGAAATATAAAAGTGGTAAACATCAACAAAAAAAACAATAGAAATAGGTCGCGTCACGATAATATAAAACACAATTAAAATTCGGACGACATACACGGACCCTACTATTTTCATAAATTATTAGCAACTTACCAATTTCAAGGGCTAACAATATAACGGTATAAACAAAACGTATAGGATTAACGGTATGGCATACCTCGCAAATCAACTACTAAACCGTTATCAACAAACGAAAACAAAACTATTTTTAATAATAATACTCGTAATTTAATACTACTAATAATTAAAACTAGTTCCACTTTTTTAACTAGGCAAGCGGACTCGGAACAAACACTAGTATGTGGTACTAATAAACAACACTTTCGAACGAAACTATTCGTCAAATAAATCCGGACACACAAAAAAAAATATACACATCTAGGCGAGTAAACTCGTATCAAATCACTAGTATGTGGTACTAATAAACACACTTTCGAACGAACTATTCGTCAAATAAATCCGGACACACAAAAAAAATATACACATCTAGGCGAGTAAACTCGTATCAAAACACTAGTATGTGACAACAATTATATAAGTGTCTATCTATTATCGGATCCACCAAGTGAGAAACATTCGCTTCGAGAATTTACTAGAACAATTTCTTAGTACTTCAATCGTCTCGGCATACCCTCGAGATTTCAACAAAAAAAAATAATTTTTAGGTACGCTTTTTAGGTACGCTTTTTATTTTTACTATGAAATTTTATGTAGTTAATTTTAATATGAAAATTAATTATATCAACTACGCTCTGCTACCAAAAATATGATCACGCACAATTGTGATGACCACATCTACTGTGTTCCACAGTTTATTGAAACGAAGGTTTCTCATGCAAAATTAAGTAAATTAAGCTAATCCTACCTTGCTAGAAAATAGTGTCCGTAATCCAGGGGGGCTGAACGTTGTCTCGCCGGCGCGCGCGCGCCTGACAAAACGATCTCCACACAACCCCCGATGGGATACTCTTACAGCTAACACTCTTATACTACACAATGCCCTAATAGGCCGCTAAAATTTTCCCGGCGCTTTTCAAAGCGAACACACACGGGTTACAAGTCCGTACCCCGACCGGAGCCCTAGTAGGTGCAAAACGAAATCTCGGTCCCAATATGGATAGGTAACTGGCGCGGCACGTCGCTACAGAAACACACGAACTTGTCTCACGGCTGCTTACGGCCAACTGCCTGCACGCGGCCCGAGCGCATTGCGTGTCGCCCGTGACCTTGACAATGACAACGCACCGCTCGCAGCGCGGCGCGAACAACCACATCTATCTTAGTTGTTAGTTAAACAAATTGCGATTATATAGGAAAAATGTGATAGTAAAAAAAACACGAGCCCTATAAGTAGCTTTCAGGCGGGATTCGAACCCGCGCCTCCGGGAATCCGGCCCGATGCTCTGACCAACTAAGCTACCGAAAGGCCTACACGACTCGTCGAATTTTGCTATCACTTGTTACGCTGTAGGCCAGCGTTGCTTCATCAATGTGAGGAAACCCTCGCATCCGAAAGAAACGTTTTTACAAATGTTTAACAATCGATTAAGATGAAACAGCCATATTGACATATCAAATTGCGATTAATTAAAATATCCACTCAACGTAACTCGCCAAAATGGCGCCAAAAACTCGCAGTCAGTTTTTTCCGCTAAACCAGTCACAAATTAAAGATTTAAAACACATGGCGCCACCTTCCTTGCGGAAAAACCATGAAACAAGAAACATCTTAACATTTTCGCAATGAAGATGGTCCACACTTCACAATTAATAGTATATTCACTGGCTGTTTGAGTTTATCTAATGTCTCATGAAGGAAATTAAAAAAGTAATTACATTTTACTCCCTAGGGACTAAAGTGGTTATTTAGTCCCGCTTCGTAGGGCTATATTTGCGTACTTTTAGAGCATGAGAAGTGAATATTATTATTATTTCTATTAAAACATTAATTTAAAGTCCTTGGACTTAGGCTATTTCTCAATTACTTAAGTAAGTACTTAAAAAATTGACATTTAATTAAAAATGAAGTTTCCCTGTCAGTTACAGGCCACTCGAAATGGTTTTTCGTCATTCTTTTGTGTCAGGTACCGTTCAACTTTTTTCAAATCCAAGACCTTTTTTTTGTTAATAGATCTTTTTCTTTACAAGCCCGTTGCATTGGCAAATCCAGGTGATTTCTGTGGGTATTTGATAAGAGAAAGTGATGTGATACAAGGCCTTGTCCAGTGATGTGATACAAAGCCTTGGCCAAGGCCAGATTTGGTGTAGCTTTTTTGATTTGATTTGATTTTGATTTGGTACGAACGTGTGTAGCACGGATTATATTTGCTATTCAAATGTCCTAAAAAGAATAAAATAAACTTTGTATCAAGTCAAATTCAACAAATTTATTACATTAAACAATTTATATGTTAAAAGCTTGTCGCGCGATTTTATTGTTACTGGGCTTGCACGAAACACAAATGCTTTAACTTATATATTTGACATATGAAATTAAAGCGACAAGCTTTTAAAACATATAAATTGTTTAATGTAATAAATTTGTTGAATTTGACTTGATACAAAGTTTATTTTATTCTTTTTAGGACATTTGAATAAAAGCTTGATTTTAAATAAAAGTTTTTTTTATATATTTTTTTTTCTATTTCTTTTCAATATACAGAATTAGCTCGTTTACAGTTTTAATATATATAATAATATAGATTTATATGTGGAATATAAATGAAACAATACATACCCCATAAAAGTTAAATATATTGGAACGAATATTGGATATTATAACTTCATACGAAGATGGTGTCAATTACCAACTGCTACGGCGCCGGCGGCGTAGCATCGTAGCATGCTCGTAGATATCTCGGTGACTACGACGTCTCCGCTACGAGCACTTTATAATGTCTTTTTTGAAACGCATAAGGTCAAAATAATAATATTATTATTTTATTTAAATTTTTACTTTTTTATTAAAGGGACAATATTTATTAAAATTAAAATGAAGTATTTAGAAAAAAAAATCTAAATACTTCATATTCCATTTTTCAACCATAAAAATTGCATTGTGAATGCAAAAAAGTAAAAATTAATATAACTTGCCATAGTAATATCTTCTTTAGCGATTGTCAAATATCTGCCGGCCTAGCATGAGCGGCTTTTATCGTGCGATATGATATGATACGGCAAGTTGTCTTGCTTACCCCACTAAGGTGTAAGCAAGACGGCATGCCGTACCATATCATATCGCCTGATAAAAGCCGCTCATGCTAGGCCGGCTGGAAAGGTATTTCTTTCGCGTGTGGGGGTAGTAATATCTTTGATGAAATTAACGCTGGCTATACAGCGTGTAAGAAGTATTTGATAAATTCGACGCTTCTCGTAACGACTCCGTAGCTCAGTGGTTAGAGCAGTCGCCCGGATAGCGAAAGGTCGTGGGTTCGAGTCCCATCGGAGCTGGTTGTGAGACGGGTCGATTTTTTCTAAATACTTCATATTCCATTTTTCAATATTATTATTTATTTAGATTTATATGTGGACTATTAAAAAACATAAATGTAGAGGCAGGATGCTTCGCTAGATATTCAGCGAAAAGGAAAGTACTTCCTCCCAGCTCGGTGTCTGTGCTCTGGGATCGCTACATTCTTCCTGAGTGACATAGGTTATATTTTATCCTGATGTTCCCACGGGAACAGGTAGGTACCACGAGGTAAACCGACGCGGAACCACTAGTTTTTTTAAGCTTAGAAAATATATTGAAATACGTGATACGTGCCTTTAAGTTTAGTTTTGTACCACAGTGCCAGTATTCAAGTATCGCGATACGTAGGTATTGATCGTGAAACACGCACCAAAGAAACTCAACACTGATTTAATGGCCTCCAGGCTTAGCGGCGACCCTTTCATACCTTCTCATTCGCAATCCCTAATTTTGTAATTTTACCACACATGCTGTACAGTAGGCAAAATAATATGCAATCAATAATAAGTTTTAAGTAAAACTTTCTTAAAAAAATTGAAAATGAAGTATTTAGAAAGAATCGACCCGTCTTACAACTAGCTCCGATGGGACTCGAACGCACGACCTTTCGCTATCCGGGCGACTGCTCTAACCACTAAGCTACGGAGTCGTTTTAAAAACTTGATTATTGTGACAAGCTTTTTTGCTGACTGTACTACAATATTGTATTGTCATCTAAACCAAACCTGCATACAAAATTTCAGCTCAATCGGACACTGGAAAAAGAGTCAAATTAAGCTTGCAAGATTTGACGAATGGACATACATACACTGCAAGTTGAAAAGCTTGTAAAAATAATAAGTTTTTATAAAAAAATAATTTTCATGACAAGCTTTTTGCTCACTGTACTTAAATATTGTATTGTCATCTAAACCAAACCTGTATACAAAATTTCAGCTCCATCGGACACTGGAAAGTGGGTCAAATTAAGCTTGCAAGATTTGTCCTCCACTAACTGATTACTAACTGACTACTAACTAACAAACTAACATTACGTTAGTACTATTATATATTCTGTGCTAACATGGCAAATTAATAAAAAGCTTGTAACGAATGTTGCTAAGCGCAAAACTCAAGAACGGCTGGACCAATTCGGGTATTTCTTTTTATTTCATAAAAGGTTTTTATGGAGAGAAAAAAAATTGCGTGGAAAACAGTAAAAACAACACATTTCTTTTCCCATACAAACCAGCTGTCCAACATTTGACAAAATCGTATCGTAGGTGTATGGGTAATATATCGTCGTCCGTCTCTATCGTCTTCTACAAGCCATGCTATGATACGGAACGGCAACATTGCTGTGAACCGGTTTACTCCTCAGAGTACTAAATCCTATGGAGGTGGCATACCTACGAAAAAGTGAGGTGTAACTAAGTCACAATGTAAGAAAATCTTGGAATTCAATTTTAAACTTCTTCTAATTGTCGTATTAATCGGTCCAGCCGTTTCAGAGATTAGCCGGAACAAACAGACAGACAGACAAAAATTGTAAAACATGTCATTTTGGTATATGTACCGTATATTTAATCATATGCACGTAGTAAAAAGCGGTTACCTATTATATACAAACAGACACTCCAATTTTATTTATTTGTATAGATGTATAGAAGATATGCCATCTCCATAGGATTCAGTACTCGAGGTTTACTCGCTGTTTACCTGTCAAACGGTGCAAACGGTGTCAAATCGGTTCACTTAAAACTACGTTGCCAACTTTATGCGCATGGCTCGTAGAAGACGATAGAGATAGCTGTGGTAATACCCGTCGTTTTTGTAGCAATCTTATGTGAGGTGTCCTATTTATGTATTTATTACAAGCCGTCTGCCCGCGGCTTCGCACGCGTGGACTAATATTTTTCCGGGATAAAAAGTAACCTTTGTCACTCTCCAGCTTCCAAACTATCCACATACCAAAATAAAAATCACGTCAATCCGTCGCTCCGTTATGACGTAAAACACGAAAAAACGATTTATGCCAAATGTTGGACAGCTGGTTTGTATAGGAAAAGAAAAGTGTGGTTTTATTTTCCGCGCAAATTTTTATATTTTTCTCTTCATAAAAACCTTACGTGGTAGTTAAGGAACATGTGAAAAAAATTTAGCCGAATTGGTCCAGCCATTCTTGAGATTAGCGCTTTCATTTTGCTTGCATTCATTTTTATTTTTATTAGGGTTCCGTAGCCAAATGGCAAAAAACGGAACCCTTATAGATTAGTCATGTCTGTCTGTCTGTCTGTACGTCCGTCCGTATGTCACAGCCACTTTAATCCAAAACTATTAAGGCGCTACTTGCCGTCCACTAGCACCGCCAATTCATTTATTTTTATTATACGTAAACCAGATCAATATTTAAAAAAAGGAAACAACCATGCCCTCTTAATTTGTCTCCTAATACTTTTTAATAACCCTTTAATATTTTAATATTTAAACCAAAAGTGGCCGCTCTTGGTTTAAAACAATTTTAAAACTTACAGAAAGGACGACTTAACGATCTGTTGGTGCCCGGTAGCTTCGGTTATGCTGATGACACCACTGTCACCTGTAGATATCTATCAGATGCAAAGGCTGGCACGGATGAAGTCCAGTCCTGTCGAGATACCCTGGTTAGGCAAATGAATCTGGCACTTCAGGCTCTCTCGGATTGGGGCAATGCCAACCTTGTCGATTTCAATGCAACCAAAACGCAGGCGCGTCTTTTCTCGGCCAAACGGAGTCCCTTCCAACTGACTCCGACTTTCCAGAGTGTATCTTTACCACTAGCCGAACACCTACAGGTTCTCGGCCTCAATCTATCATCTGAGCTTAATTTCGGCGAATACATCGACTCGATTGCAAAAACTGCTGCAAAAAAGCTGGGCGTCCTCTCAAAGGCTAGACGTTACTTCTCCTCAGAGCAATTGCTTCTGCTATACAAAGCACAAATTCGTCCGTGCATGGAGTACTGCTATCAACTTTGGGATGGGTCCGCGAAGTATCAGCTAGCAGTTTTAGACTCGATTGAAAACCGTGCAAAGAAGCTCATTGGAGACACAACTTTGGATAAAGATAAACTACAAAGTCTCAATCACCGCCGTAGAGTTGCTAGCTTATCTGTGTTCTATAGGATACACTTTGGAGAGTGCGCACAGGAACTCCATGATCTTGTTCCTCCTGCCCCTTTTCACCGTCGGAGTACAAGACGCAAATTAGCTTACCATCCCTACATAGTAGACATTCCACCCGTCCGTACAAAGCGCTTTGCTAATTGCGAGCTGCTAAAGATTGGAATACGATGCCTGCGCATGTATTCCCCGATCATTACAACCTTGGCCTCTTCAAGGCATGAGTGAATGGGCACCTACTGGGTAAGCATGCTACACCCTAGACTGCATCCTGTCTGTTTAGCAAGATGGCGGTCAAATGCTTTACCAGTTTTTTAAGAAAAAAGAAGGATGAAAATTGTTGAAGAGTTATTCAAAAAATATTAGATACAATTTAAGAGGGCAGGGTTGTTTTCTTTTTTCAAACATTGATCTGGTTTACGTATCATAAAATAAATGAATTGGCGGCGCTAGTGGACGGCAATTAGCGCCTTAAGACTACATACTTGAAACTTGGTAGGTGGAAATATTCTGTGAACCGCTTTAGGATATATTTTGAAAGAATCATTAAAAGAATATCACTTCCAAAGTGATAAAATGTGTGTCCCCCCCACCCCTCTAACTTTTAAAATAAGAGAGTGAAAATCTAGAAAAAATATATGCTTCGGATCTTAATAAACAAGATATAGTGAGCACTTTTTGAGATATAACACATTTCAAAAACCTCAAATGTAAGTTTATCGTTCATAGAAACACGGTGGAAAACAAAGTTATTTTTTGCTGAGGAAAAATTATAGTGGTTTTTGGCTAGGTATAATCGGTACGTTAAGTGGGTACGGAACCCTTCACGGGCGAGTCCAACTCGAACTTGGCCGATTTTTTTATATAGAAGATATTAGACGTTAGTGATACGTTCACCGGGTCCACTGTAATTTAAATGGCAAAATAATGTTTTCCGGGTCCAGCTAGTCTTTTATATGAAAATGAATCGCAAAATGTGTTGGTAAGCGCATAACTCAACAACGCCTGGACCAATTTGGCCAATTTTTTTTTAAATGTTCGTGGAAGTCCAAGGAAGGTTTTAACCGTGGAAAATAGGGGAAGGAGGAGAAAGTAGGGGTAGAGTAGAAGTAGGGTAGGGTAAAGGTAGGGTAGGGTAGGGTAGGGGTAGAGTACGGGTAGGGTAGGGTGGAGAAGGGGGTAGGGCCACGGGAACGAAGTCGCGCTGGTCAGCTAGTAACCAATAAATTAAAGTCGGTATCTGGATATCCGTTCAATCGAACCGTTCCTTTAGTACTCAATTTGATACCTATACCATCCATAGTCTAACAAAAATGCCCGTGAGCATATTTTTAATCAACGACGAACAAATATTGCGTTTTATTTTACGTTTATTTTATGCTAATTTAATAGTATGCTCGAATGGGTTTCCTGACAAGAGTTTGAGCGCAAAAATATAATAGATTGAGGGTATCGGATCGGTTCGAACCGGGCGTCTCGGACGACAACTGCAAGCGTCGACGCTCGATTTCATACAAAACAAAGAACAACTAGAAACTAGTATGGTGCGGCGTCATGTCGCTTGCAGTTGCGGTTCGTCACCCAGTTCCAACTCGAGTCTGTTGTACCGGTTAACATAAGCAAAATCGAGTGAAGAGCGGTATTTCTATAAGAAACATCGCTATAAAAGAATGACTTTCTAAACCCGTACTAATGTGATAAAAATGTGAAAGTGTGTTTGTTTGTATGATTGTCCGTCCTTCGCGTCAAAACGGAGCGGAACGGAACGTTCCTCAGGATTGAGGATTCCGGGAGTAGTGCGCTTCCATCTTCAGCCTTATCACCACTTAACATCAGGTGTGATGAAGGCTAAGTGCTACCCCGTTGTGGATAAAAAAAATAAAAAAAAAGCTTCGGATCGACGTGATTTTTGGTATGGGGATAGTTTGGGAGCTGGAGAGTGACATAAAGCTACTTTTTATCCTGGAAAAATATCACATTCCCGCGGGGTACCTACATAACGTTGTGTAGTCCACGCGGGTGAAGCCGCGGGCGGAAGGCAACTTTAATATATTTGGCTAAATATAAGGTTGTGTAGATAATATTACAACATTGATGGATCCGTATTTCCACATATCGACGGTTAAGAATCAATATGGTCTAAGTCAATTTTTGGGTCAACTCCGTGAAAACAGTCTGTCTATTCGCAATATTTGACGACATAACAGTTTGTAGAAATTTGATCTAAATCAAGAATCGTATTTCTTTCTGGAAATATGGACTAAGTCAAGCAACATTAATGTGACTTAGGCCATATTACCAGAAGTGTTTAAATAGCGGAGTAAAAAATAGGCACTTACGCCATTTTGTCGGTAAAACTAAAATTCAAATCAATATCTTAATTATAAAATTTTATTGTGAATAATTATTCACTGGTAATATGGTTTAAGTCACATTAACTTCCAAACTAGTGCACTATTGGTAATAACTATAAACGGTAACAAAAACAATCTGTTTATGCATTTTTAAACAATAAACATATTTCCTACCTTATGTTTTTTTTTCGTGAAACGTTTTTTTTGTCTCCTGTAAAGTGAAATATTTTGACTTAGACCAAATTTGTTCTTAACCGTCGATATTTCACCAAAATGCCCCAGAAAACGTCCAAAGCCGACCGAGACGACGACAGTGGAGGGACGATCTTGAATTATGTATGAATGACAGGAAGGAAGGTTTTGAGGTCTTTGCATATATTTATCATTCTCTATGGTCTTTGCCTTCATATGCAGTGGGACGGACAGGCTCTTAATAGTAGCATTTAAGCTTCGATCAACAATAACAGCATTTAAGCTTCATATCTATCTTCTTCTATACATATAAAATTCTTTGTCCCGAATCACTGACGGATAAACGCACAGCCTAAGCCGCTGATCGTAGAGACCTGAAACTTGGAGGGTGTTTTCCTTGTATGATGTAGGCATCCGATAAGAAAGGATTTTTCGAAATTCTACCCCTAAGGGGGTGAAAAACGGGGGTAAAGTTTGTATGGGATAACGTGATTCCTTTGTCCAATTTTCTTCAAATTTTGCATAAACATTCTTTAACAGAATTCGAAGATGTGTTTCATATTTCATTGAGACTCATCGCCTAACAGGGTTAAAAAGGGATACAAATTTTTTTGGGGGTGATTTGCATCGAAGTTGATATCAATGCTCCTTAGTGCTTTTGATTTTTAATTTCATTTTGTTTTGACACATGTTTGAAAACTCAATCCGTTTTTACCCCATGGTTTTACAGTGTCGCACTGTACCTCATTGCCACCAAAGGGTACATAGTTATGTATCAACTAGCGTATTGCCACAGTGATTACATGCTCTTTGATTGCCACTACAAATTAGGAAGGAGAAAAACGCTTCGCTTTGCACGAATGAGCTGTTATAGAACCCATGCCACATTAAAAAGTACCTTAGCAAAGTATTGACTTGATTTTTTGCATTTTGGTAGTTCAAGAGTAGGAGAATGTCCGAATATTATTCATACGAAAGTAGCTCCTGTTTGTCTAGGTATCGTAACCTTCTTATGCCTAAATCACTGATCTGACTTTCATATTTGGTTTAAAGTAGGTATAGGTAGCGTGCTCGGCCTGCGATCGCTGAGGTTATGTGACTTTCGCAGTGGTCTTTCACAGGATGGCTGTTCAAAAATATATGGCGCTTCGGAAGACATGATAAGCCAATGGTTCTGGCAGCATTTGGATTGGTTAATACCCCATAACTGCAATGGGCCCGTGTGGAAGGTCATGGTCCATTCTCCTTATCCATCAATATGAAGGCATGTACCCCAGCAGCGGAGACATTAAAATGGATTGATGATGGTGCTGATGAGACCTTAGAGAACGCTTAGATACCTACTTTTTGACATGAAATTTTGCGATGTACCCAATTAAATTACTCACGGACGGACGTAGTCGCGGCCGGCCAATCATATTCATATTTCTACTATCCCTACTATTATTATAAATGCGAAAATTTATGTTTGTTTGTTTGTTTGTCCGTCTGTCTGTATGTTCTGTTTTTACGTCAAAACGGCTGAACCGATTCAGATGAATTTTGGAATGGAGATATTTTGTGACCTTAGGAAGGACTTTTTACCGCGCGAATAAGGATCATTCCCATGTAAAATAAGTTTTAGCACGGGCATAGCTGTGGAATGGAATTGGTATTTAAGGTGGTAGTTTAAGTAAATGGAAAGGATTATATTTAGAATAGAGACAGTTTAAGGCCCTGGGAAAGACATAGGTAACACTTTTTACCGCGGGAAAAATCTCATTCCCATACGATAATCATTTTAAGCGCGGGCTAATTTGCGGCCAGAAATTGGTACCTATTTAAGTAAATAATTTGAGACCCTGGGAAGGATTATAATAGGTTACTTTTACTTTTTACCACAGTAAAGTATCATATTCCCACGGGAAAACTAGTAGGTAGATATTATTTGTTTGTCCGTCTTTCACGTCAAACGTCACGGAGCAACGGATCAATGGATTTTTGGTACGGGGGTAGATTGGAAGCTGGAAAGTGACGTAGTTTATCCCGGAAAATATCACATTCCCTGAGAACAGTACGTCGTGTAGGCGTCGTCGCGGGCGGAAAGCTAGTTAAGAAATATAATCACGTAAGTTACGTCGTTCGGCTGACATGATGATGATGATGATGATGATGAAGTGATATTTTAAGATTAAAGTAAATAGCAGACTTCACACAGTAAACTTAAAACGAGCGGGCGTTCTAATGTAATATAAACAATATCTCGAATTTGGGCTATTCTCACAGATAGAGATTGACATAGATAACGCAAATATCACGATTTGTATTGAAACCAAGCTTCTGACTTTTTAGCACCTACTGTGACGTCACAGCCGAACTTTAGTGACGGAAAATCCAAACCGAAACCATTTAGAAATATTGCATTTAATTATAACGCAACGAGGCATTTTATTTAATTTTTGCGGCCGTCCGGCTTCCTTAACAAACGCGCGTGGACTGTAAAGGTCATAGCCCACTTATATCGCACCGCTCCGACCCAACCAAAGTATGAGCAGCCAAATATGGGCTTAATATCGTTTTCTGTAGATGCACTTTACAGTAACAATATACCATAGCAGACAGCGTGCGGACAGCGCGCGGTAAGCGAGCCTGCCGCAAGCTAAAGTGCGTCTACAGAGAACGCCATTAAGTCCATATTTTACTGCTAATACATTGGTTGGGTGGGAGCGGTGCGGTATAAGTGGGCTATGACCTTAAGTTAGAGGCGACCAACCTTTCGTTTGGTCGGGGTTAGGACACGCGAAGTACATGCATCTGCGTTATCTAGTAAATTATATGGCTATTCCGTTAGTAGCACCATACAAATCCTGAATTAAACTAAAACAACTCTTAGAGTTTTCTTTTCGAGTAAGTACTTAATACTTACTCGAAAAGCTACGTTAGAAGTCAACTTTGTATGTTGTATCGACTGCATCATTATTTTGGTTTTACTATTCGTTTCGTAAACCCAAATCCGGATATACGACCGATAATAAATACATACAACATTTCCTTATTTCCCCCCAGTAACAAACAAGAACTGGCTTGAATCTAATGCTAATATAAACCACACCTCGGGGTCCTTGAAAATTCCGGCGGCATATGATCAAACACGAGAGACGTAATTTACTCCGAGTAACGTGTCAAATAATTCGACCTTGATATGGATAAAGTATCGATGGAAGCTGAATAACGTTATTTATAGAAGCTTCTATCTCATACACAACACACTTGCAAAACAGAGTTATTTGTTGTTTTGACAAATTTCAATTCAGGCTCATTACACACAAAGAGAAAAGTTCGTTTCGCGTTACAAATTCTAGCAGCTTGATGTTCTGTGTGTCAAAATTGTGTTCGTTTTTTTCTTAGAATGTCGATCATATTCAAAGATTCAAAGATTCAAATTTGTTTATTCAATTTAGATTGTTATTTACAATACTTGTGAACGTCATAGAAGCTACGCCATCGGTTCGCAAACCCTACAGCGGGATGCCTTGGAGAAGAACCGGCAAGAAACTCCAAGGGTTGTTTTTTTCTTCCTGTTTTATTTCATACAGAGTCGTCAAATTGAAAAATTACCTTAACATGGTATGACTAAGGTCAGTTTCCATTGCAATTACACAATGGGTTATGATAAATACAGTTAAGTATAGGCGAACTTATGATCATAGCGGTGAACAATTTTCAATTACTTAGGAACTCTACGTTAAAAACAAAAGACAATTCTACTATATACTGCAAGTTGTGCCATACATGTTTCAAATGTAATTCTTAATAAAATGAATAAAAACAAAAGAAAACACATTTTAAGGCAAGCAGATAAGAGCAGACCCATTCCCACTGGCAGCACCCAGTATTGTATATTTTATCATAGATTTCCTCTCATATTCCTCCTCTGTGCATGCTGTCCGATTATGGAATGCTCTTTCAGAAGGTATCCGAAAGGCACACTGAAATCTTTCAGCGATCAAGTCAGAACGTAAATTTCATATTTCCTCTCCAACTATTACTACCTCATATTTTCTTTCTTATATTCCTACCTCTTTTTAACCCCCGACGCAAAAAGAGGGGTGTTATAAGTTTGACGTGTGTGTGTAGGTATCTGTTTGTCTGTCTGTCTGTCTGAGGCAACGTAGATAGTCCTAAATGACTGGTCCGATTTTGATGCGTTTTATTTAATTGAAAGCTAAATTACTCGAGGTGGTACTTAGCTACGTTTGATGAAAATCCATCCGGCCATTTATGGAGATAGTTAACTGCCTGCCGAAACGGTAAAACATACAGAGGTGGTGCTTTGACTAAAATAATGTATACTCTAGGCAAATTTAGGTGCAATAAAAATAACTTACTGTCTGTAGTTCATATCCGTAGTGCCTTAACGGATCAAGCGATTTCATTGCGGGTTTTTTTTTATTTTGAGTGTAATTTAAAAAGGATGAAATAAATAAAAAAAAGTCAAGTTATAAAATTTCTCTCTCGGTCGTATAATACACCCTCTCAGTAATTCTTTGGCCCGTTAGGGCCCCACCCTTGGGGGACAGAGGGCCTTTACTGCGCCTCTAGCGACGCTGGGAGTTTGGGTCGAGCTCGTTGGCGTCCCGTTCTCCCCGGCCGCGCACGTCGGAGTTGGCTCGCTGCGACGTCCGCCTCGCGAACCCTCTCCGCGGCCTCCTTCAGCGAAATGACGACCTCATTGAAGGAGACCACGGCCTGCCATCCCCCCCCGCTTCGCCTTACCCTTACCCTACCCTACCCTACCCCTACCCTTGTTTTACCCAATTTGACAGCAAAATTTTACAAAATGATCCGCCATTCATTGAATTTATTTGTTACAAAAAATGTGATAAATGAGGAACCGTTCGACCGATTTTGTTCAAACTTCACATGAACCATCTGCTAAATAGTCCAAACAAAGCCTAAACATTTGGTTTGGATAGGTGAGCCCGTTCTGGAGTTATAAAATTACAACGAAATGTGGCATTGATTTTTTTATAAATAGATTATAATAATATATTATGATAAGTATATGAATTAGTTCTCTTATCTCCTCAGGCGCGGATACGCTGAGAGTGCCCCCCCCCCCCCCCCTGACCCAAATTTGCCCCCCCCCACCCCCCTCAACCTAATTCTGGATCCGATTAAATATTATTAAAGTTTCATAAATATTAAAATTTATGAAACTTTAATCATATTTTATTTTATATTGACCATTTGAAGATAAAAACAAAAACGACTTTTACGGAATTAAGAGTGCATTATATATTTAAAACTTAGAATATACATAAGTATTTTTGCGTTTTATAACGTAAAAGTAAATTAAAACTAACGTATTTCATTTCAAATAACAGCACGCGCGGAAACTTATAATGTGAAGATAATTGTGATTCATTTCTTACATGTTATTGTTCCCTTTGCAATGCTGACTCGGCTATGTTTTGTTTACTGCAAATTGAAGCAAAACAGTTGATGACGAAAACTGTTGAGAGAAACAAAACAAGATCTCACAATCACAACATGTATGGAACTTCACTTCGAGATCGTGTCATGATTTTAGAAGGTTTTTCTTATTTTTTAATAGCAACACTGGTAATGCCGTCTCTTGCCGCCATTTTGTTAAATTTAATAGGCTAATCGGTGGTAAAATTGGTGGGGGGTAGCTAGACTTGAGCCCGATTAACGAGCAAAGAGAGGTCATTCTTCAAACTAGCCTCGAGGGGATAAGTTCACTAAGACGTCGACTGTATCTATATTGTTATACCTGTACTATGTCTGTACCTGTAAGTTGGATCAATAATTATATGAGTGTTATCTGGAGTCTGCGTTTTCTTCATATTTCAGAAGCGGTAAAGTACCCACGTAAGTTTATTTCTAAACCTGATAATAAGAATAATTTGCTTATTCTATGCTATAGTAATGCCAAACGAGTTATTTTATTCTCTTCACGCAGAGAAAGGATAAATATTCCAGATTCCATGTTAATGCGTATTTTTTTTATCTAAATGACATTTTAAATACCTTTGCGGTGGATTGTGTTTTGTACATGGTCGGGGCTACTCTCCGACGGAACGGACATAAACTAAATCGCATTTGTGTTTTAATTGATTGTGTTCGTATACGGTCGGGGCTACCCTCCGACTATACTAACATAATTTAAAAAGTCTATATGCGTAGCTTAGTACTAAGATTTTACTAATTCGTGTTCGGGGCTACTCTCCGATCGTGTTAGTTAAATCTAAAGCGTTAAAATTGGAATATTTGTGTGGCGGATTGTGTTCCGTACATGGTCGGGGCTACTCTCCGACGGAACGGACATAAACTAGATCACACTTTTATTTGAATTGATTAATTGTGTTCGTGTACGGTCGGGGCTACCCTCCGATTATACTTACATAATTTTAAATGCGGGTATGTAGTAGATATTTTCGTATGGCACGATCATAGCGTACCATGAATCTGGCATAATATCTTGATTGTTGTTGTTTAATTTACATGATGTATTAAATGTGGATTGTACAGAATTAATGGAGATGATTGGCATTATTATATTATTAGAGTACTTGCTGTTTATGTTGTTTATAATCTTACACATGGAGCTAGGACTGGCAGTTTTGGCTGTGCACCTACATGTAATGTTTTAAGTAATTAGTGCTAGCACTAATTGGAGCTAGTTTTGATAGCCTTTACTGTTGCACAGAGTGAAATCACTTATGGCTACTAAATCTTGCATACAATCCATGTTTTAACGTGGTATCTAATACCAACAGTGAATAAAAGAAAACTATAAGTTATGAAGCTAGTAAGAAGTAGTAAAGAGTAAGAATAATTTATGATTGGTTGCTCACATTTCATTTATCTTAATATTATTAAAATTAATTATTACTAATTTTCCTTTGTTTTTAATGTATTGAGCGAACGTGTTGTTCTCTGGGTTGAGTGAGTCATGTATGCTTACTGGTTACCTACGTTACCTGGTAAGGTTGGTTTAATAGGTACGTATTACTTACTTACAATTGAGTTCTGGCTTTCTATTTATTGATATATTAATTAATAGGTACAAATTTTGTGGATTAAATTAATATGAACACCGTGAATAGCAATATAAATTGCTTGAACTATGAATATGAGTTTAAATACGAATATTTTAATATGGTATCTTTAAATATTTAAATATGAAAGTCTTTATGTGATTTTGGATATCTCTAATGTGAATATTTTTAATTTTTAATGATGAGCGAACAAATATGAGGTGTTCACTGGGTTGAGTGAGCAAGCTATGCATGCTCACTGGTTACAAGAGATACATTGAATTTGTTTGTTGAAATGCATTAAATTGAATTTGATATTAGGGGGCGATGTATGTATGTTGCATACACTCGTCGGATATTAGAGGGCGATGTATGTATGTTGCATACACTCGTCGGATATTAGGGGACGATGTATGTTTGTGGCATGCACTCGTCGGAATTAAGGGGGCGGTATATGTTTGTGGCATACACTCGCCGGATTTTAGAGTACGAACGATGTATGTTGGTGGCATACATTCGTCTGAATATGTTTAAATGTTAAGTGAGTACGTTTCTCACAGGCTGGTTAAATGAGTACCTACTTATATTTCATACTGGTTTACTACAACAGAACAAAGATAATTTCAAACGTTTTATTCTTGTTTTTACAATACTCATTTTACATTTTTGCACTAGATAAGTAGCTCTTAATAAAAGAAATGGTTTTTGTAAATAATAAAGGATGTAGGTAGCTACTGTAGCTAGTGAACAGTATAAATCATTAATTTTCCTGAAGGGCATATTGTGTTGATAACCTAATGATTTTATTATAGAATGACACGGAACGATCTTTTGCCGATGAATAATGTATACATTCCAAGGTAAATAGCATCTGAGGACGAATACGGCCCGCGCCACCTGGTGCGCCGCTTGGTAGGCCTCCAGGGTGACGTGGCCGACCCAGGGGAGTCTTGAGCGAAGGAGGAATACCCTTTCTTCGTAGCTGAATCTGGTCAAAGAGGATTTGAGATGATGCAGAGCATTTTGTTTATGGGAAAGTATTGAAGTTGTTTTGATTAAAATGTTTCATGTTTATTTATTTGCATATCGAATAAAGCTATTTAAGATTTAATTTTCATCTCGCATAACCGACTAAATTGATTGTAACACCCCCTTAAATAAAGTTTGTAAAGGTCTACCTAAAACAAAACAAAACTATAAAAACTTATCTTTTCATAGAATCATTTAGATGTTATCAAAATACTCTTAGGGAAGAATGAAAAGCCTTTTAAATCTACAGTTGCCTACGTGCTTGACATTGAGTATCTAGTAGGTACCACAGCTGTAGCAGTAGATACCTTTAAAGTATTATTGTCAATATACGCTCTAATTATCGCAACATAGTACCTACTTACTTATAAAGATATTTATATACTAAATTATGTTTGCATCATTTCTTTTTCCTTGCATAATAAGTATCCACATGCTCCACAATTTGAGTAGGGGTTATTGTCTTATCTATTTAAGATTTTTATAATTACCTTAGTTTCCATTTATACGAAATCCATACCATATCTTGATTCTCATGAGTGGTCAATATCCATGAGCTAGGTTTGTTTTTCTATGCCTAGGTCTATGCCCAGGTGACCTTTACGCAGAACTGGATGTATTTCTGATCTTGATAAGATTAGACATGATGACGATTCACTTTTGAATAAGAGCACACTATTAAAGTCGCGAATTTAGTATTCCAAGATTGCGATTGGGTAATACTTTTATAAACTGTGATCTGTGTCACTTAGATTGTTATAGACCTTTTAACTATGGAAACAATATTAGTTTCTGGTATAAGCTTAACAACCTCCATAGCAGTGTTGTAGATACGGTGTACGTACGCATAGTTTTCGGGGTGCCGCTGTCTCTGAGGTACCTACCGGGTTCGATTCCCTGTCGGGTGAATGTTTAAAGCGGACTTTTCAACATTCTGCCCGATTGTATGTGGTAATCCCCGTCGTTGTTCCCAAATGCCATAACACAAGTGCTTGAGTTACTTAGTTCGGGATGGAAGCAATGTAGGTATGCAAAGATATCCAAAATTTACTATTTCCTATTACTTATTTTATTTTTTGTAACTTTGTTCAAGTGGACATTTCGTCTATTATTTTTGTTATATGTAGCTTAATTTAAAAGAATTTACTATGCTTGACTTTTTAAATTTGAGTTTAGTGGCAAACTTAAATCTCAAATTTAATTTAAATTCAAACTAAATTGTGGATGAGTGCTAGAGAAAGTTTATCAGGAACATACTTTTTCGAGTCTTCAACATAATTAGACAATAAAGCCCATAAGACTGATTAGAAATCATCATTCTTTACATTTTTCCGGGAACGTCGAAGATTCTTTATCTAAGTACCTAGTTTGATAGATACATAGATTAATTCTTTATTTGTACACAATATTACGAACGGACACGAGATAATAATAATAATACAAAGATAACAAACTGTTAACCAAATGGTGGCCTTATCGTCTTACTGCGGTTTCTTCCGGGCAACTCAGTTTTGGTTTAGACGGATGGAAAATTTTACAGCCAAAATCACTAGAAGCTATTTTGCTATTTGTGCGTACTTATGATTATGATTATTATGATTATGATTACTGCGTAGTGTTCTAGATCTCTCTTAATGATTTAGATGCAAATCAAAAGCAGAAATACTTAGTTGCTTAGACAGCACTGCAAGAAGCATTCACTGATATCTATTCTAGTTGTTTTCATTAACATAGTGATGAAATTATGTTTCTAATGCAAAAACATGTAAACAGTCCATAGTGCATTTAAGTAGATCGTGTTTATTACACTGTCAAGTTGTAACTCATGTTTTCCTAATTAAGCAAAATAAAGTAAAACGATTATTGCTCAATCACACCTCTCAATTTATTAAAATGTTCTATACAGCTTCATGCAAACATTTTAATTCATGTTTTAAACTTGTTCTAACAAATAAAGCCACAAGTAACCACTGCTGTAGCATACCAAGTTAGTTTTGCCGTGTTTTTGTTGTTATTGGCGGTATGATTTATAATTAGTTTTTGAGGATTTTAATACTACCGTCCTAGTGTACGTATTGACAAAATATGATTTCAAATTATGTGAATCTAATTTATTGTTATTTTAATGAACATTAATATCTTTATTAAACCAAAAATCAAGTAGATCTGTCAATTACCGTCTCATTTGGTAGGCTCGTGATACTAAAATTCTTAGCAGTTTACCATTCTCACGGACCTTTGAAGTTCCTTCACATATTCTGTAGTAATCATTTCCATATTTTTTTAGATCTGGTCAGTTGAACATTTGTTTCTACTATGGTTGAAGTTACTAAGTACCTTGCATACTAATGTTTATAAAAGAATATGAGAATTCATATACTTACATTTATTTCTATTGATTCATTATCAGATACATCTATTTCTTTTGAATGATTAATAAAATTGATTTGGTTACTATGTGTGTTGTGAGTTTACTGCTTTCAGATGCCAATTGTAGCATCCAGTAGGTACTTATCATGAGCTAGCATCGAGTAAATATAATAATGAGGATCCCGCTACCCTTGAACGTACGAACCAACACAGCATGCAAACTGGAGGCGGCAGAGTGTACGTGCTGTGGTAATGAGAGGAGATAATATGATACTGAAGGTGCAGATCACAGAGTGATCGTTGTTGTGATGATGATCATCGTGGGCTGTGGTTGTAAGTCGGATATTGAGACGAGTGGATCGCTGATACTGAAGTTGACTTATATTGAAGTATATATTATCATGTCATGTATCTTATCTCATTTTACTATTATGATTGCAAAAGCTTGTATGTTTGTTCCCCAATCACGGCTATCGGCTGGACGGATCTTTGAAATCTTTTGTCTGTGGAATAGCATATCGGCTTCTTTTGACCCCGGGAGGATATTTTATTCCCACGGGAAATCATCGTGTAGTTAATTCATTTGGGCGAAAAGCTGTTCATGATTTTACTTGTCCTATTTCTATCCATGGTGATATACTTCTTCATATCCCAATTATAATTATTAAATCTATTTACACTAATATTATTCATAGTAATATGAATATTTGTTGATAAGGATGCGGGTCATGCTCGTATGAGGATACCTTGTAGACGTTTTTAAGTTTTGATATTAAATTGCGAACTTGTTTAAAATCATTAACTTATTCATTAGAAATGATAATAAAATGATCTTTTGATTTTCATGTACGGAGTGGAACCATGTATTGTACTATTCTAACAGAGGCAGAGAATAGATGCATTTAAGATTTGGTGCTGGAAAAGAATGCTCTGAAAACCTTGGACAACTGGTTGACAAGTTGAAAAAGCAAATTGTTGCTGTGACGGTTCAAATTGTACCTGCGTCATCTTCATTATCAGTGTAACTTCCTTATAAGAATATTTAAATTAATCGGTAATAACGCCTATTACCTACGAACATGCCTTTAAATAATTCCTTTAGTTTGTCCTAATTCATATTTTGATTTAATACAAATTGTGCACTATGGTAAATACGTATCTATAACTTGGTTTGTTACTCATATCTGGGTAAAAATTGGAAACTGTGCAGAGGCCTATACAGTTGTTTTTGTAAGGACTAAACTAGGTCAAACTTAGCGATAGTTAAATTCATCTAATATTAGGTCTTTAATCCTTTCATGACTCGTAGTTGCTTTTTCCACTATTTGAGTGAAGTGATAAGGGTGTCTAGTTATCAGGTTAAAGTTAAATTCTGTACCTACCTATTCCTAATGTAACATTCTTAGGGATTTTGCTTCTGACACCATCTAATATTCTTGAATGTAGCTCCTGACAATGCATTGATGTAAACTAGTACCAAGCTAATCCATTTTTCTTTTATGACCCATAACTAATGCTTATAGATTATAACCAGACTTTACTTTAATCATTCCATATACTTACTTACACATGATTATATAACAAGTATAGTTTCAAAATAAGTTTTCTAAGTAATAATAGTCGCTTGTTAACGAATGTCATGATTATATTAATTTATACATTGATTCAAATAGTTTTAGATTAGTTTGTTATTGATAATTTATTTTATTTGATTATGTATTACTTAACGATTTACTAAAACAATATTTTCACGATAATATCTATATTCTAAACAAGTCATCGGCTTCCTTAAAAGTTTATTGTTGAGCATTGTGTAATATAATGTATTTGTTTCAATTATGTTTTAAATTTTAACTTAAGGTTTTTATCACTATAAGATTAACCTAAATAGGTACATAGTTGTAAGACTTTACTATTGAGAATAGTTGTGTATCAGTATATTAGCTGTATACTTACCTAATTAATTGATTCTAAATAATTTTTATATGTGCGTCGGGAGACAGCACGTTATCAGATGGCCGAATGTCATGATTTTAGAAGGTTTTTCTTATTTTTTAATAGCAACACTGGTAATGCCGTCTCTTGCCGCCATTTTGTTAAATTTAATAGGCTAATCGGTGGTAAAATTGGTGGGGGGTAGCTAGACTTGAGCCCGATTAACGAGCAAAGAGAGGTCATTCTTCAAACTAGCCTCGAGGGGATAAGTTCACTAAGACGTCGACTGTATCTATATTGTTATACCTGTACTATGTCTGTACCTGTAAGTTGGATCAATAATTATATGAGTGTTATCTGGAGTCTGCGTTTTCTTCATAATCGAGAAAAAAAAAGTAAATAAACTTGAAAGTGAATAAAAATAAAAGGTGAAAGGGACTGATCTAATAAATCACTTACAATTCGAAATTAGCTGTCAAAATGGACTGTTGTAAGAAAACTGTTTTAGTTCCAAAGATTATCACCGGCACAGAAAAGCACGTAAAGAAGCCATCATGTTAGTGGCTTTGTTGTGAATACAAGCTGTACTTAAAGTATTTTATTTTTATTGATTGATAGGCAAGCGCTTGTCCGCTATCACGCCCCTAAGCGTTGATGCGATCTACGATGAATCGCGCTTGACTAATGCTGCGTACACACCGGACCAACGAAGGTCAACGAACGCCATCCAAGGGGTTCGGTTTCCCCTCTCAATCATATGATCAGAAACTCCGAATGTGAACTGGAATCGCTCCCAGTGATCCTTTACCTAGCTTTAAGGCCAGAAACGTGAAGCGCGCAATGCCTGATGTCGTTCGTTGGCGTTCGTGGGGCCGGTCTGTGCGCAGTCTAAAAGGTACCGGTATAAAATATACTAAGAAAAAAATCATCATTATGATTAATTAATTATTTGTCTTAAACATGGTATTAGGTACAATATTGAATTAAACAAATAATGGAAAATATCCTGAAATTAGACAAATGTCTAAGTAATATTACAGAAAAAAACTTTTACAAACTTTTGACCTAGAATCATAAGATTTAGAAAAACTGCAGATCTTACAGTAAAAATAAAGGTTAAAAAATAATGATAATTTATAGTTTAATCACTAAAAAACGAATTCCAACTTATGTGTACAATAAAATTTGGTAAAAATCCGTCTAGTAGTTTTTGCGTGAAAAGCAAACACACCGACGTACACAAATATAAGTTCGTCAACGTTTTTTTAAACTTAATGACATTTCCCCGCAATAAAAAGTACCCTATATGTTGACCCGGGTTATAAGTTATTACTACACAAAATTTGGTAAAAATCCGTCCAGTAAGGTAAACGCTGGTAATGTCGACAGCGCCCCAATACTCGTCATTTTTTTTTAAAGGCTTGGTAATATTTTTCTACCACACATTATTAAACGTTTTTTATTGCAACATATTCGTGGTAATCTAATGCACAATTAAAATGACAACACTTAGCTATAAACTGCAATAGCGACCGACAATTTTTTTTTGAAAAGTTGAGGACACCTTATTTAGTAAATAATCAAAATTCAGCTCCTAAAAGTGTGACCCAGTGGTCCAGTTTGACTTCACTTATTTTAAGAAACTATTAGCTGTGTGGTAAGTGTGATTGTTTTGTTAAATAGTTACTTTCTAACGATTATAATCTATAAAAGTCTTGATTTAATGTTAGATATTATTATTTTGTGTGTGACATTTACTGGTTCTTCATAAACCCTGTTTGACCCAGTACTCGTCAAAATTACTACTAATTTGACGGTAATTGGGACACGCATGACAAACTGCACCTAATATCGTCACAGTGTTTTATTGACTACGTCCATAAGGTCCATTATTGACTACGCTGATATCTGCTACACAGATCCTCACCCTCATCCATGCAGTGTTCTATGCTTACTCTTAACTTTATCGATCGATAAGAAAATCATTTTTTAAGATAACGAAGGGTAGAGGGTAGGAAAAGTATGGAGTAGAGAAGTTTAAGAGTATGCAAGTCCCTGCGCCGGCGAATAGGGAGCCAATTGAGTTTACTACGGAATGATGACACGTGGTCATATTTACGTAGAATGAAGATAAACCTGATACAAAGGTTTTGCAGGTGCTCTAATTTATAAAGTAACTTCTCAGACAGATCTGTGTAGCAGACATCAGCGTAGTCAATAATGGACAATAAACGGAACTGTGCCAGAGTGATTTTGGTACTGGTCAGCAAGAAATTGCGTAGTCGATTCAACGAACTATACGCAGCAAACACCTTTTTTCTTACTCCTTCTACATTGGCTCTCCATGATAAACATTGGTCTAGAATATCACCGAGGTTCCTGACAGTTGTTGAGAAAGGGATGTCGGTTTCGCCCAAAGAAACCATAGGAATTTGTTGAAGATCGATCCTTGAAATAAAATGAGGACTGGAATACCTATGATAATGCACTGTGTTTTCGACGGATTTAAGGTCAGACCTAAGTTATTAATGCTAGTTCTAAGTTTGTGGTAGTGACAGCACGAGAGCGGTCAGACAACGGTGCGTGAGAGTATATCTGTAAATCATCAGCGTAAAGGTGAAAGGAACTAGAAAGGGATTGTGTGATTGAATTTAAAAATATAGAAAAGAGAAGTGGAGATAAGACGCCACCCTGAGGAACACCAGCCACGATATCACACCACCCGGCGAAAGAATCTCCTGTGCGAATACGCTGCCGTCGCCCTAGTAGGTTACTTTGAAACCAATCAATAGTAGCTGGAGATGAGATATGTTAAGAGAGGGTAAAATGCTAAGGAGAATGTCAAAGTCAACCGAGTTGAATGCATTACTGAAATCAAGTAATGTCATTACCGTAAGCTGACGATTTTCCATAGCAAGGCGTATGACATCAGTAATTTTCACAAGTACTGTGGAGTTGCTCTGGCCCTTGCGAAAGCCAGACTGAAATGGATTAAGGAGATGATGTACATGGAGATGGTCAGTATGCTGTCGATGAATGAGTTTTTCAGGGACTTTGAAAACGAAGGAGGATCGAAATGGGAAGGAAATTTGGAAACAAGGTTTAGATTTAAAAAATCTAAACCTTGTTTTCAAATTTCCTAGGGAGAGGAATAACATTGGCATTCTTCAAGCTGAAGGAAAAGTACCAGAGGAAATCTATGTATTTAAGATATGGGTAATAACAGGAGTGATTAGGTCTTGGCACCTACAGCACTGGAGTTGATAGACGTGATAGTTCTCTTAACATCACAATCTGCAAATAGATTAAAACAAAAAGAGGATTCATGGGTTGGCAGGTTAGAAAGATAATCCGAAGTTTTAGTTTTTTTGGTGCCATCGATAGGCACTGAAGATGTGAAATGACGGGACGGGACGGCATGTCAAGGGATTTAATTTTTTTCTTATGGACATTCAAACGTATCGGTATAGAAAAACGACATAAATTGCTATGCTTAAAAATGATGCCGTGGCATCGAAAGGGATACCCCAGTTTTAGTCTGTGTAGGCAAAGCCATCTTCTATCTCACTCGTTGCACGTAGGAGCGCAAGCAGCCGAGAAATAATAGCGGGCCATGGTGTAGGCCATAAGTCGGTTGAAGTCGATGTTATTTTTGAAGACATTGATGTGAGTTTTGCCAACACCAAGAGTTTTTAAAAATGTCCTTACTTTTGCTGGATCTTTTCTTTTACTTTCAAATATCTTCAAACTGTCTTCAATTTTGCGAAAAAGAAAAAAGAATAAATCGCACTTATCGCTCCATATAACGTTATATGGGAGATAAAGTTTGACTTATTGTTTTTCATTTTTATGAAAATTCAGCGCTTTTTGTAAATTTTTAAGACTGTGATTCGTTATTTGGGCGTTTTGCCTCTTTATTGACGTAAAAAATCATCGCACAGATGCAAATAGCACGCTAAACTGAGCATGTTTGTATGAAAAGAGTCCAGTGGGCCGATTTGATTGTCCGGGAGTATATATATTTAACTCCCAAGCGTTAAAGAGTTTTACCTTCCAACAGCAGCTTACCTAAATTACCTGAAAGATAAGAACTATAAATGTTTACCTTTCAACGAAATTAAAAAATTATCCTCCAACTCCTCACCATTGAGGAGTTGTACCTTCCATCACCAGCTCCTCATCGTGAGATAATGACTACCAGATGCAAATACTTGAAAATTGCTTATGAACCATTATTAAGGTAATCGTACGTATCGCGCCCGTCAAATATTTTGTATTTAATTAATATTTTCGAAGACTATCTGTGGTCTTCATCATCAGTTCCACTTCACCAAATGGTGCTTACCAAGTGCAAATGCATGAGTTACTAAAGAAAACTCCCAAATCCCTATAGGAGTGCCTATAATATTTGAAGTGTTTCCTTGATTTCTTCAGAATCCCATCATCAGATCCTGACATGACCAACTAGGAAGTACACCCTTTCAAACAAAAAAAAAATATTTCAAATCGGTCAAGCCATCTTTGGGTAATCGAGTCATCATATCAATACTCAATACTCAGCCGAACAACGCCCACTGCTGGGCATAGGCCTCCCCCAAGGATCTCCACAACGATCGGTCTAGCGCCGCCCGCATTCAGCGGCTTCCTGCGACCTTGACTACATCGTCGGTCCACCTTGTAGGGGGTCTGCCCACGGAACGTCGTCCGGTACGCGGTCGCCATTCGAGAACCCATTCGCACCACCAGCCATCGGTTCTCCGCGCTTTGTGTCCCGCACACTGCCAATTCAACGATGCAATCCTTCGAGCGATGTCAGTTGTTTTAGTTCTCCTGCGGATCTCATCATTTCTGATTCCATCGAGTAGGGAAATACCAAGCATCGAATCGAGTAGCATACATTTAAAAATGAAAAAAATAGATTCCGACGAATTGAGAAGGAGGAACCTCCTCCTTTTTTTGAAGTCGGTTAAAAAAGGAAAAAAATATGAACTTTAAGTTTAAAGTCATAGAGTTCAAATTGGTGATTAAAATTGACGAGTTTTAGGCTATTTTGACGATTATTGGGACAAATCTGTCGACTAATGGTACATAGGGGTCATTTTTTAATTGATTAAATATCTAATTTTTTGCTGTGTTTCAACGATAATAATGCAATATTTTCTAAAAAGACGAATAAATTGTTTACCTCGTCATGAAATTGTTTTTTTTCTAAGTCAACTAGTTTTTACAGGGGAGGGCTGCAAAGTCAACTTTTTTCAGAATCTGACGAGTAATGGGCCGTTTACCTTAGTTTTTGCGTGAAAAGCGAACATACAAACAGACAAACAGATAAACAGACAAACAGACAACAATTTTAATATCTATTGTTATGGGGTCTATAACCTGTACCACATCACATAGCAGTAATTATTTTTAAAAAACTATTTCATGTACAGACTTTTTTCCCCGTTTCTGTTTTATTTTATGTATATAGATTACAAAACAAACCTTTTCGGTCAGATTTGCTCCGTGCAAATCCCACTTTAGTGGAAGTCAAATTGTGTGTTACTACGTTTCGCACGACAATTTCTCAATCAATCGCAGCAGCTTGTTAACTAGGTATCTGTCAAGACTCAAGACCCTTGTCTCAGGAAGGCGTGAAGGTATCAGGTTGAAATTAATATTAAAGTGAACACCTTCGGTCCCTCGGAGCTCGCAAAGTGTCAATATTCTTAGACAACTTAATCAAAGGATTCGATTATTTACGACTAATATTTGGATTCAAGGATAATCAGAATTAAACTCGATGACCTAGAATAATTAAGTTTGTCTGTAATAGGTCTCTAACGAGGTCTTCTAAGACATGAAGGCTGTTTTACGCCGGAGCAACACTGTGCGACATTGCTACAAAATTAAAAATGTCGCACATTGTGGCGAGAGTCGTGTGGCATGGCAAAACCTTGCGTCATGTGGTAGACTGTCGCAGCTTGTATCCAAACACGATGGATTCCACGCGATATATTTGACATAGGCTGCCGCATGCCGCATGCCGCAAATGTTAGATATGTAGCATACCACTAGATGACGTAAGCCACAATATGTAGCATGCGGTAATGTCACACATTGTTGCTTCGGCGTAAATGAGCCTTAAGAATTTGTTCATTTTGGTTATCGCGGAATAATATTCACACGTGATGTGTTCTCCAGTTCTACGTACTTAGTATCTTTTATACTTATGTTCATACCATGAATTATAAAATTTTGTAGCTGACCACATTGTGTGCAGAACTAGAAGCTGTTTTTCTTTAAGTTTCGCTTCAATAGAGTTCAAGCCATATTTTAATATATTTTTACAATGGAAATAGATAGAATCTTTAAATACATAATATTGTTTATTTTGTGGAACCTTTTTAGTTGCGCACACTTTAAAGAACTTCTACAATTCATCTATACTAATATTATAAAGCTGAAGAGTTTGTTTGTTTGAACGCGCTAATCTCAGGAACTACTGAGTGCCTACCATCAACTTTAAGAATGCGATTCAAAAATACCGCGATGCAGAATAGGTTCCTAAAATGAATTTCTTTCTTTCGTACTATGACCTTCTAAAAACTGGATCGCAAATGAATTGCTAAATGTGAATGACCGAACGATTTGTGTCCTTATTTCTTCTACTCGTCTCTTTCACTCGATTCTGTCATGCCCGGAGAGTGAGACGGACGGGTATAACCCGCAGGTGTCATGTTAGCTTGGCCGAGTTATAAGTCAAATAAGACTACATGACAGCTTAGCGGCTGTGAAATGTCATTGAATGATCACTGAATCGCTGTCATTGAAATTAAGCTGTCGTGGTACGAATAAGCGAAGCAGATCAGTTAAGGTCCTAAACAAAACCGCAATAAGAGTTGATGGTAGGCACCCTGGACTGAATTGAAAAAATCCTTTTTGTGTTTAATAGTCCATTTATCGAGAAAGGCTATAGACCATATTTTATCCCGATATTTCCAATGGAACGGGTACCACGCGGTTACAACCGCAAAGATCCGCTAGTTCAGTAAAAAATGCGTGACAAGGTCCTTTTAAAGTCTCTTGTTCTATGGTTTCATGTTTCATAACACCATTAATAAAACGAACGAAAGCCAATAGTGTAATTTCATTGTTATAATCCAACTGTAATCCAATATAATTTGTGGCGAGCTTTCCTCCAAGTGTTAATTAATGTTCACGATACTGGTTAAAAGGCTGTCCTGTAACGCGGCTGTGTTGGCTTACTGCGACGCAATAAATAATAGTTTATTATGTAATAAAATCCGTCTAAACAACGGAAACATGCGCAATGTTTAGTTATATGGGTTAAACGAGCGACGTAAGATGCTTACTTTGTAATTTAATATTGGTATTTTATTAAATTGCCAAGCTAGACCACTAGGCTCCTAAAATCAAAATTCTTAATGTCACTTTAATTAATAATTTTAGTGTTTCTGGTACATTCGATAACACTATTTTTATTTTTAATTGCGCTAAACAAGGAAAAAGTTCATTAGATACTTACCAAGAAACGGACTACCTATACTGATTGTGAGACTATCTTTATTAACACATAGGTACTTACATATTTTTTTAAATCATAAATTGGTTTGGTTTTCCCGAAGGTTGACTGGCAGAGAATTCGTTTAGTACTAAGTCCACCGTGTTTACTTTACCTTGTGTATTTTATACAAAAGTATATTTTTTTTAATAAAAATAAAGAGGCATAAAAATCTTCCTTATTCGGGACTCGAACACGCAACATTTGAATGTCCAACCCAAAGATTTTCATTAAACTCTTGAGTCCCACCCTAGCAAGCAGTAGACTATTCATTTTTTAGCTGTAAAAACCTACTTCTTTGTTTTCAGTCGTACTTTACATTTAAATGATCGTTAAGCATAGTAACAGCTTTGTTTTGTTAAACGAATCACAGTTAAATTATGACAATGTTAGACACCGTTGTAACACAAAAGAATAATGAAAAAAAGGAACTGAGTTTTCACTCAAGTTCGTTAGGAATTCTGTTTGAAATGTTATTTTCCGTTTTACAACTTAGACGTGATTTTTTTAAAGTCGTTAGTAGCCGACTTCGACATCTGATTATATCTTGGGAATTTTGTTATAGGTACCTATGTGGTAGGTATAATTAAAATAAACATCCAATTAACAATATTGTCTCCTAGTAATATCTTAAGTCTTTGTCTATTCTCAAATGAGTGACAGTGACCGAGCATTTATTCCGCTGTCGGGAACGTTTTCAACAGTTTTTTTAATAAAGCGGCTAATCTGCTGACGAATTTAAGTCTAGGAGAAATAATTTCATATTGACCATCATCATCATCATCGTTTCAGCCGTACGTCGCCCACTGCTGGCCATAGGCTTAATATTGACATTATGATATTGACCATAATGAAGATAAAAACAAAAACAACTTTTAAAACTTAGAACTATGTTGTATTTTTGTGTTTTATAACGTAAAAGTAAATTAAAACTAACGTATTTCATTTCAAATAACAGCACGCGCGGAAACTTATGATGTGAAGATAATTGTGATACATTTCTTACATGTTATTGTTCCCTTTGCAATGCTGACTCGGCTATGTTTTGTTTACTGCAAATTGAAGCAAAACAGTTGCTGACGAAAACTGTTGAGAGAAACAAAACAAGATCTCACAATCTATGGAACTTCACTTCGAGATCGAGAACAAATAAAAGTAAATAAACTTGAAAGTGGGAGTGCATCAAAATAAAAGCTGAAAGGGAATGATCTAATAGCATTTGTTAATGGTACTATATAGCGAAAATCGAATGCGAACTACTACGTATGAAACTAAATCCGATAATTGGATGTAGACTGAGTTTGATCTTACTGGAGAATAATTGTAGACAGTTCTCGCCTGCCCTGTAAACAAAAAGCTTAAAGTAACTAAGTAGGTACTTAAGGCCCGTGGTATCGCCAACGACCTTGGGCATAGAAAAGTGGCCTAATTTTCCCGCCCGCTACTCGCACCAAAACAGCTGAAACACATGTTTCGTCAAAACTATGTATTATTTTAAAACAAAAAATGCTCAGTTTTAAGTTAAACAAGTTAGCAATCTTTTCCTGAAAGAAACGTGAAAATATCACTTGTAGTTTAGAAGCAGTAGCGTATTTCAAGTTGAAAACAGCTTCAATTATATGTTTTTTTTTAATAGTATCTTAAAGACTATGTTTTTTTTAAATGCTCAGCTTGAAGTTTATAGATCAATATTTAATATATATTAATTCTGGATTCATCAGTACGCTAATTTATGAGTTTTAGGGCCTCAACAATTATCATTTCACGACTACATGCACCTTAAGCTATTTATCTCCGAGTTATCGTCTTTTTCACGATTCGTCTTTTTAACGGCGGTGTAGGTACACACGATCATGAATCGTAAAAGACGTTTGCTTATACTATAGAGATACGATCATGAATCGTAAAAGACGTTTTTCTTATACTATAGAGATTCGTGTATTTTGAAAAATCTTTAATATCGTATTCCGTGTCAACGATTCGTTAGATAAATTAAAGTTAATGTATTTATGTATTATGCGGTTGTATGTAGTAATATCAAGCACGAAAAAATTTCGCATGCGAAAACCCGATAAGTGATAGGAAAATACATTTTGGAAAAATCAAAACTCACTGAAATGAATATGCATAGGTACAATTTCAGAATGCAAATGAACTCCATTGTAATGGACGAAGCAAATATAACGTACAACTAAAAGCGGCGGCAGATAAAAAATAAAACACCTACTCGTGAAAATAACATTTGTTTTCGAACAAACAAACAGATATCTATTATGAAACCTTTTAGTCCATTTCAATCACAAACACAGTCAAGGTAAACAGAATTTTCTTTTACTTTTGTCGTACAACATAAAAAATATATATAAAAAAGCACGCATTAATCCCTGATCCTACAACCAGATACATTAAAATATGAAAAAAAAATCTTCTTTATGTCGCGAACGTAGGTAAATCTCTAAAGAGTTGAATACTCGCAGAATATAATCAATTTTAAATACAACTAGTGATGCCCGTGATTTTGTCCGCGTGTAGGTAACCTAACTTAATCGTCGTCGGCTTCATTTTTATCTTACTTTACCTTATCGAAAAACTTAGCCGTAAAATCGTAACCGTAGCGTTATCTTGATCGTATTATCTTGTATGAAAATCAGAGCACCACCGCCTCTTTCGGTTGGATAAGGAACTGAAATTCAATACATATTTGACAATTCAATTCAATTCTACATACAAGACAGCAGCACTTTGAACAGCTTTCGAAGGAAGGTATAGTTTCGAATCCGATTACCATAACAATAGTTTTACATGCTAGGGGTAGTATTGTAAACACAATTTAATCTGAGTAAACAAGTTTGAGTTTGAGTAGCGTGAAATCGAAAACAAGATAGTTTTCTTGTTAACCTAAAGTACCTACCTACTTCAAAATTGTACAAACAAAATGTGGAGAGACTGTTTCAAGCAGAGAGTTAGCGTCGCCACACACCGGCCACTGAAAAACGCCGCCACCGGACACTTTCCTGTAGTTTTCATACATACGTCGCCACCGTTTAGTCGCATAATGCCCAATTCGCGAAATGACTACATAGTCGCAAATTGACCAATTCTCGAAATGTCCAATTCTCTAAACGATCAATTCCCTAAATGACTAACTTTTTTATTGTATGAAAACAGTTATTTCTTGTTATGAAATTTAGGAATATGGAAAATTAAATGCAATTTAATGAATAACGAATCATTTATTTCAAACAGTGTTCATTATATTCAAAGATAATATAATAAAGAATGGTGTAAACATCTTATGTATACTTACATATGTTTTAACCGACTTCTAAATCACAAAAGGAGGAGGTTCTCTATTCGTCTGTATGTATGTTTTTTTTTTAACCAACTTCTAAATCAAAAAAAGGAGGAGGTTCTCTATTCGTCTGTATGTATGTTTTTTTTTCTTTGTGTATGTCCACCGATTACTCAAAGACGGATGGACCGATTGAAATGATTGAAAAGTTATTATATCAGGTTGGTTTCCAAGTTGGTCCCATTTTTTGAAATTTTGAAATCGGTTCAGTAGTTTTCAGGAAATCTTGAAAATACTGTCGTTTTCGTTACCACTTTATGTGAATTTAATACGTATCTTTAGGCATAACTCCTTTGTTTATAAACCGATTTAGATGATTCTTGTTTGGTTAAAAAGGGAATACCTCAAGGTATTTTAACCGACTTCAAAAAAGGAGGTTTTCAATTTGATCACATATCTATTTACCAGAATACAAGTAAATTGCCTGCACGATGCACTAAAAAGAGTGAAAATTTTTATAAAAAAATAAAACCGCCTTCAAAAAAATCACATCAAAAAAGTAAGAAATAATTCCTCACCAAATAAATAACGTAAGTACTTTGAAGTCGGGCGTGTTTTAACAAAAACAACAAAAAATCGTACATGTTTCACGCCCGACTTCAAAGTACTTACG
The DNA here is from genome assembly GCA_949710035.1 of Crambus lathoniellus. NCBI lineage: Eukaryota > Metazoa > Arthropoda > Insecta > Lepidoptera > Crambidae > Crambus > Crambus lathoniellus. Next base: position 5,054,380 of record OX453303.1, on the reverse strand, counting down.
TTATTTATTTGGTGAGGAATTATTTCTTACTTTTTTGATGTGACTTTTTTGAAGGCGGTTTTATTTTTTATTTCATCATGTCAGCCGAACGACGCCCACTGCTGGGCATAGGCCTCCCCCAAGGATCTCCACAACGATCGGTCCTGCGCTGCCCGCATCCAACGGCTTCCCGCGACCTTGACCAGATCGTCGGTCCACCTTGTAGGGGGCCTGCCCACGGAACGTCGTCCGGTACGCGGTCGCCATTCGAGAACCTTTCCGCCCCAACGGCCATCAGTTCTCCGCGCTATGTGTCCCGCCCACTGCCACTTCAATGATGCAATCCTTCGAGCGATGTCGGTCGTTTTAGTATATTTATTTTTTACATTTTGACTTTTAAGCATTCACAATGCAATTTTTATCATAGAAAAATGGGAAAATAAAGTATTTAGAAAAAATCGACCCGTCTCACAACCAGCTCCGATGGGACTCGAACCCACGACCTTTCGCTGAGTGAAAATGTAAATAACTTGCCATAGTAATTTCTTCTTTAGCGATTGTTATCTGGAAAGGTATTTCTTTCGCGTGTGGGGGTAGTAATATCCTCACATTGATGAAATTAACGCTGGCTATACAGCGTGTAAGAAGTATTTGATAAATTCGACGCTTCTCGTAACGACTCCGTAGCTCAGTGGTTAGAGCAGTCGCCCGGAGCGAAAGGTCGTGGGTTCGAGTCCCATCGGAGCTGGTTGTGAGACGGGTCGATTTTTTGTAAATACTTTATTTTCCATTTTTCTATATTTATTTTTTATTAATTAATATTTATTGTTTGAAATTCAAAATATTCAGTATATTAATAGTGATCTTGCAATTTATTTATTTTTAATCTACGTCATTGGCAGTATCATTTATAATATTAATGATGCAATTATATATGCAGATTTTTGGTCTTGCGAATTCATGGTGACGGCTGAAAATCAGCGATTTGCTCTATAGCAAATAGACTGCTGAGCTGCGACCTTTTTGCACCACTACAGCATACATAACATGATTGTTGTCCTAAGTTTGTTAATTCTGTTTTTTGTTTTCATTCTTGTGTGTGTCTGAAGTGACAAATAGATGTCTTATCTATCTATCTATATGTCTTAAGTATACATAAGATATGTACGCCATTATATCTCTATTCATTAAATTGCTTTTAATTTACCTTATTCCTAAATTTCATAACAAAAATACTGTTTTCAAACAATAAGAAAAGTTAGTCATTTTGCGAATTCGTCATTATGAGAATTGGTCATTGCGCGAATTGGTCAATTTGCGACTATGTAGTCATTTCGCGAATTGGGCGTTATGCGGCTAAACCACCACTTGTTTCTTATTCTAGCTTCAAGTGGCGGCATTTGTGGGGCGTTTGTGGCTCGTGTGTGGCGACGGTTAGTACCAACTCACACGTACTACAACCACACCCCATCACAGCCACAAAATGTGGTTACGTGTGAATAAAATAATAAGCCCATACTATATAAAAAAAAAGAAAAAAAATTAGTGGCAGTGCAGCTTTTTGCAGTTGCGTTGTGGTTGTGCGACAATGCGTGAAAATGTCGATGTGGTGTGGTTGTAGTAGCCACATCGCAGCCACAAAATGTGATTACCTACCATTGTGAAAAAAAATAAAATACCTTCACCGATCACACTACTCAAAACGTGCACCTTCACCGATCCAGCACCGGATTCAGTGCTGGATTGCATACGGTCAAACATCTCCTGAAGATGCCCCGGGTCGGGGCGAAACACGTGTAGATTAGTGTGATCGGTGAAGGTGCATGTTTTGAGTAGTTTGATCGGTCACCTTTTGTGATTATTTGCGGAAGAAAGCTATGCAGGATACTTTTTTTATCAGTGCACAATTTTTTAAGATCGACTCGGAATCGGTACGTGAACAACTTTCTCCTTGAAACATAGGTCGAAATATGACAAAAACTTTTTGACTCTTCATACAAGTTGGACTGATCACGTGATCGATTTAGTATGGGAAGTTCAAACATTTTTGTCGTATTTCGACCCATGTTTCTAGGAGAAAGTTGTTCATTTACCTACTGATTCTGAGTCGATCTTAAAAATGTTTGCTCTGATAAACAAAATATCCTATTCATTAGGGACTTCCGCCAGGTGACGCCTGATTCAATCAAAAGTGGTTACCTACATTGTCGATGCAGCTTTGCAAAATGCAAAATGCAAAATGTGGTACGTGTTGTAATGCTCCCCGCCCACGTGGTGTGGTTGTGGTTCGTGTAGGTTGAGCCTTAACTGCCTTACACGCGCTCCTCACTTGATACTTTTGTAAGAATTTTAACCCCAGACTTCAAAAAGAGGTGTAGGTATTATAAGTTTGACGTGTCTGTGTATGTGTATCTGTCTGTGACATCGTAGCTCCTGAATCAATAGACCGATTTTGATGCCGTTTGCTTTGTTTGAAAGCCGACTTGATCTAGATCAGTCTTTCTCAAAGTGGGCGATAACGCCCCCTTGTGGGCGCTGCACGCCTAAAGGGGGGCGGTGTGAGACCCAGAAAAAAATGGGGGCGTTTTGTAGAGGCTACCCGTTCTGAGCGCCTTTGTGTACTACCTAATTAACTGCACTCAGGTCTCAAAGTCAAGTTAACTCTTGCGGGTTATAATAAAAGTCTCGTTTAGAAATAATGTTTAACCTCCGCTGATATAGCTCACAATAATTATTTCTTTTGTAGTTATAGTGGTTTTTAAGTAGATAAAAAAATGGGTGCGCTAAAAATAATTTATTTTCAAAGTGGGCAGTAGACAAAATAAGTTTGGGAGCCTCTGATCTAGATGGTGTTTGTGAAGATCGGTTCAGACGTTTAAAGGTCATCAGATATTTCAATTAGCTGCAATAGCTGCAATTATTATGCATAACGAGTATTTACTCACAAGAATAAGTATCTGTTATTTAAAAATAATGAAATAAAATTTAAATTTTTAAGTAACCCTCGCTCGATACAAAAATGACCGAGTGAGAAATTTTATTATTTTACTTTTTAGCGTATTTTTTGTGTCGGCAACGGACTTAAAATTTAATAATTTTATTTTTTTGTCTGGTTTTCTGTGATATAAACGTAAAACATAGCTTTGTAATTTACCAAAATCTTAAATCTCGCTATTCCGTATACTCGGACCTATGGGCGTTTGTGCACTACACTGAATTTTACCGATCCGGAAAAAACGGATGCTTGTATTTTAATAATTTAATCATTTATAATTGTAAGAATTTATTTATTTCGTGTAGTTTCAATGTTTCGAACCCTAAACTACACGAAATAAATAAATTCTATTATTTATAATAATTAATTATTAAAATACAAGCATCCGTTTTTTTCCGGATCGGTAAAATTCAATGTAGTGCACAAACGCCCTTTGTCTATTTTGGCACTCAATATTCTCACCTTTCCCGTCACTACCTATTGGAGTAAATCAGTGAAAGCATATTTTATTTTATTTTTATTTTATTGCAAAAGATTCACCAGCAACATATCAATAACACACATTAAAATAACAAATACAAATCACAACACTAAAATATATGCCTTTACAGGTAAGTAAATACAGCATTTATAAACAAAAAAACAATATTTTTTATTTATAAAAACTGTACTTAACTTATATAATTTTAAAACCTAAAATTGTATAAGTACCTAACTTTACAAACATTTATTGATATTATTTGAAGAATTTTCAAAAAATTACTACAGTAAATAATAAATTACATATTATGTAATAAAGTAGGTAAATAAACTCTTCCTCCAGTACTCCTTTACTAGTGATGACGTAAGAAGCGCCATTCGATAATCACTTCGAAGCTCACTGCGCACTTCGAACTCAAATCAAAGTGTCAAATACAGAAATTGCCGCGCATTGATCGAATTTTGCAATATCAACATTGGAAGTCACCTTAACCAAAGAATATTATACATTTACGCCTTAACTTTGAGAGAACTTTTGTATTATATTCACTTTACGCCATGAAACCTAATGAGTGATGGTACTTGCAAATTGACCGATAAATTTATTCGATCTGTCGTATATTCGCTTGCGGTCTAACATGCAAAATTCTAACTTAATTCGCTTATAAATAATTGCCTTTTATTTATGTTTTTAAATAAAGTTACATTTTTCTATCTCTTAAAACGAACTTGGAGTCAGTATTTGTAAAACATCAAAGTTTCAGCTTGATCCGTCCAGTAGTTTAAGCTATGTGTTAATAATAGATCAGTCAGACACCTTTAGTTTTTAACCGATTTCAAAAATTGAAAAGGAGGAGGTTATCTATTCGTCGCGTTTTTTTTATATGTATGTACACCGATTACTCGAAGACGGCTGAACCGATTGAAATGATTCAAACGTTATAACATCAGGTATTTTCCCAAGTTGGTCCCATTTTTCGAAATTATGAAATCGGTTCAGTAGTTTTCAGGAAATCTTGAAAAAACTGTCGTTTGCGTTACCACTACATATGAATTTAAGACGGATGTTCAACTATCATACCTATTTACCAGGATATACGAAAATTGCCTGCATGATGCACTAAAAAGAGTGAAATAAAAATTATTTTTATAAAAAATAAAACCACCTTCAAAAAAATCCACCTAAAAGTAAGAAATAATACCTCTAATAACGTAAGTACTTTGAAGTCGGGCGGGTCTAAACAACAACACAAAAAAACAAAAAAATTAAGGTTTCACGCCCGACTTCAAAGTACTTACGTCATTAGAGGTATTATTTCTTACTTTTAGGTGGATTTTTTTGAAGGCGGTTTTATTTTTTTACGAAAATAATGATATATACAGAATAGTCCAGGGAATAGAGGGTTTTTAGCTTATAAGTGGTCCGGTAGTTTTGAATTTTTGATATGTTGTCTAGGATGGTTAGTGAGTATTTAAAATGCAAAATGCACAATTCTTCGCCCTCCGCCCCCGCCGCCATATTGAAAAAATAGGCAATTTCTTCAGGTTCTCGCTTGAACATTTTATTATATGGCGACTAGCTGTTGCCCGCGACTTCGTACGCGCGGTGTAGTGACTTTTGTGTTAGTTTAGTTCTGCATAACTATCTGTCCTAGAAACAAAATTTAAACCGTTGATTATAGAAAATTAATTATTCTCTACAACATTGTCAACAATTGTTTTTAGCTCAAATGCACCTAAACGAAGATATAAGCGAAAATCTGAAAAAACTGCCGATTTTTTCAATTTGGCGGCGGGGCGGAGGGCGAGGAATTTTGCATTTTGCATTTTAATACCCTCTTACCATCCTAGACAACATATCAAAAATTCAGAACTACCGGACCACTTGTAAGAAAACCCCCCTTAACCTTTCTCGGTTCTTTAAACACTTTTTACACGTGAGGCCTTCGGGTCATGTTGACCCGATTTCAAAAATATGAAGCAATTGCTTTAAATTAAATACAAAATCTTATTATTTCTAAAACACATTTATTAAATAAAAATAAGGATACTTACAATAAACGACTATATTTGTATATTACTCATTTTCTTGGCAACATAAAAGGCGTAAAATTCGCTTCCGTGGGACTTTGCCAGAAGCCACCGATTCGACGCCGAAAGTCACCTAAAGTTTTTCTTACTAACCTAATCTTAAGTTTTGTATTCTAACAGATTTGTTGTTATTTTTGATATTTATTTTATTTTAAGGTATATATCTATGGGCCATTGCAGCCTGAAAATAAATGATTATGATTATGATTTTCATTCTCGGGTATTATTGACCCGAGGAACAATCTTAATTTTCTTAAGATAAGAGACTTCACCATAATTTTACAATAATTATATATAGTGAATGCATAATTAATAATTGTCATAAAGTCTTAGTAAATTCTATTAATAATTACGACTTTTATTGACAGTTAAATTTCAGTTTCGGGTCAATATGACCCGAAGAACCGAGGAAGGTTAATTAGTCTCTATTTACTGGGTTGGAAAGATACTCAAATGTTGTACTTAATTATATTATCTCTCAAAACTATGTTTTCAAAGTCAAAGTCAAAGTCAATAAATTTTTATTCATATAGATTAAATAAAATTAATGCTTATGAATCGTCCAACATTTTTTTACCTACCACCTGTTATGGACATCTTTTAACTGACAAGAAAAACAGGCGAAAAAAACTCATCAGCTTTAACAGAAGCAACGCATTTACAAAATAATTATGTCGTTGCTAGACAAAATGGTACAATAATAAAATTTATACAAAAAGCTAATGCTGAAGGAAAGTTTTCACATACTTAAGTATAGGAATATTTTCCTTTTATACATTGTTAGTGTTACTTACTATAGGTAATTATTACAACCATGCGTTATGATCATTTAAATAATCTTCTACTTTGTAATAGCCTTTGCTTAAGAGCGTCTTTTTAACATGTTTTTTAAATTTATTCAAAGGCAGCTCGATTACTTCTTGTGGAACTTTATTAAAGAATGCTATGCCTTTTCCCAAAAAAGAGCCTCTACTTTTTTCAAGTCTAAATCTTGGAACGGCAAGCTTATTTTTATTTCTTGTGTTAAAATTATGAATATCACTATTCTTAGTGAATGAGTCAAGATGTTTCCTAACATATAATATATTCTCGTAGATGTATTGCCCTGCTAAGGTTAGTATATTAATTTCTTTAAACAAAACCTTTAATGAATCGCGGCGGCGGAGGCTGTAAATGGCGCGTACCGCTCTTTTTTGAAGTACAAAAATATTTCCAATATTGGCTGCTGAGCCCCACAACAACACGCCATAGGACATTACACTATGAAAGTAACTAAAGTAAACAAGTCTTGCCGTTTCAATATCAGTTAATAGCCTTATCTTTTTTACTGCAAAAGCAGCTGAACTGAGTCTACTCGACAAGGCCTCAATATGTGGATCCCATTGTAGTCATGAATCTAAGGTAATACCAAGAAATTTCGTGCTGTCAACTAATTCGACTGCATCTGCATTCAAACTAATACTTAAATCAACCTTCCTTACATTTGGTAGTGAGAATTTGACACAATTTGTTTTTTTAGGGTTTAAAGACAAGTTATTAATGTTAAACCAATGTGCGACCTTTGAGAGAGCACTATTTACTTCGTGAGAGCAATTATTCCCTCGGTCAATTTTAAAAATTAGAGAAGTATCATCTGCAAATAGTACTGTCTCACATAAATTATGCACGTAGTAAGGTAGATCGTTAATGTAGATTAAAAATAGTAAAGGACCCAATATTGAGCCTTGGGGCACGCCCATTATAATGGGGGCTCCAGAGGACGCAGTATTATTAACAATCACTTTTTGATTTCTATTACTCAAATATGAACGCAAAAGGTTAACTGATTTTTTCGAGACACCATAATGTTCTAACTTCATTAAAAGAGTTTGGTGATCAACGCAATCGAAAGCTTTGGAAAGGTCACAGAATACACCAATTACGTCCTGCCTACCCTCCCAAGCGTCAAGGATATGTTTAAGAAGTGCAATTCCAGCATCTGTGGTATTTTTACCTTTAGAGAATCCGAACTGATTCTTATGAAAGATTTGATTTAATACCAAATAATCTACTAATTGAGCGTATATTATCTTTTCAAAAATTTTACTAAGTGCTGGTAAAATTGATATCGGCCTAAAGTTAGTGGGGTCACTCTTGTCTCCAGATTTAAAAAGCGGAATTAACTTACTATATTTCATTAAATCGGGGAAGACTCCTTCGTCAATACACTTATTAAAAATAAAAGCTAAATATGGAGCTATTGGATCAATTATTGATTTAATAACATTAGTTGATATACCCCATAAATCTTCCGATTTTTTAATATTTATTGTTTTAAATGCTTTAAGAATATCATCGCCATTTATATGTTGAAAATTAAATACTTTGTTACACTTATCAACGCTTGACACCAAGAGGGCAGCCGCAATATTAGGACAGGAATTTAAATTTCTCGTAGTTTCTAAGGGTACCCGAGAGAAGAAGTCTTCAAAAACACGGGCAACCTCATCGTCAGATGTAAATGTTTTATTATTTGCTTTAAGAGTGAAGGAATTTATATGATTTTTTGTTTTACCAGTTTCTTGGTTAATAATATTCCATGTAGCCTTGATCTTATTATCAGCTACTTTTATTTTATTAGCGATGTATGTGGACTTGGCAGCCGCACATACTTTTCTAAAAGTTTTAGAATATTTCTTGACATATTCAATAAAACTAGGGTCACATGAAGTTCGCTTTAATGCATAAAGTTCATATAATTTCCTTCTACTTGTATAAATCCCAGGCGTGGCCCAATCACTAAACTTCTTTCTATTAGTATTACAGTTGATCACCTTTTGTTTGAATGTTTTACTAAATTCGCTTTGCACCACATTAAATAAATCATTATAGAGATTATTAGGTTCCATAATAGAAGCTGGTAAAGTTTCAATTTTATCAATTACATGATTTCTAAATTTATCAATGCCCTTTTTCGTAATTGGCCTACATATTATTTTACGTTTAGGACAGACATGATGGTGCTCTATAGAGGCTATTTGTCCACTATGGTCAGATTTTATGACATCAATTACCTTTTTTTCTATAACCGAACAGTCTGTAAAAATATTGTCCAAGCAACTGCCAGATGTGGGTGTGATTCGAGTAGGCTCATTAAAAGTGTGTATTAAATTAAATGATTTAAACAAGTTTAAAAATCTACTTGAGAGTGTGGCCAATTTACGGTCTAAAATATCTACATTGAAATCCCCACATATGACAACTTTTTTATTGGTTTTACAAGTTATTCTTAACACTTCCTCCATAGTGGACTCAAACTCAGAATAATTACTATTGGGAGGTCTATAAAGACATATTATAATTAGTTGGTCAAGTTCCACACAGGATAGTTCAATGACTCGTTCAATAGAGAGGGATACAACATCTTTGCGCTCTTTGTATTGGAAATTATCATGTAACATTATAAGAGACCCTCCCCTGATAGCAGATTGCCTACTAAACGAGCTTACAACTCTATAATTATCTAAGTTTAACATTAATTCATGTGGTTTAAACCAATGCTCAGTAACACATAACACATCAACATTATTACAATTTAAAAACAAACTTAATTCTAGATCTTTGTTAGAAAAGCCTTCCATATTTTGATGGACAATTGTTAAACTGTTTGGCTTTTCTCTTGTCTACACTGGGCTAGAGGGCGCCTCTGTTGTCTTTAATGGTAATTTAAATTAACCAAGTCAGTATTCAGATTTATGTCATTTTGATTAAACAAATTATTATTATGACTTGGAACAAATTCCAAGGGTAATTTATAAATGTCAATTGACTGCTCAATAAAAGCAGGAGTTTTACTAGCCAGATTACTGGCTAATTGTTCAAAATAAAAAGATAGCGATAGTGCTAACTGTCTCTTACAATAAGTTGGCAGATAGTATTTATCTTTTGTCAGAATAATATTTTTTAACAATTTATTAATGTCAATAATATGCAACATTTGGCTACTATGATATGCCATAGTATTTAAAGATAAATTTAAATTATATCTAAAGTTATTTTCCACCTGTGGCAAACTTTTACTATAGGGAAATGTAAACATAACAATTTTTTTAACCTTTAAAGAACACAGTGTATTACAGTATGTCATCAGTTGATTTTTGCTTACATTACCCCTATTTCCAATTAGAATGATCAAGTTTGTATCTTCATTAAACTTATGTTTTACAATACTTTTCATGATTTCATCTATAGTCGAGCCCGGCTTGCAATAGTTAATAATGCTTTCCCTTGTATTTTTTTGCAACAATTGGCCAAGATTCTTTCCAAGCTCATCACAGAACATAACTAATTTACTACAACTTTTTTTAGTACAGGAATTATTTTCATTTGTGCAATCTGAGTTATTACAAAGGCTAGAGAGTAAGGGCTCACATACTGATTGATCAGGTAAAGTCTCCGGGACGATCCGGCCTGATGCCCCGGAGAGTGATGAACGACATCTATTATTTTCTTGGGCTCTACTTGAGGTGCATGAAAGGTGTTTAAGTGCCAGTATGTATTCCCCTATCTCATTTTTAGACGACTCATAATTTTGAGTCATTTTATTTAGCGAGTCATGCAAATTTTTTATTTTATTAGTCATTGTTTTTAAATTATTTTCATATACAATTCTGTTTTCTTCAATTATAGAACTACAAACATCTAGTTGTTCAATTAATTGCAACCTATCTTTAGCATTTTTTGCATATTTAAAAGAAGTTTTATTTTTATTAATAAGTTTTTTTGTTTTACAGATATATCTATTTATTTTGATATACTTTTTTAACTTTTTATTACTCAGTTTCAGGTTAGTTTTAGGACACTTACATCCAATTGACTCATCATTTGTTAGGTCTATTACAGTTTGATTATTACTAAAGGATGCAGAAACCATGTCAGGTGCGCTGCCAACCAATTCATCAAACAAACTTTGGTTCTGAACAGCAGATATATGTGCTTTACTGGATTCTAATTCAAATATACAATTATTTGCCTCACATAACTCCTGCTCCAACCGAGAAATGAGCCTGAGGGCCTGCTCATACTCATTCTGGCATTGGTCGAACCCGTCTATTAACAACTGAAGTCTATCCCGTTCTCGAGCAAGTTCTACTGTCTGAGTGTGTAACTCAGCCATGTCTTTTTTCAATGCACTATTTCTATTAAGCACATCTAATAATTCCTGTTCATTTTCCTCCCTTTCCCTATTCATTTGGTTGATCAACGCCTTGGAAACTTTTAATTCTTGCAAGGTCAATTGGAGTTGTGATTCCTCCTGACGTGATAAAGCCTTGCGGGTCATCATTTTGGTAAAAAGTAATGAAAAGTCAAGATTAGTTTTTCTAATTAATTAAGTCCAGGTAGTTGTCAAACAATAGTGAGGTTATGTAACTTGGACGTTAAAATGCAATTTACATAAAACTGATTCTATAAAATATTATATTTTAAGATAAATTCCGTAAATACGGAGTGAATTAATTATTGCAAAAGGGAGAACAATGATTCACAGTTAATTTAAATACTAGTTGTCAACGAACTTACCGGCTTTTAACCGGGTGATTTTAAACACAATTTCACTCAAAAGTTGTTTGTATTTTGCACTTATAACACTACACAATATACAATATACTTTTATGAACGTGATTTAATGGATTCTGGCCGTATTACTACAATTAAACAATATAAAAATCATAAAATGTTTGGGAGCAATTATTAACAGCTGTTAACGGTAGTGTTGCCACAGGAGAAAAAAAAGTTTCTTTAAACTCTATTACCTAAAAGCTATTGTTAAATTTATAGCTCAATTCTTATCGTCCTCCATTTTGCATTGAAACTCATTATTATAAAAGCCTAATTTGCTTGATGTGCTTTAAAATGAATGATGCGTTATTGGAAACTCCATTATTTTATATCTTTAATGGCTGTCATTAAATAGGATCTACTAAACGAAAAGTTTATATTAATTAATAAGCTTCTTATTACTATTAAATCGGGAAATGGAAATTCTTGGTTGTAAAATTTCATACTGCACTGTCCATAAAATATTTTTTTAAACGATATTTTTTTAACTTCTTTTATACAAATCTCTCTATATTTTTTGTGGTAGAGTTCAAGACCCAGAGTTCTGGTTTCTATGACACAAAAAAGATTACAAGTAAGTAAGAACCCATGAACGACAAAGAAGCTATGCCATCGATTCGCAAAACCTACTGGGAGACCTTGCGAGAAGAACCGGGAAGTAACTCGTCAAGGGCAATCTTTTCTCCCTGTTATATTTCATACAGAGTCGTCAAATTGAAAAATTACCTCCACACAGTATATATATTTTATATATTATATACAAGAGCAGAGGTTTCTCTCCAGAGGTGCCAAATAGACTACAGGTACATCGAGGTGCTGAGGTACTTATACCAAAACGCCACCATGTCGGTCCGATTACAGAACCAGAGCTCTAATCCTATCCAACTACAGCGAGGTGTGAGACAGGGAGACGTCATTTCTCCGAAACTGTTCACAGCTGCGTTGGAGGATATATTTAAGCTACTGGACTGGAAAGGATTCGGCATTAACATCAATGGCGAGTACCTAACACACCTGCGGTTTGCCGATGACGTAGTTCTCATGGCTGAGACCTTGGAAGACCTGAACACAATGCTCGAAGATCTCAGCAATGCTTCCCAAAGAGTGGGTCTGAAGATGAACATGGATAAGACGAAAATCATGTCCAATGCCCATGTTGCATCCGCTCCAGTAAATGTTGGGAACATTACACTCGAAGTTGTTGACCACGATGTCTACCTAGGACAGACAATCCAATTAGGTAAGTCCAACTTTGAGAAAGAGATCTCTCGTTGAATCCAACTCGGATGGGCAGCGTTTGGGAAGCTCCGGCATATATTTGCGTCCAAAATTCCTCAATGTCTCAAGACTAAGGTCTTTGACCAGTGTGTGTTGCCAGTTATGACGTATGGAAGCGAGACGTGGTCTTTTACTATGGGTCTCATAAGAAGGCTCAAGGTCACCCAGCGAGCAATGGACTCTCTCCATTGAGGTGCTTGATATTTCCCTGCTCGATCGAATCAGAAATGATGAGATCCGCATGAGAACTAAAACGACCGACATCGCTCGAAGGATTGCTCAGTTGAAGTGGCAGTGGGCGGGACACATAGCGCGGAGAACCGATGGCCGTTGGGACGGAAAGGTTCTCGAATGGCGACCGCGAACCGGACGACGTTCCGTGGGCAGACCCCCTACAAGGTGGACCGACGATCTGGTCAAGGTCGCGGGAAGCCGCTGGATGCGGGCAGCGCAGGACCGATCGTTGTGGAGATCCTTGGGGGAGGCCTTTACCCAGCAGTGGGCGTCGTACGGCTGAAATGATGATGATGATGATGATGATACAAGAGCATAATGTAACTACTAGAATTAAGTATTCTCTATTGTGATGAATTGATGGCTGATAGTGACCTAACAACTTAATTAGTTTAGTTTAATAGACGTACGATCTCATTCACATAAGGATAACCTAATACGAAAACTGCAAGCTGTGTCGTACATTCAAATATTTAATAGTAATAACTAAAATACAAGAATATTTTTAACCACACATAAGGTCAAGCAGTCAGGAGTAGACCCACACCCACTGGTGGCACCCATTCACGAGCATGACGTATAAAGGACACAGCACATTACATCAACTCGGAAAGGGATCGACACCGTATCGCCTTCGCCTCGCCGTCAACCAGGCGTCAACCTAACGCAAGCACGTAACAAAACAGGATCAGCGTCGGTACGTCGGCTCGGCTACGGCTAGGCGACGCCGCGCTTACGGCTCGCCGCACAGTGGTTCCATATAAAAAAAAATAGAGAAAAAAATGATAAAAAAAATAAAAAACTAATTGAAAAAAAATGTCAAAAAATGAGGAAAAAAATTATAATAAAAAAAAATTATGTTCATTTTCATTTTCAGACCACTATGCGTAGAGCCGTAAGCTCGGGTACGGAGAGACGTGAGCGCGTGGACGACTAGCGGTAAGCGCGGGGATAGCAAGTTGAGTGACCCGCAAAGCGGTTCGTGAGCGTCCCGAGGCGAGGCGATTACGTTACGATTCCGATTAGTGTGATTTGCAGTAGGGGGTTCCATACAAAGAATACTGAACCGCTCGAGTTGATACGTTTACGATCCCTAGTTGATGTATGTGCTGTGACCTTAAACCAGCCATCCCTTTAGCCATTATGTCACTCCAATACTGAATGGGCTTCTATATTATGAATATTTTATATTGTTCAAAATGAGAAATAATTTGTTTACCCACAGGAGCCGCAGCCCCTGACTCATTGGACGGGAGAGCTGGATGCGAGCAAACCACCCCCAAAATGCCTGCAGTACAACGGATGGGAGAAGATGTTCGCTGGTAAGGAATATCTGGCGATTTACTATTAACTGTTAACGCAATAAACAAGTAATAAGATGAAGTTCTAGGTGATGATTCAGATTCAGATTCAGATTCAGATTCAGATTTATTTATTCACAAAAAATAATGCTGAATTAAATAATGATGAAGGCCCGCGTTCAAACCGCGTTCAGTTTGACGGGTTAGGCAGGCAGTATACAATACTTACAATCCCTATTGTGATGACTGATGAATAAAATAACGAAATTCTAATAAAAAACGTAAAAATAAGAATTTGATTGAATCAGGCGTCACTTGGCGGAAGTCCCTAACCATTGTGAAAAACGAAATATATGTAGCTTACTTCCGCAAAAAACACAATATGCAAGATGCACCGCCCGCCCGTCCGCAAAAATTGCACATGCACACCACGAAAACACCAGTGCACAATACCTGCATCTAGCAAGACAGCAATACACCTTGCACCGTCACCGATTAGACTACTCTACACGTGTTTCGCCCCAACCCGGGGCATCCTCAGGAGATAGTTCGTGCTAGTTCGTGCGAAAAACCAACAAATAATGTGTTTTATTTAATGTATATTAATTTATTTGTACATATTAAATAAAAATCATTATTTAATATGATACACATTATAATCATTAGTCCTCTTGGTTTTATACATTGCGTTTTATTAGTTTTATGGCCCTTCAAAGTTGGGTGGGCAAGTCCATTTAAAAAGTATAAAATTTATTCAAATAACTATTACCTTTAATTAGTCCGTAATATCTTTAGCTAATTAGTCTAAGAAATCATTTTGATAAACACAATATTTAATATAGCTGCCGAACAAATTTCTTACGCGTTGCATACAAACTACTCTAGCGTGACGTCACAATAGAGTAGCCGTTAGTATGGAGCGTTTTTGGGCGAGTCCAATGTGTGTGCATTTCAAACTGTGATATCTAGGGGAGTTTTCATGCTAGCAAAATAATTATTTTACCAATGTTTCTATCTTTGCGAGATCATTGTATATTATTTATTTAAAAAACAAATACATCATGCCTATTCTCGTCAACTGCTTTCGACGCGCTGCGCTGTACTGCGAACGCCCTGCCTCGGTGTGTCATGGTCATGCTAACATGGCCGCCATATTTATAGCAACAGCGCGGGCCCGCGCTCAAACTGCTCTGCGGGTTTCACACAATCGACTTTCTGGATGCCCTAGGTCTAGTTTCAATATACCTACCACATAATTTTAATTTAGTACAAAGATTTGAGGCTATGCTATGCTGGTGTCCATCAATATACATTAAAGGTACAACTTTTACAATGGGGCTAGCCACGGAATAACGTAGGTAAATAAAATCAACTGTTCCATACATTTTACTTTTAGTCGAGTCGATGCTGCACTTTTCTATAGAAAATGGCTGTTTTTTTTTTGCCTCTAATAAAATATATAAATAGTACTAGCTTTCCGCCCGCGGTTTCGCCCGCGTGGACTACACGACGTTATCCCGCGGGAATGATATTTTTCCGGGATAAAAAGTAGCCTATATTCCTCTACAGGCTCTGTAGTATCTGTGTCCCAAATTTCAGCCGTTTAGGTGTGATTGAGCAACAAACATCGAAACATCTAAACTTTCACATTTATAATATGGGTTGTAATTAATTGATCACCAAACTAACCTAACCTACCCACAAAAATACTAACTTAGCATCTAAACCACCACTTTGCGTCCATTTCAGTATTTTAGATGCTTTAACACCCCCATCCCTCCATCCCCTAAAATCTTTGTACTCATTAAAATTTTGTGGTGTATAAAAGCGCAGATTTTTTTCTACGCAATTTTCGCTTAACCGTTCCAATTAAGAACGTTTTGGGAGAATTGAAACCTCAATGCTTTTTCACGTAGGTATACATTACGTGTGGGTTTTAATGCTTAGTTGAAAAATCGAAAAACCAATGTGTTACTGTTATTTATTTTCAAATCTGTTTCAAGCAAATATAAAATAAACGAAAACCTATTTTAGGGAACGTAAAGTCTCATAATAAAGCAATGTGAACGGTATTTAATTAACAATTCTGGCCGAATGCCGCGGGGATGATTTGGCTGAGCCCTCAACCAATATTTGTTCGCTCAAAACGCTTAATTACTTGTGAAATCATGGAGAAATTTCTCAACATCCTTCGTCAATTATCTTTCTCACTTTATACTTAGATAATATTGTAATGAAAAGAGCAGTGACATTGATTTAAGCGTCTTAAACTGTCTACAATCATACAAAAAGCCTGGACTAGTTCCAAAAGCTTTTTTGACCTAATAAGTATACACTTATCGTGACCTATTAATAGCCCCCGTGACACATAGCGCGGAGAACCGATGGCCGTTGGGGCGGAAAGGTTCTCGAATGGCGACCGCGTACCGGACGACGTTCCGTCCGTGGGCAGGCCCCCTACAAGGTGGACCGACAAGATCTATGTCAAGATCGCGGGAAGCCGCTGGATGCGGGCAGCGCAGGACCGATCGTTGTGGAGATCCTTGGGGGAGTCCTATGCCCAGCAGTGGGCGTTGTTCGGCTGACATGATGATTATAGCCCGAGTAGAGTAGGAAAGTTAGAGGAACTAACCTATATGTAGTTCCAATAGTTTTAAGATTATTAGGGGTTGGTCTCCTGAGCAAAGTCTAATAAATTCCTCTCGATAACACGCGCCGCGGGAAGTGGGAGGTGGGGGGGTTTAAAGGTCCCTTTTTTCAGTTTCTCGCTCGAAACTCGTAAACGGTGCGTCTGAGGCCCGCATTCAGAGACGATTTTGAGCCCTGAGTATAGCTCAAGTCGAGGCTAAGCTACACTTTCGTATTCACAGTCTTGTTTACCCAACTGAGCAGGAAAGCAGTCTAAGCCAAGCATGAGCTGAGATTGAGTTGTCGAAATGCATAGAAAGTGGTGCCATCTGTAATGATAGTTTTTTTTTTTTTTTTTTTTATTTGATAGTGTTCGAAAACACGTTAGACGTCTGTTTTGAATAGGTTCAAGGTAGCTTTTGTTGGTTAGAAGTTGAAAAGTTTCTTGTTCCTCCCTCAAAAACTAATTAAAATGAACGTTATTGATTTTTTGGACGAGGTGGATGAGCTTGACGTTATGAAGAACTAATTTCGGAAATTCCTTTGCCTCCAAGGCAAAGATTAAACCTTCGTTTTTTCAACACAACAAACTTTTCTTTTCACTTAAAAAAAACTTCGTAAATGTCATACAACGAACCATCACATAATTTTGACAGTTACCAATTCAAAATTGGTCTATGATTTCTCATTCTCTCTAATGGATGTTTAGCTGCAGCCATCTCTATCATACTCATGTGGAAAAACCGATTATGAATCGTAAGTGAAGGACATCACTTTTCGTACCATAGACGGCGCTAAGCCAAGAGGAGGTTGAGCCACGATTGTAACTCAACTGTGAATACGAATTTTGAGACGGTTTGAGCTGAGTGGGATCTGAAGCTTAGCTGAGCAGCTGCCGAGTCCTACTCTGCAAGCTGTCTCTGAATGCGGGCCTTAGCGATATTACTTCTAAGAAGCAAATTAAAGCTTATTTGATTTTATGCTTAATTACGGAAAAATACATTGGTTTTTAAGATATAACCTATACAAAGTCGGTAGTACATAGGTTACTCCCTCTGTTTGCCCTTTTTTGGCTTAGTCTGCTCGAACTAATTAGGTATAAATTGGATTTACTTATTGATTTGCTTGGACCACTTCCCATATCTATATCTATACTAATATTATATTGTGAGGTTGTAGGTAGGGGGTAATCTGCAGAACTACTGAACCGATTTCAAAAAATCTTTCACCATGAGAATGCTACGTTATCCCTGAGTGACATAGGCTCCTTTTCATCCCACTGCTGGGCATGGGTCTTAAATCAATGCGGGTGAAACTGCGAGCGGGAAGCTTGTAGTAAATAAATAAATATTGGACTCCATCACATAGGTACATGTTCCAATACCAAAATTTAATAGCTTAAGCACTAGTATTATGTAAATTGGAAACAACTACAGGTATATCACATACACCCAGACCCGAGGAAATATTAAAAAGTTCGTTTTCAATATTTATCCGAAAGGGAATCAAACCTGAGGGCCTACTCTGAAACGCCATACCCGAAACTTCGTAATACCCGTCCCTCGCACGCTCGAGTCATGACAGAATCGAGTGAAAGGGACGGGGCTAACCGAAGTTTCGGATGTGCGTTTCAGAATACGGTCCCTGGGACCTCGAGAGATAGGCGCCTTGAAACGGGTGCGTCCACCATAAGGCCACAGAGGTCGTCATAGTGGTTGTGTTTAATGCTTTGATCATATAATCGAATGATCGGTTTATATGATCGAAGGTTTAATTGAAAGCCACTTGCCAGACCCTCAGTTCCCATGCGGAATTGCTTTAATGACAGGCACTAATGGTTGCCTGTGGTTTTGCCTTCTTATTTTAGACATTTGGCTGTCGGTTTTTTTATTGTCCTGTTCAGTTATTTGACACTTGTAAAACGATCCCAGATCTAGAATTCCAGGTCCTTATATACCTACTCACTAGTCCAAAGGGTGTGCATTTAAAACGCGTCCACGAAATACATGTAGGTACCTAGTAGATAAAGGACGTCAAGTCAAAGTGAAATTGTTAAAGTTGATGATCGACTTTACAATTAGATTGTAAAGTTTTCTAATAACTCACTTCATTGGTTCCTTTAGAAGTTACTTTTCAATATTTTTTTCGTGTAACATTCAAATCTCTTGACGCAGGAGACCCAAAAGTAGGGCTTCCGAATGGCTCTTCGTCAATCAAGCTAAGAGTCATGATAACCTTAAGAATATTGAGGCATCTTTTAAATCCCGCACAGCCTTTTTCTATCAGGAGAACATTATTATGGGCTTATTATTTTTATTCTAAGCCTCAATGGGAAAAGAAACCTTGTCAAGTTGTTTTTAAGGCAATTTTTCTCAGAAACACATAAAGGTATTCAGTCGAAGTTTACATTCAAATAATAAATCTACTTACAGTCGCTTGAAGGTGGAAAAATGACAAGATTCTAAGCTAAGGCGCTACTCGGAAAAATATGGACTTTTTGATTTAAAATTATAGGACGGTTACAGTTGTTACAAATCTGGTAATAAGATATATATTTCTTCATACCTTTATCTAGAATCGTATAGTTTCAAAAACACGATTTTATAATTTTGCCTCGACACTTTTTATTTTCGAAAAGACCTCTAAAAAATACGAAAATTCTAGATTATTCTGAAATGGGGTAACTTACACTATTGGAAATCGGTTTAATTAGTGGACACCAATAATATTTAGGATCGTATAGAAGCATTTTTTAAAAATCGCTATAGTTTTTAATACGAAGTGATTTTGTGTTTTTTTTTTGCCTTATCTGCAAAATCGGTCTCGCTTCCGCGCGCGTCGTTTTCTCATTGCTATCTCGCTTCAGCATAATTTTTCCGAGTATCGCCTCAGAAAGACATAAAGGTATTCAGTCGAAATTTACATTCAAATAATAAATCTACTTACAGTCGCTTGAATGTGGAAAAATGACAAGATTCTAAGTTAACTAGAAAATACGGCACGTTAACTTTGCATAAATCAAGAAAGCTACGGGCTTGTGCTAAATAACTTTACACCACTGTCTTATAAAAATCCATCCATACTAATATTATAAATGTGAAAGTGTGTTTGTTTGTTTGTTTGTTTGTCCTTCTTTCACGTCAAAACGGAGCAACGGATCGACGTGATATTTGGTATGGGGATAGTTTGGGAGCTGGAGAGTAACATAGGCTACTTATTATTCCGGAAAATTGTGTAAAAATTGTAATTTTCTATGAAAAATCGTTTAATTGTCGTACCTTCGATACAAAACTGTCATTTCTTCCATTGCCGTTTCCAAGGAGTATATATTCACTGACGTCTGCGTGGTCAAAATCGAATACTAATCTTTTCCAAAAGCTTAGAATAAAAAAATGTACTGTAACTAGCGCCAAAAATGCCTCAGTCGCGCATGCGCGCAGAGTTATCTGACACTCACTCTACTTCACAGAGTAATTTTTAATGTGTAGGAAATAGAGACCAAGTTTGGGCCCCTTTATTGGTAGTGTGTAACTAGCGCTATCTGTTGTCTGGTGTAGGCAACTTTTGGTGTATAAACAGTTTAAACACACACACAAGATGTTGGTGACCGTGTCCACTATTATATGGCAAAACAACGTTTGCCGGGTCAGCTAGTATAAATATAAATAATATATAAATCGACTAATCCGGATAGCGAATAATCCGGTAATGAGCTATTACGGGGTTTTTCATGTTATGTGTTTTTAGGTATCTAGAAACTAAAATGAATCATGTGATTTTTTTTCAGAATTTTTCTATTGATATTTACAAAGATATGAAAAATTGCGTGTCTGTTCCATTAAAATGCCTTAAAAAGTATTTTGAACGAATAATATTGTTTTAGATCTTTACGAAAAAAAATACCAAAAGCATTTGACAGTAAACACTTTTACGATATTATTCGGGTAAACAATTTATTACTGTAATTATGTAATAAGTAATACAGGTTTCTTTTATTTGATTGATTTAGGCGTCACTTTGCGGAAGTCCCAAACCATTGTGAAAAACGAAATATATGTACCTAGCTTACTTCCACAAAAACACAACATGCAAAATGCACCGCCCGCCCGCAATAAAATGCACACCACGAAAATACCAGTAGGTACACAATACCTACATTTAGCAAGACAGCAATACACCTTACACCTTCACCGATTAGACCACTCTACACGTGTTTCGTCTCAACCCGTGGCATCCTCAGAAAATAGTTCGTGCGAAAACCAACACCGAATTGATTCAATCAAATCTAATTGGTCTAATAATATAATTTACCTAATTGTGCCTGTTAAAAAAGTTGCTGGTTAAAGTTCATCGCAGAAGACAGATTACCTCTACACAGTGATTTTTATAAACTTGTCAATCGTGAACTTCAATGGTAATACATTTTACGTCATGTGACATCCAGTAATATTAAAAAAGTAAGTTAATAGGAAAAGAAAACCGATCTCAAACATTAAAATATTTGTTTCCCCTCAACAATGAAGAAACCCAGGTATGCAAAGTGTTTTTCTTAAACACGCTTTCTATTCTCTTTCTTGAACAAATGATTACACACCCTTAGAAAAAATTAAAAGAGATGATAGTTTGATTGATAAAAGAGGAAAACATCTGAATAGACCACATTAGATGAAGCTAGATACAGAAGACAGGATAAGAAACTCTATTAGTCTATTACCCAAAGTCGATTCGCATTACACAAGTAAAGAATCTCTCTTTCTGGGGTCAGTCCCTCATGTCTAAGGATCGTGGTCAGCATCAGGGTTCACCGGTTCCGGTCCAGCACCTCTCTTACGACCGTGTGTATGAAGGATGACGAGTCTTTTACTTGATCGGTCTTTTATCTTGTGGGTGAGCGACCGCGCGATCTCTTGCCTTCGATGCTCCCGACTACAATTAGTTGTTTTAGGCTGTCGTCACCTTTGCGTACCGTATGACCGAAATATGAAAGAATGCATTGCTGGAATGTGGTCGATAGGTGAGTTTTAATTTGGAGCTGGGTTCGGTTAGGGTTGATTCGTTAGTGCGTTACGCTATCCAAGGTATTCTTAGCATTCGCCTTCAGCACCACATCCTTAACCTTTCGCGGGCCAGAATTGTCCATGTTTCAACTCCATATAATATTAAACGGGTCATAGCATCCTTTGCCATCCCGTACGCCTTTTTATCTCCGGTACACAGCTGCAGTCGTTGCAGATTTGGGAGCCCAGATAAGTGTAGTGGTCGACGATGCCTACGCCAGAAATTTTGCAGGTGACATTTGATAACGTTCCGACTCGATCCTCTATCATCACTTTAGTTATTTTTCTGTTCACTGCGAGACCAACGTTGCCACTCTCCAGCTCGAGTCTATGGAATAGCTCACTCCTATCATCCATAGATAGTACGGTGTCGTCAGCATATCGAAAATTTGAAAGTCTCTTTCCTCCTACAGGGAAACCCTTCTCCCAAACTTCAATGGTCCTCCGTATGATTTGCTCACCATATTATGTTAAACAGTGCAGGGAACAAGATGCAGCTCTGTCTTACTTCTTGTTTAGTTGTAAACATAATTGAGCAATCAGTAATCCTAACGAAGGAATAGGAATAGAAAATAATTTTCAACTTAAATATAATCTCATTCATTATGTTCTATCTTTAAGCCAAAGTGTATTTTTTTAATGTTAATCATAACAATTATTAATTCATAAACTAACCAAAGTTGTTTCATTTACTAGAATATCATTTATTTCATGACAGGCGAATATTATAGTAATTGGCTTTTACAAATGTACAATAAATAAAACTATTTGCAAGAATAATATCGCAACACGATATTACTGTTTGTAGTCGAAAATATAAACTTAAACGAATAATATCGCAACACGATATTACTGTTGCAGACGGCACTAGAAATTTACACGAATAATATCGTAAGAGACACTACTGATCAGAGCTTAACCTATACTAGTATAGTATAATGCATTTTGTTAATTTGTAACGAATACCTTGGTACTAATTAAATTTGGTTGAAATAACAAGATAGCTGAAAAAAATAGCTTCCATATGTGATATAAAAAGTCTCTGATACTTATTTTTTAGTCGAGTTATTAACAAAAATGCTTCTTTTATTTTTCCTGAACATTTTGACTTTTTCGGTTACCGGATTATTCGCGGGGGGGGTCGTAGCCTCTATGGTTGGTCGCTCTCTCTTTAATCTCTCTGGTTTTAGGAAATCGTAACGTGTGTGTTTCTTAATTAAATAAATCAATTTACATTATTAAAAGGTGTTCTTTATTCAACAAAATACAGTAAAATGGTAGAAGTTTTATCACACGAGCGCGGGTGAGCCACGCTGGTGTGTGTAGATCTTTTGTCATACAAACTGTCTGTCAAATTTATTCATGTGTGTCAAACCGTGTATATATATGGGTGCACACAACAAAGGCAGACTGCGCTCGTGAGATAAAACTATACCAATAAACTATACTATACTATTATATACTATATATTTGATGTGTGTGTTCACAAATGTAAGGGAAATTAAGAAAAATGTGTTTTGAAGTCGAAAGTTTGAAGCTTTAAATCTTGACCTCCCACTCTATGAGGGTTAAGTGCCCGTAGTGTAAGTTTTTATGTCAAAAAACGCAAACTATTTCGATTCCGTATTTATGTCGATTTGTATGAAAACTGTATAAGCGCCTCTAGCGGCGAGTAGCGCGCTTATATAGTTTTCGATGGCGCAGTGGCACTGGCCATGTCTACTAAGCCATGTGTCGTGGGATCGATCCCTGCCCGAGACAAACATTAAACATTCGAGTTTGTTCCGGTATTATACAGGGTGGAAAAAATATAGGGCCTGGTGGGAAACTGCCTTAAGGCGAGGATATAAAATTCAATTAAAAATGAAATAATACAAATTTTTATTATACGGAAGTACGAGACACCTAAATCAACTTTGTCAGAATATTTTCAGCGGACTTACAACTCTCATCTTAAACAGCCTGCTTTGGTAAACAATATTAATAATTCCACACAAAGTCCTCGCTTGTGTTTTTGCAAGAGAGGCTAAAAATAATCTAAAATTCATGTTTTATCCATACTCTTTGTCTTCTGCAGTATCACCTTAGACCTTAAAGACTCAGAATAGAGTTATGTGGGGTCATTTTTGGCACCCCTGGCTCCAGCTGAGGGTTAATACCTAATTCGGTCCCTTTGATCATACTTGTTTGCACTACCTATTATTTATTGGTAAAACATATAAAAAACATACTAAAATACACTTTTACTCTAACAAAAACTACACGTCCCCAAAACTCAGATTCGTTCCCCTCAAAAACTGCCCAGAAAAAATTTTCTCCCAAAAATTTTACCTACATAATTATATAAAAACACCCTAAATTTGTGAGGAATCACCACAACCTGGCAACACTGATTTAACGACGGAGTTCGATATTATTACGATCGCTAGAGACTGTAGCCCCTATAGACTACATAAACCTACTGGTAAAAATCTTTATTTCATTTCCTAGGATCCGAAGACTGCCTGTTCGTGAACATCTTCACCCCAACCTTGACTCCGGAGAAGCCCCTACCAGTGGTCATATACATCCACGGCGGTGCCTTCATGTACGGTATCGGCAACCGGGAAGTGTATAACCCCGTCCATCTTATGGACTGGGACATCGTGTATGTGTCCATCAACTACAGACTGGGGGCCTTAGGTGAGTCGTCTTAGTTTTCCTTGTTTTTATTGTATTGTTATGTATTTGATCATATACATCCTCGGGGGGCCTTCATTTAGGGTATCGGCAACCGGGAAGTTTATGACCCCGTCTATGTTATGGACTGGGACATCGTGTATGTGTCCATAAATTACAGACTGGGGGCCTTAGGTGAGTGTCATTAAGTTACTTGTTTTAATTGAGTGTCATAAGTTTCCTTGTTTTTATTGTATTAATATATTATACTAGCGGATCCTCGCGGTTTTACCCTCGTGGCACCCGTTCCCGTGGGAATATCGGGAAAAATATAGCATATAGCCTTTCTCGATAAATGGACTATCCAACACAAAAATAAATTTTCAATTCGGTTCAGTAGTTTCTAAGATTAGCGCATTCAAACAAACAAACAAACTCTTCAGCTTTATAATATTTGAATAGATTTGACCATATACATCCTCGGGTACCTTCATGTACTGGAAAGTGTATGACCCCATCCGTCTAATGGACTGGGACATCATAGTATAAGTCAATGTGTTCATCATCTACAGACTGGATGCCTTAGGTGAGTTGTCATTAAGTTACTTGTTTATTTTATACTAACTAGAATAAGAATATACAGCGTGGTAAAAAATAAAATAAGTGCGAGACACATTCCCGGCAGGGCAAGCAAATACAATCTCTATTATTATGAAATTTATTAAAATAAATATTACATAATCTCATACTTATCTTAAACTAGCTTTCCGCCCGCGGCTTCGCCCGCGTGGACTTCACGACGTTATCCCGCAGGAATGTGATATTTTTCCGGGATAAAAAGTAGCATATGTTCCTCTCCAGGCTACAAAGTATCTGTGTCCGAAATTTCAGCCAAATCCGTTCTGCCGTTTTGACGTGATTGAGTAATAAACATCCAAATATCCAAACATCTAAACTTTCACATTTATAATATTAGTAGGATAGTCCCCCTATTTTTCAAAATATATGAAATAAAAGTATTAAATTAGATAAAATGCAATTTAAGAAAAAAAAAACAAATACAATAATTCAATTAATTAGCTACAATTACATTTACATTTTACATTTAATTATGTAATTTTATTCGGTCAAAATATTCGTTAATACGTATAGTATTATATGATCTGAGGTTAATACTAGTATAGAAAAATAATTTCCAATACTTAAGCCACTCTTTAAGAATAGGTAGTCTAAATTTTGTCAGCTGTAACCCTTTCAAGTCATTGGGCAAATCGTTATAATTTTTTACAGCCATTGTATAGCAGTTTCTTTAGCGCATGGTTGTTCTTATTTCAGGGGTTACTAACTTATTTGGGCGTCCACAATCTTAGTTTCTTGGAAAATCATACAAAGTCTTCAATTTTACAAACTAAGGACCGTCAATAGTTTTATTTCTTTGAAAAGAGGTCTACACTAGACCAAGCTGTCCACGTCATACATTTCACGAATACACTGCTTTTGGGCGATAAACGATTTATTTACATGGCAGGAATTTCCCTAGAGAACTATGCCGTTCTTAAAATTGAGCTATCCACTCGAATCTTTGCCCGCGTGAGCAAGACGATATTTCCCAAAAAGAATTATATAAGATACTAGCGGCCGCCCGCGGTTTCACCCGCATGGTTCCCGTTCCCGTGGGAATATCGGGATAATAAGTATCATAAGTTACTCCTTATTACATCAGCTACATGCCAGTGAAAGTCCCGTCAAAATCGGTCCAGCCGCTTTAGAGATTAGCCGGAACAAACAGACAGACAGACAAAAATTTAAAAAAATGTTATTTTGGTATATCTACCGTATATATAATCATATGCATGTAGTAAAAAGCGGTTATTTTCATATTAAAAACAGACACTCCAATTTTATTTATTTGTATGTATGTATGTATGTATTTTTATGTATAGATTCTAGTACAGACTATATAGCTATCTCTGTGCCTAATTTCATCCGTTTAGATTATTAGATCCGTCCAACGCGCACTTGTGATTTTTAATCGGGCGATAGTTTAGTCGGAATCGTAAGACGATCGTGATCAAACTACTTATCGGCCGATAGTTTGGTTTTGAGAGCCTGCGCGCACTTGTGATTTTTAATATGCGCAATATAAATCTATACTGAATCCGAGAGCGACCAAAAACCTACCGACCTATCGCACGATTTAAAAATCACAAGTGCGCGTTCGCTCCGCGGGTGCTATGTAGATTTACCTTCCTACATAATTTTTAAATTGCCTTTTTCATCATGCTTGCTCCTGGCTGGCACCGATACAAACACAGGTACACATGCATAGTAAGTGCTTGGAAGCCTAAATAGAACGCTATTCTCAAATATTATCGAATTTAACTTACATTACTTAACTTACATACAGTCAAACTGACAACCTCCTTTTTTGAAATAAGTTAAAAACAAAATCGATTTGTTTCTACGCTTCAAATCATTCAAACTACTCAATTTTAATGCGGTTTTCGTCTAAGTATAGA
Source organism: Crambus lathoniellus (assembly GCA_949710035.1). Taxonomy (NCBI): domain Eukaryota; kingdom Metazoa; phylum Arthropoda; class Insecta; order Lepidoptera; family Crambidae; genus Crambus; species Crambus lathoniellus. The sequence goes on along the minus strand of OX453303.1, from coordinate 5,027,562 downwards.
CAGAGTTATTCAAGAGGCAAAAAGGCATTTTAAATATATAATTTTTTCCTGTTCAGTGGAGATCCTCAACGGGGTAGCACTTAGCCTTAATCACACCTGATGTTGAGTGGTGATAAGGCTGAGATGTAAGCGCATCACTCCGGAAATCCTCAGTCACTGAGTTAGGTACTGTTTGAATTCAGTTTTTTTTTTAATTTCTTTAATTATTTTTCCTTCACAATGCAATTTTTATTATTGAAAACGAAGTATTAGAAAAAAACGACCCGTCTTACAACTAGCTCCAATGAGACTCGAACCCGCGACCTTTCACTGTCGAGGCGACTGCTCTAACCACTGAGCTACTGAGTCCTTACGAGAAGCGTTGAATTTATCCAATACTTCTAACGCACTGTAAAGCCATCAATGTGAAGTTTTTTCTTATACTTTTACTTACTTTTTATTTATACTTTACATACTATGTAAAGATTACGTACATCGGTAATTATTACTCACTTACATCACAAAGTAACTACGCGGGCGGTCGCCCTCTTACATCCATACAATTTAACTAGAACGCATTTTGAGAATTGCCATAATTCGGAACGTATATGAAGGGAAAATAAAGACCTCTATTTACACCAGAATTATTTAGCCAAATTATGAGGGTAGCCTCGCATTACTTAGCTTATTGCTACTCGTAAGTATATTGGACAGAAAATAACGCGCTAACAACAAATTCGTAAGCTGAAAAGATTCAATGCTTCAAATTAAGCAAAGAATTTCGTTCTTTTCAACTTAATACTTATTTCTAAAGAAGAAATGTTTGGCATACCATACGTCAAATATCTTCGTCTGATTCTTAAAAGCCTATGGAATTGGCATTTGATTAAATGAACCGACTGTAATAAAATTCGTTGTTCGTTTTAAATCAAAGAAGAAGTTGCAAAAAATACCTACTTCGAACATCAATGTTAATTATCTCAAAAATAGTTAAAAATACGTAGAATAGAATGACATACTTTTGGTTATCATCCTTACTGGCTAAAACATTGAAAAATAGCTCTAAAGTATGGGTTTTTATATTGGTCGGAGTGTACGGCGCTTTGACAAATTCATTGGTAGTATTGGTAGTAGGTAGACTGGACTTATATATTATATAATCGTAGAGCTGAAGGGAGATCTGCGATTACAGAATATTGCTGTAGGTACATGTACCGCAGGACACTGGGAGTCTGCGCCCATGTAATGACTATATTGTATCATCTTGGTTGGGCGAGATTTATGAAGATGTTTTTAGCGACCCAGCGCACTTTTAGGAAATGTTTTGATAGACATAGAATGGGAATAAATAAGTTTTTTTTATTTAATTGTTTTACTTACACCTTCCTTGGATAAGAAAGCAAATCAACTTAAAATGTCACAGATGTCCATTTTTTTAAACTTCATGACATCTCTTTTCCACTCTTTTATGGTCTTTAGGTACCTTTTACATCATTGAAAGTAAAATATTTTAGTGTAGTACTATTCTGCGCCTATTCAGGCGGATCCAGAATCTTTGAAGCAATTTCTAAGTATGTTAGCCAGTAAGGATGACAATCGGAGGTGAGCAGTTTGTTAATAACTACTTTTATCTATTTTTTGAGATATTTTTCTTAGCTGTGCGACGTAGGTTAATTTTATATGGGAGCTGCAACTTCTCCTTTAAAGTCGCTTACGTACCTAATCTGTAAACGGTAAATAAAATTGACTTGAAGCGGCTGCACCTTGTCCATCTCTCTCATAATCTTATTTTCTTTCAAGATTCATTACACCCGGTGCCGTTCATCATCATCATCAGGAAAGTAGATTTTTCCAAATTGTGATACGTTTGGGACAATTGAAGATGTTCAACACTTGTTGTTGGAGCGAGTCAAAAACATGAGGGAGCGTCAAATTCTGTAGACCGCTCTAAGCTTAAACAAATTAGATATACTTAGGCATTTTCCAGTCCTTATTGAGTGATAGGTGTTATTGTTGTTCGAAGGTGAACCTACAGCAAAAGCAGCAAATATTATCTGTGAAATGTTTAGTCACTGGCTGGCGATAGATACTCCCTTATCAATGTTTATTGGAATTATAAATAATGATATTTGTAATAGTTTAAGTTACAATAGGACTGGCATAATATCTTGTTAGATAAAAGTACTGTAGCACAGCCTGCGCGCGACTCTAGTGAGAAAGAGTCGCGGGCACTTTCGACTAATCAGATGCGCGCTGATTGGTTGGAAGGAGCGCGACAAAGAGTCGCGCTATGTTGTGCTAGCACTACTGCACTCCAAAGTATGAATATAAAGAAATCATCATCATCATCATCAGCCATTTTAATGTCCCCTCTGCTGATGCACAGGCTTACCTGATGGCTTGATAAGGAGAAGGGTTTCATTGCACTCCACAAATTGTTATGTAGCAGGAAAAAATGCCTACGTCTAGCTTAAAAGTGATATTAATTCATAGATAATAAAACTCTTTTATGAAAATTAAAGGAAAATCAAGATAAGGAAGGTCCAATGATATAATTGATGGACTCTTAAAAATATACGAAGAAAAAAAATTGTTGATCTAGTTACACCAGTAACACGATATTCCATCTCAATCTCGATTTATTGAATGACATCATCCAATAACTTTGATTCAATAACAACCCCATAAAATTTAATAAAACTGAGGAGTTCGTTTGTTTTTGTTTGACACGCTTATTTCTGGAGCTATGAGTTGGGTTGTTAAAAAAGGCTTTATTTTTTACCGAAAACAACTTTGATTGTAGCTGGAAAACGGCTTACATAAATTCAACCGCCTGTGTAGGTACTCTCGTCAACGTGTACGTTTTCGACGCGAGGTCCGTCGCCGTGCGTGGTGATGTGTGGATGTGGTCATAAGGAATGCAACATTTTATAATCAAATTGAAAATCTCGAAAGAGGCCCACAAAGACGAAGTATTGGACGGACGTTAATTTATCTAAATACTAGCTTTCCGCCTGCGGCTTCGCCCGCGTGGACTACACGACGTTATCCCGCGGGAATGTGACATTTTTCCGGGGTAAAAAGTATTCCTCTCCAGACTCCAAAGTGTCTGTTTTCCAAATTTCAGCCAAATCCATTCAGCTGTTTTGGCTTGATTGAGTAACAAACATACAAACATCTAAACATCCAAACATCTAAACTTCCACATTTATAATATTAGTAGGATAGTAGGATATAAATAAAAATGAATCGCCGAAATGTATGTAAGCGCGTAACTTTAGAACGACGCTGTGTTTGGTATGGACAAGGTTGGTGAAAATTTTCAAAACTAATAGATGGCGCCACCCGTGAAAAGCCGGAGCGGGGCAGCTAGTTAATAATAAATATTATAGCTGTCGAATTCGTACACAACCTAGAACCTGAAACTACAAGAAATTCTAATTGATATTCCATATCTAGGGTATCACGTTTTGATCCGTATCTCAGACGTCCGAAGTCGCGGCCGGTAGCTAGTCCATACTTACTAATATTATAAATATAAAAGTGTGTTTGTGGGTTTGTGTGTTTGTTTGTCCGTCTTTCACGCCATAACGGAGCAACAGATCGACGTCATTTTTGGTGATAGTTTGGGAGCTGGAGAGTGACATAGACTACTTTATAGCTCGGAAAAATATCACATTCCCGCGGGATAACGTCGTGCAGCTCACGCGAGCGAAGCCTTGGGCGGAAGGCTTGTATAAAATATTATTAACCTTTTACGATTGCATTCCTGACACGTCCGTGGCGCCGGTTCCGCGACGGGCGGTATGTCCCGATATTTCATGAGTGCAATTCTCAAGTGCATTGTGTTTCACTTGGTGAAGTAAAACCAAAGATTATTATTGCTTCACTAACGGACAGAATTAATAACCTATCCAAAGATTGGATTGGTGCAATCCAGATTAGTTGCTAGGCAACACCTAGCAACATCCTGGCAACTGTCGTTAATTCTATGTTAATATCAAGCGTTGCCTAGCAACTAATCTGGATCGCACCTATACCTATCTGTGGATAGGTTATTAATTCTAGCCGTAAGAGAACGTAAGAAAACTCTACACTTTAATAAATATCCGCAAAGTTAGGCCCAATCTATACCTACCGAGATGGTAGCGAAGAGCCGCTAACGGCCGTGACGCACCGAGAACTTTCAGTGTAAAATAATTTTCATCTTTATGCATACTTACAGTCGGGGACAAATTCTGTGAACCACCTCTTACTTCTTTTCGTGTGGCTGGCGTCTCACCGTTCACTTGCAATCCCTATCCTTAATTACTTATGTATTGTACTACCCTAGTTTAATACATAACCAAATAGGAAAATGATTTGCGCGTCAATGGCGAGGCACCAGCCAGGCAAAAAGAAGCAAGAAGTGGTTCACCGAATTTGTCCCTGACTGTACCTAAGTAAAGAGTCGAGTATTGTTTGAAAAGACCGAAAGAGGCAACGACCACGAGTGCCTTCTTGAGACAATGCTGGCAGCCGCGCGCCATTATAGTCCCACACCCCTGTCTGGTCTGGTGACAGCTGTGACAGAGGAGCCACTTGCAATACGAAATTACTTAGCTAGCAAAATAGAGTGTCGTATGAAAACTGTGTTAATTTCAAAGATTTTCACCGGAACAGAAATGCTTGTCTCATTATACAATGCACGTGGGTTCGGGAGGGCGCTAGAGGTCGCTCGTTGACGCCCGAGGTCGCAGCGCGTCGCGGTGCGTCGCGGCCCTTTGCCTCCATCTTGGTATGTTTTGGGTCTTACACCCTTCTCATGATGTCACTTATATAATCTCTAGATAGTATTACTTACTTACTTACATGCTACGCAACAGATTTTAATTGAGTTTTCATCAATAAAGGCTTCCACACACCGGATGCGTGAGCAGCACGATGCGTTGCATCTGCAGCACGCTGCGACATAAAGCAATTCACACCGGCATCGGCGTCGCACACGCATCGCAGTGCATCTGCGACGCCGTGCGTCAGCGACGCCGTGTGTTTCTTTCGGATCGCGGTTGACATTTTCTTTCAATTAGTAATTCCCTTCCTATTTTATCCCACAAAAGAGAGTTTTTATCTGGTGGATCTTATATACATTTGTATCTGCGTACTATATTAATTAATTTTTCATGTATTTCAAAATCCATGTTGACAATTTGTAAATATTGACAACTGACGTGCCGCAGTCAGCGTCGCAGCTGCACGCAGACGCATACGTCACCGCGGTGTGTCCTCAATTAAGAAATCCTGTAAAATACAACGTCACAATGCCGGAGCTCGTGTGCGGCGTTGCCGTTCCGCTGTTGCGCGACCGCGCCGCGGCCGTTTCGGTTTGTATCTCGCGGACGGCCGTGCGGCTCTCGCACGCAAACGCAACGCAATGCAGCTGCGATACTGATGGTGTGAACCTACGCGTACAAATTCAGATATTACAACTCATGACGCACGCAGACGCAATGCAGCACGTATGCGTGCGTTTTTGGTGTGTGGCAGCCTTAAGGAAGAGTTATTCTAGAGAAAGGTTTATATGTATCTATACATATAATAAAACAGAAACGGAAAAAAAGTCTGTACATGAAATATTTTTTAAAAATAATTACTGCTATGTGATGTGTTCAGGATATAGACCCCAAAACGCTAGATAATAAAAATTTTGTCTGTTTGTCTGTTTGTATGATCGCTTTTCACGGAAAAACTACTGGACGGATTTTAACCAAATTTTGTGTAGTAATAACTTATAACCAGGGTCAACATATAGGGTACCTTTTATTGCGGGAAAATTTCTTCATATTAAAAAAAACGTTGATAACGACTGTTTGTATGTTTGCTCTTCACGCAAAAACTACTGGACGGATTTTTGCCAAATTTCGTGTAGTAATAACTTATAACCTGGGTCGACATATAGGGTACCTTTTATTGCGGGAAAATTTCTTTATATAAAAAAAAACGTTGACAAACTTATATTTGCGGGCGTCTGTTTGTATGTTTGCTTTTCACGGAAAAACTACTGGATGGATTTTTATCAAATTTTGTGTAGTAATAACTTATAACCTGGTTCAACATATAGGGTACCTTTTATTGCGGGAAAATTTCTTTATATTAAAAAAAACGTTGATCAACTTATATTTGCGGGCGGCTGTTTGTATGTTTGCTTTTCATGCAAAAACTACTGGACGGATTTTTACCAAATTTTGTGTAGTAATAACTTATAACCTGGTTCAACATATAGGGTACCTTTTATTGTGGGAAAATTTCTTGACATCTTATAAAACGTAGACAAACTGACTCACATTTTGTATGAAATTAACTACAAATGTAAGTTTGTATTAGTTTTTTTAGTGATTAAACTATAAATTACCATTATTTTTTTACCTTTATTTGTACTGTAAGATCTGAAGTTAGCCAAATTTTATGATTCTAGGTCAAAAGTTTGTAAAAGTTTTTTTCTGTGATATTACTTAGACATATAACCAATTTTAGGATATTTTCCATTATTTGTATAATTCAATAATGTACCTAATACCATGCTTAAGACAAATAATGAATTAATGATAATGATAATTTTTAGGGTTCAGAACCAAACTGGTAAAAAGGAACTCTTATGGTACGACTAAGTCTGTCTGTCTGTCACAGCTAGATATCTCGAGAACTACTATTATTTTAGGTGATAAGTAGAAGTTTATGTAAAGATTACAGGAAAAATAAAACAATGTCTCTAAATAGTAAACTTTTTCAGAAATCATCAACAAAAATGATATTAGTTCCACTATCGGTCAAGAGATGGAGCTGACCAAAAACTGCAATATTCTACATCGCGAATTCTCGGACGAATATGCCACGCCGATGAAAACATTTTTACGTTTAAAATGTCCTCCTTCCTACATACTCGCATGTCGCTTTGGGTGAAGCACCGTTGTAGTTTTTTCTATTTTATAAAAGAAAAGATGGTACGGAACCCTCGGGGCGCGAGTCCGACTGGCTCTTGACCGGTTTCTTCTTAGTATATTTTATACCGGTACCTTTTAGACTGTGTACGGACCGGCGGGCGGCGGCGGCCCCACGAACGCCAACGAACGACATCAGGCATTGCTCGCTTCACGTTTCTGGCCTTCGAAGATCAATCTAAAGCTAGGTAAAGGATTACTGGGAGCGATTCCAGTTCACATTCGGAGTTTCTGATCATCTGATTGAGACAGAGGGGAAAACAGAACCTCTTTGATGGCGTTCGTTGGCCTTTGTTGGTCCGGTGTGTACGCAGCATTAGCACTGAATATGGCATTAGGCAAGCGCGATTCATCGTAGATCGCATCAACGAACGCTTAGGGGCGTGATTAGCGGACAAGCGCTTGCCTATCAATCAATAAAAATAAAATAAAAAAATACTTTACAGTTTGTTATCACTACAAAGCTACTAACATGATGGCTTCTAAAGTGCTTTTTGTTGCAGTGATAATCTTTGGAACTAAAACAGATTTCATACGACAGGACAGTCCATTTTGACAGCTAATTTCGTATTGCAAGTGGCTCCTCTGCCACGGCTGTCACCGGAACAGACAGAAGTGTGGGACTATATTAAATTGCTTACTCTTGACGGCTGACACCCTGAAAAAACTCAGTTATTGTGATTTTAATGAATTAGAAATACGTAAACTATACTTGAATTAGATTTCGATTTATTGATTTGTAGATCAATTTGATTTGTTGGAAAACGGACATTGATTATTGTGATTTGATTACGATTATTGTTATTTGAAATAACTAGAAAAAAAATTAATTTATCGCAAGGCTTTAGGTCAGCTAAGAGGATGAGGTTACTTCGTGCTTTTGAAATCGATGAGGACCGTGAAGCTCGGTTAACAAGCAATCGCAAGCGCAACACTGAATCCCGCGCTTCCGAGACCTACACCCATATACACACACATAATACCTTGCGGTCACTGGAAGGAAGTGTAGATTACACATAAAATAAACAAATACAAAAGTCACTTTACCGTGCGTACGAAGTCGCGGGCAACAGCTAGTAATACATATAATCACCCTCGCCCTATGCTCGCACTGTCAAAAAGTTATCAGATCTCATGCAGAGGCACTGTCAAAAAGTTATCAGATCTCATGCAGAGCCAAGCTTCTAACTCTACAAGCTCTAACTTCACTCTCTACGCCTCAGTCAAAATAATATTAGTCCAGTCAAAATAAATGGTTTTTGTATGGAGTAGGTTGCAATTAAAGCACTTCGGGTGATAATTTAGAATAACATAAATGAATACTTGAAAAAACCGGAAATCAGAATAATCCCTGATATTAACTACGTACCTGTTGGTTAAATTAATCAATAAAGTACAATTTGGGTGTGAACAAAAAATAGAAAACTGGTGATTTTGTTCATGTTAGAGTCTTTTAGAATGCTTTCATTGAGGAATAAGAAATCCCTTGTCAAGGTCGATTTATTTCGAATATTCTATAACAAATTGTTTCTTACTTCATAACAATAATGGCAATCTGAGTGATATTTAATCGTGATAGAAAAAACGTCGTAATGTGCAGAATATTGTTCTTACGTCAGGGATTACTTGCATATCATAATCGAAATGGTATCCATAGATTAAATTATTATATTCACCTAAAGTGCCTTTTTTGTCTAATAAATTATAAACGAACGAACGCACACCAGCATACCTACAAAATCACTATGAGTGCTTTAAAATGGCAATACTAATAGTATTGCCATTTTTTTAAGCACTTTTGTAGGAATAAATTTCTTAAAGGTGCAAATTAATGTGACCCCAAACCTTATTTTGCTTAGACTATATATGTGGCTTGGTCATTTCGTTAATACAAGAACTTGTATAATTGAAAAGAACAGTTGCGCCCATGTGACGGTAGCAAAACGGCCACGCCACATTATTGTTTTGACTACGGTGTGTGTAGAGTTAGAAGCTTGGCTCTGCATAAGATAGAGCGTCGTCTTGGCAACATTTTACATGAAAATGTTTTTGTTGCGATATAATCACAGAACATGGAAAGGTCAAAAATTAAAACTTCATCAGGCGTAGTAGTCACGTTTTAACTTAATAAGGAACATTCCTACTACAGAACATGGAAAGTAAAAAATTGTTTCCGTGTTCTGTGGATATAATATTCACATACAAAAACACCCAGACTCGGAAAAAGAAAGTGTTAACACATTTGCTAGTACTCATATTTAGTTAAGATTTTAAATCATTTTTATGCATTCACAAAAAAAATGCATGAAAAGTCACAATACAATATTTCTTAACCATTTTATTGATCCACTAATAGCGAAGCCGCGAGAACTCAACGAGCCAAATTATGAAGGTCTACGGAAGCGCCGACCCGCACCAATGCGATGTGACGTCACTCGTGAACTCCTTCGCTACCCGAATTTTCTTCGCAGAAACGCATAAACCGTATTTTAACGTTGTGATTTCCTAATTTCTTCTTTTACCTTTACGCTGACGATTTACAGATATACTTAAACCTAGCACAAATAAAAAGAACAAAGTTCTTACCCCAGGGGGTAAGAACTTTGTTCTGACCTTAAATCCATCGAAAACACAGTGCATTATTATAGGTAGTCCTCATTTTATTTCAAGGATCGCTCTTGAACAAATTCCGATGGTTCCTTTGGACGACACCGACATCCCTTTCTCAACAACTGTCAGGAACCTCGGTGTTACTCTAGACCAATGTTTATCATGGAGACCCAATGTAGAAGAAGTAAGAACAAAGGTGTTAGGTGTAAATGTGTGTTAAATACTTGTGATTCTAGCTTGTAGACGACTTGGATTTTCATATGTAAGTGTACAAGTTTAATGAAAAAATAAATTAAATTAAATTAGCTGTGTATAGTTCGCTGAATCGACTACGCAATTTTTTGCCAACCAGTACCAAAATCACTCTGGCACAGTCCCTTTTATTGTCCATTATTGACTACGCTGATGTCTGCTACACAGATCTGTCTGAGAAGTTACTCGACAAATAAGAGCGCCTGTAAAACCTTTGTATCAGGTTTATCTTCAATCTCCGTAAATATGACCACGTGTCATCATTCCGTAGACTTGCATACTCTCAAATTTCTCTACTCCGTACTTTTCCTATCTTCTGCCACTTACCTTAAAAATCTTATCTTAAAAAAAACTTATCGGTTTTCATCCTTATCCATGCAGTGTTCTCTGCGTTCTGCCTCTAACTTTTCCCTTGAAACTCCTCGTCACACTTCCTTTTTTACTCCTCTAGTGTGTGACGTTCGATTGAGGAACGTACTATTAGAGATTTTCCGAAAGGCTCAAACTCTTAGATCCTTCGGCGATCAAGTTAGAAGTCATTTCCTTTCAGTATCTCCGAATTTATAGTTAGGTACTACATTTATTATATTCCTTTTTTTTCTTAGTATAATCTATGGGTATTCATATATTTATTTATTCTTACTGCTTCCTTTTCCTTCTTTCTTTTTGCACCCATTCCCCTTATATATTTACTTATTCTCTTTCACCCAAGGTTGCCTGGAAAAGATTGCTATGTAGCAACTTTTTGTTCAAGTTGTATTTTTTACCACACTTTTATTAGCTTCACTTGTAACTAAGTCACAATGTAAGAAAATCTTGGAAATCAATTTTAACCTACTTCTAATTGTCGTATTGATTTGAAACTTTGCAAGTCTATATGAATCCGATGACAATACAATAATTTTCTACCATCGAGCTGATCTGATGATGGAGTCAAGAGGTGGGCAATAGAACTCTTCAATGGCTGCTAGGAAACCCCTCGAGTTCAAGCTCATTTGTTTTGTTCTGATGAGACCTATTCGTTACACTTGGTGGTGAGGGTCTGATGATGGAGCAGGGAGGAACCCAGTGGCACTTCTTAATGACCACTAGGAAACCCCTCGAGTTTGGGCTCATTCGTTTCGTACTGATGATACCTATTTGCTACACTTGGTGGTGAGGGTCTGATGATGGAGCAGGGAGGAAGCCAGTGGCACTCCTTAATGGCCACTAGGAAACCCCTCGAGTTTGAGCTCATTTGTTTCATTCAGATGAGACCTATTCGCTACACTTGGTGGTGAGGGTCTGATGATAGAGCAGGGAGGAAGTCAGTAACACTTCTTAATGACCACTAGGAAACCCCTCGAGTTTGGGCTCATTTGTTTTGTTCTGATGAGACCTATTCGCTACACATGGTGGTGAGTCTGATGATGGGGCAAAGAGTAAGTCAGTGGCACTCCCTAAAAGACCACTAAGAAACCATTCGAGTTTGGGCTCATTTTGTTTCGTTCGTTCAATGTTTAAGGGGTGGGCAGACACATGATTGGACTGTAAAAACCATTAGCATCCATCCATGGCTTGCCATTTATTAAACTGAAAAGTAAAAAAATAAATATGTAGTTTAAAAAACTAATAAAACCCACTTTTATCGGAACAGACTTAAAAGTACAAAATAACCGTCTATTCTGTAACTGAAATTAAAAAGCGTGGTGCGCCCTTTGCAGAGCATGTACTTCAAGTAGGTACTTAATATTGACAACGCGCACCACGCTTTTTAATTTCAGTTACAGAATAGACGGTTATTTTGTACTTTTAAGTCTGTTCCTATAAAAGTGGGTTTTATTAGTTTTTTAAACTACATATTTATTCTGTATCGTGTCTGTTCTTATGTGCAATAAAGTATTTTATTATTATTATTAAAAACAGATTCTTTACGTTCTTTACTAGATATGCTGATAACAAAAAACATTAGTGTGACTCATTTTCCACTTCTATCTCTCAACTCAACTTTGTAAGTGTTGACTTAAGACTACCTAAAATCCCGCATTGGAATACGTAATTTTATTGCTATAAAAAGTTCTGTATGATGTTGACCTAGATAAGTAACGGGATTAAAGTAATACGAGTATACGAAGTTTCGTCAAAATTTTAAGTAAAAAACTGATAAACAAAAATATTGTATTTTTATATTTTTTAATCATGTAGCATTAATTTGCTTTCCTGCAAATAATTACTTCAAAAAAATTATTATATTTATGCACTAACATTGTCTTCTTTACTATTCTACCATTACCATGTATATTAAGTATGTATTTACAAACAAAAAGTATTTAAGTATATATTTATCCGTTATCAAGTTTTCCATGACACAGTTTCTCAATTAACATGGGCTTAGATAATTGGTGTGATTGTAAAAGTTATTTATTCCAATATGAACGAAATGATAGATTCTGCCGACCATTTGGTAGATCTTTGTTTTTCGGGGCAATTTTAATATTAAAATTTGTATTTTTAAGCCAAGGAAAACTCAAACGACGTTATCGAGATGCAAAAACATATTTTTCTTTACTATCGCTTTTGCTCTTTGGCCAGTTATACCTATAGGCATTGATTTGAAACACATACGATTAAAGTACATAATGTTATAGTTACTGACTAGTTAGAGGATAGGTCAAATTGTTGGCTAAATCCTCAAATAAATCACTATTAACATGGAACATACGTCACAGTTAGTTCGCAAGCACCTGCACGTCGCAGACGGATTTAGTACTAACTCCGGCGAAAATAGATGAATCCTAGATACGAAAATAGATCGATACGAACTGCAGACACAGAATATATAATAGTACCAACTGCAGGTACCTTTAAACTGTAAGAACTCGAAGCTTAAATACTTTGTAAACTTAATTTTGTGTTTCAATAACATTGATATTACTATAGTAATTTCACTGAAATTGTACTTTTATATTTAAAGTTCGAAAAAATATTATAGTAAGTAGTAGAATGGCGAGTAAAAAATGGACAAAGGCTTCTTTAGTTTGGAACGGACCAACAGGTAAAAGATGCAGAGGTAGACCATGGGAAAAATGGGAAGATTAGATAAAAAGAATAGCTGGAAAGGATTGGCGAAATAAGACTCTAAACAGAGAGAATTGGAACACCATGGAGTTTTTTTCGCCTGTTTTTCTTGTCAGTTAAAAGATGTCCATAACTGGTGGTAGGTAAAAAAATGTTGGACGATTCATAAGCATTAATTTTATTTAATCTACATAAGTATATAAATAAAAAATTATTGACTTTGACTTTGACTTTGAGGCCTTTACTAGTAATTTGCAAAAAGCATTTCATGACACAAGAATTATGAATATGCTTTTTTTGCCGCCCGCGGCTTCACCCGCGTCGACGCCCGCCGCCGACGTTATCCCGCGGAAATATGATATTTTTCCGGAAGATTTAAAAGAAGCCTATGTACTTCTGCAGCTCCCACACTATCACCATAATTTCGCTTCGTTTACGATTCATTATAAAAATTATGTTTTCACTATATAATATAAACAAAAATATTGTATTTTTATATTTTTTAATTCACTATATAATATAAACAAAAATATTGTATTTTATATTTTTTAATCATGTAGCATTAATTTGCTTTCCTGCAAATAATTACTTCAAAAAAAATTATTATATTTATAAAAATATACTTCTGCAGCTCCCACACTATCACCATAATTTCGCTTCGTTTACGATTCATTATAAAAATTATGTTTTCACTTCTCATGCTCGTAAACTTCGTGTTTATGTTTGGTATAGGCTGCATAAAATCGCTTCTTATGCTCTAGTGCATAAAGTAAAATCTTCGTCTAAGTCTCAAACTCTAAGACAAAGGTCGCCAGGTAAACAGTCACACAGGCAATTAAACTTCGTGAAATAAACTTGTTAAGTATTTCATTCTATTTCTTCAATTTTGTACATAATTCATGTTAAATTACTAAATTAACAAAACTAGACAAAATTAATGAGTTTTTTAAGGAATAAGTATTTCAATAGCATTATGGACTACGATATGTGCTAAAGTGCCACTCCGACGTGTAAAAAAAGAAAAAGAAAGTCTTCCCGCCAATATGGCGAAGTTTTTCTTTTTTCTTTTTTGCAATATTGTTATTTATCACTCGAAGTGAAAAGCAGAGTGTATAACTCGTACATAAAACCCATTTTACCCTCGAATTGACTATCCACCCTATGGCTCGGGTGGATATATACGTCTCGGGTAAAATGGTACGTTTTATGCACTTGTTGTACAATCTATAGTAGATTGTACAACAAGTGCATAAAATAATGCTTAAGTACGACTAGACTACAGTAAAAAGAGGCCTTTCCGAGAGAAAAATTGTATACTTTGTTCAATGTAGCATGATTCAAGATTCAAGATTCAAATTTGTTTATTCAATTTAGATTGTTATTTACAATACTTGTGAACGTCATAGAAGCTACGCCATCGGTTCGCAAACCCTACAGCGGGAGACCTTGGAGAAGAACCGGCAAGAAACTCCAAGGGTTGTTTTTTTCTCCTTGTTTTATTTCATAGAGAGTCGTCAAATTGAAAAATGACCTTAACATGGTATGACTAAGGTCAGTTTCCATCACAATTACACAATGGGTTATGATAAATACAGTTAAATATAGGCGAACTAATGATCATAGCGGTGAACAATTTTCAGTTACTTAGGAACTCTACTTAAAGCTTTAATATTAGTTTAAAACTAGTTTAAAACAAAAGACAATTCTACTATATACTGCAAGTTGCGCCATACATGTTTCAAATGTAATTCTTAATAAAATGAATAAAAACAAAAGAAAACACATTTTAAGGCAAGCAGATAAGAGCAGACCCATTCCAACATGGGGCCTATTACAGCTCATTCGTGCAAAGCAAGAAGTTCTTTATGCTTTTAGAATAAAACTCAAGAAAATCAGCATTAGACATTTTTTAATGCAGCTTACCTATGCTAGAAAATTGGACCATATTCCTTGGTCAGGTCTTTTTGCTATGAGAATAGTTTGGAAGCTGGGGAGTTACATAGACTGCTTTTTATCCCGGAAAAACATCACAATCCCGCGGTAGCCCACGCGCGCGGGTGAAACCGCTGGCGGAATTAAATGGAAATATTAGACTTTTGTTTGTTTGTTTGCATGTTTGTAATATGTACAAAAAAACTAAAAATTAAAAGGATCTTGGACTAGAATAGAATATAATAGAGAGAAATGGGAAGCTTGAAGAGGCCTACGTGTCACAGGACACGTTGAGCACTAAGCAGAAAAACGAGTTGTAATTATGATTAATAATTCTAAGAATCTATATATGTACTTAGGTTTAGTTCTAAGCTTTAGAAGCTCTATACTAATAATAAAAAAAAATTGACAAAAATCTGTACCGATTATAAAAATTCGTTCACCAGTAGGAAGATACATTCTTCCTGAGTGACATAGGCTATATATTTAATACTGATATTCCCTCGAGAACGGGTACCATGCGGGTAAAAGCGCGGGAAGGCATAAGTCCTACTAATATTATAAATGTGAAAGTTTAGATGTTTGGATGTTTGGATGTTTGGATGTTTGTTACTCAATCACGCCAAAACGGCTGAACGGATTTGGCTGAAATTTGGGACACAGATACTTTGTAGTCTGGAGAGGAACATAGGCTACTTTTTATCCCGAAAAAATGTCACATTCCCGCGGGATAACGTCGTGAAGTCCACGCGGGCGAAGCCGCGGGCGGAAAGCTAGTATCCTATAAAGAATATTTGTTGTAAGATGTTAAATATGGATTTCAATATCCCGGTGGGCGTAGTGTTCCGGGAATAAAATTAATCTTCGCTCCCTTGCGAGAATCTGTGGTTAATCATAATCTAATGTAATAGCCGGGACTCTCAAAGGCGCGATCAAAGGATAACCAGTTTAGTTGATTTTAATGGTCTTTGAAATGATTCTAGGGAGCACCTTTAAGCCACGTTTAAGCCTCTTAAGCGTTTTTTTATGAACAGAAAATATGTAATACTTGTTTTCCGCCCGCGGCTTCGCCCGCGTGGACTACTTGATGTTATCCCGCGGAAATGTGATATTTTTCCGGGATAGTAGCCTATGTTCCTCTCCAGGCTACAAAGTATCAGTATCCCAAATTTTAGCCAAATCCGCTCAGCCGTTTTGACGTGATTGAGTAACAAACATACAAACATCCAAACATTTAAACATCTAAACTTTCACATTTATTATAGTAGGACTAGCTTTACGCCTGCAGCTTCGCCTGCGTGGACTACACGACGTCATCCCGCGGGAATGTGATATTTTTCTAGGATAAAAAGTAAACTGTGTTCCTCTCCAATATATAAAGTATCTGTGTCCCAAATTTCAGCCAAATCCGTTTGGTCGTGAGTAACAAACATACAAACATACAAACATACAAACATACAAACATACAAACATACAAACATCCAAACATCCAAACATCCAAACATCCAAACATCTAAACTTTCACATTTATAATAATAATATATTGTAGGAATAGTAGGATATAGTAGGATAGTAGGAAGTAGGATAGTAGGCACCAAATATCTAGCGCATAAACAGTTTTCACTAAGAAACTGTGTCATGGAAACGGATAAATATATACACAAATACTTTTTTTGTAAATACATAGGTACTTAACATACATAGATAACACCCATCATCATCATCATCATCATCATTTCAGCCGTACGACGCCCACTGCTGGGCATAGGCCTCCCCCAAGGATCTCCACAACGATCGGTCCTGCGCTGCCCGCATCCAGCGGCTTCCCGCGACCTTGACCAGATCGTCGGTCCACCTTGTAGGGGGCCTGCCCACGGAACGTCGTCCGGTTCGCGGTCGCCATTCGAGAACCTTTCCGCCCCAACGGCCATCGGTTCTCCGCGCTATGTGTCCCGCCCACTGCCACTTCAACTGAGCAATCCTTCGAGCGATGTCGGTCGTTTTAGTTCTCCTGCGGATCTCATCATTTCTGATTCGATCGAGCAGGGAAACACCAAGCATCGCTCTCTCCATTGCTCTCTGGGTAACCTTGAGCCTTCTTATGAGACCCATAGTAAAAGACCACGTCTCGCTTCCATAAGTCATAACTGGCAACACACACTGGTCAAAGACCTTAGTCTTGAGACATTGAGGAATTTTGGACGCAAATATATGCCGGAGCTTCCCAAACGCTGCCCATCCGAGCTGGATTCGACGAGAGATCTCTTTCTCGAAGTTGGACTTACCTAATTGGATTGTCTGTCCTAGGTAGACATAGTGGTCAACAACTTCGAGTGTAATGTTCCCAACATTAACTGGAGCGGATGCAACATGGGCATTGGACATGATTTTCGTCTTATCCATGTTCATCTTCAGACCCACTCTTTGGGAAGCATTGCTGAGATCTTCGAGCATTGTGTTCAGGTCTTCCAAAGTCTCAGCCATGAGAACTACATCATCGGCAAACCGCAGGTGTGTTAGGTACTCGCCATTGATGTTAATGCCGAATCCTTTCCAGTCCAGTAGCTTAAAAATATCCTCCAACGCAGCTGTGAACAGTTTGGGAGAAATGACGTCTCCCTGTCTCACACCTCGCTGTAGTTGGATAGGATTAGAGCTCTGGTTCTGTAATCGGACCGACATGGTGGCGTTTTGGTATAAGTACCTCAGCACCTCGATGTACCTGTAGTCTATTTGGCACCTCTGGAGAGACTGCAGCACTGCCCAGGTCTCGATCGAATCAAAGGCTTTCTCATAGTCCACGAACGCCAAGCATAGTGGCAAGTTATACTCTTCGGTCTTCTGTATAACTTGCCGCAGCGTATGAATGTGGTCTATGGTACTATAACCTTTTCGGAACCCGGCTTGTTCGGGAGGTTGGAAGTCGTCGAACCTGCGAGCGAGACGATTCGTAATGACTCTCGAAAACAACTTGTAGATATGGCTCAGAAGCGAGATGGGTCGGTAATTCTTCAGGAGAGTCTTATCACCCTTCTTGAAGAACAGCATCACATCGCTTCTGCCCCATGCCTTTGGCGTTTTGCCCTCGAGGATGAGAGTTGAAGAGCTTCTGGAGGACCTTAAGTATCGGCTTACCGCCCGCTCTCAGAAGTTCTGTTGTGATTCCGTCATCGCCCGCCGCCTTGTTGTTTTTGAGCTGCTTGAGAGCCATTCTAATCTCGTACAGGCTGACGTCCGGGATATCTTCGGTATAGTGTCGGGTAAGGTTGGCTCTAGGTTCTGTAGCCTTACTTTCAACAGGTGTTTGTGTGGAATATAGCTGTCCATAGAAACTCTCAATCTCCCTCAGGATTTCAGGTGTTGATGAAATGATACTACCGTCCTCAGCTTGCAGCCTCGTCAGTTGACTTTGCCCTATAGCCAGATCTCTAGCGAACACTTTGGAGCCTTTGTTCCGCTCAATGGCCTCTTTAATACGCTCGGTATTAAATTGGCGAAGGTCGCTTGTCAAGGACTTGGAGATCTGCCTATTTAGCTGTCGATAACGAAGGGCATCCGCTGAGTTCTGTAGTTTCATTTCGTTTCTCTGATCCATGAGTCGGATAGTATGGCTGGAGAGTTTCTTTAATTTAGGACGGTGGGTTTTGTAGTGCTTGGACCCTACCGTGCGGACAGTGTCCACCACCATGTTGTATAGATCGTCCATATCGATGCTGTTCTCAAGGGCTTCGAAGCGGTTTTGGAGCTCGAGCTGAAAGCACTCGGGGTTTTGAATTTGAGCCGGTATTGGTCGGAGCGTAGATTTTATTAGTCGAGATCTTTCCAGCTTGACGTTGATATTCAATGTGCCTCTAAGCATGCGGTGATCGCTTCCCGTCTTTACGGCGTTGATCACAACGACATCATTGAATATTTGCTTCCTCGTTGACATAATAAAATCTATCTCGTTTTTGACTTTACCGTCCGGACTAATCCAGGTCCATTTGCGGCTTACGGGCTTCTTAAAGAAGGAGTTCATCATGTAGAGGTTCTCCCTCTCCATGAAGTCTGCCAGCATCTGGCCCCTTTCGTTCCGTTGCCCAAATCCAAATTGCCCCACTCTCAACTCATCACCGCAACGTTGCCCCAACTTAGCATTAAAATCCCCCATCACAACCGTGTAGTGGGTTTTGTAGCTATGCATGGCTTTAGAGATCTCCTCATACATAGCCTCCACTTCGACATCGTCGTGTTTCGAGGTCGGAGCGTAGACCTGAATGACATTCAGCGAATATCGTTCCGATATTCTGAGTATTAGGTACGCTACCCTGCTCGAAACACTTCCGATGGTGATCACGTTGTTGACAAGGGATTTATGGACGATGAACCCGACACCACCTTGGGACTGTTGGTCGCCCTCCCGGTGGTATAGTAAGTTACCGGATTGAAGGGTAATCGAGTCCTCCCCCTCTCTTCGGACTTCAGATAACCCAATAATATCCCAATGCAACTTACTAATAGATAACACCCAGAGCAAGACAAATAGACATGTTCATGCACACAAATATTTGTCTTGTTCGGGAATCTAACCCGAGACCTCTGGCGCAGAAGGCGCAGATATGCGCCAAATCGGTCGTCAAACTAACTCAACAAATCGCGAATATTGCGATTACTTTCAGTTTTACACCATCAATTGTTGTTAAAGGCAATTGGAACAAATATTTGTATTACTGCAGCAATGGTTGTAAGATATCTTTCAAACTGGAGGCGACCGCTAAAGAATTACAATTAGACAATCAAGAGACTTGTCTGAGGACTTGTCTCTCAAAGGCGTGATCAAAGGATAATCCACATACTTTTTAACAACTTCAAAATAATGAGGAGGTTCTCAAAACGTCTGAATTTTTGAATGTATGTTCCACGATAGCTTGTGAACCGATTTTGATCATTCTTTTCAGACCATAGTTTCAATTTGGTCCCATGAAAAATTTACAGTAGACGGTTCAGGTTCATTTTCAGAATCCAGAAAAAAAAATCCAATTTCTGTGATTCTTTTTTTTTATTCGAAAGACTCTTGAAATGGTCCTATTGTAACTAAGTCAGAATCTGATGGTGGAATCCAAGGGATATCGAGGAAAATCTGCAAATTTTATAGGTATTATAGTTTGGTTTTGATTTTTCGCAATACTTACAAAAGTTTAACTATCAGTAAATGGCCAAAACCGGTACATTTGGCACCTCTCACACATTGTGTGTAATATTAAGAAAGCTATTTTACTTTTATAAATTTGAAAAATGTACCTTTAAAGGTAGATAAATTATCTTAATTTAAGATATAATTTGTGTCTTAAATACCTAAGACCATTTAGTACTTCAATCAATCAATCAAATCATTTATTGCATGTCACATTACATAAATAGACACGATGGTAGTAGCTACAAATTCGGTATACATGTGACGCCCTGCTAGGGCATCGCAATACAGAGTAGGTATACTAAAAAAGCTAAGATTAAAAAAAAATACACAAAGAGAAATATCAGTTTAGCTTTAAATACTTAGGTAACATATTAATTTAAATAAATTTTAAATAAAATTAATTACATACAAAAAAACATTAATCAATAAAACATTTATGTCACAAACTTATCAATAAAAAACTTTTGCATATTGTAATAACTCTTGCTAATAAGGAATGATTTCAATACTTAGTGCTTAAAAGTCAAAAAATCCATAAAGTGGCCACAAAGGGTACCTCTGCCCTACTTAACGTGTGACACAATTTTAGTTAACGCCACATATTTTGTCCAATCTAGAAAAATAATCGTGTTTAAAATATTTTAACTTTAAAAATGTCGTAGAATCCGTGATTTCCCATTCGGAACAGCTTAAAATGCTTTTTATGTCACTTCACTTCTCTCTATTATCTTTAATCGCGACATTTTACAGGGGACTTTAAATTTTGCTAGACGTTAGCTACAGAAAGGAATATTTATGTTAATACGAGTTTTTTATCCACAGAGCGTGGTAGCACTTAGCCTTCATCACACCTTGTCCAGAACTATTCGTGAGTTAGACGCGTTTTGACATACATCGTCTGCTAGGTATTGGCGGTCAGCATCTTATTTATCTGACACATTGACAGTGATGTACAATTACCTTTTCAAAATCGCTGTAAAAATCGCGGCGAATTCGCCCTTTCTGGACAAGCTCTAAGTGAAGATACGGCCAGAGGTGGAAGGGCACTACTCCCGGAATCTATTATAACCTTGGCCTTTTCAAGTAAGAGCGAATAGGCACCTCCTGGGTAAGCATGCAATACCCTAGACTGCATACTGTCTGCTATGCTGGATGGTGGCCAAATGCATACCCAGTACAAATATAAAAAGAAACCTCAACTAACTGAGGAACTGGCTTATATCTTATCTCTAAATTGCCGGAACACAACAATGCTGAAAACATCTTTGTTATGGCGGCACACTTATAAGATGGTGGTAGCTAGTCTGGCGGACTTAGAACAAGTCCCACCACCAACCAAACCGAGTAAAATATGTTATTATTGTACTCAGTACCTAATATCATTGGAGAAACGAAGGCACACAGACTCCGATGGCTTGGTCACGTCGAAAGAATGGGATTGGAGAGGAGCGCCAAAAGAGCCTATCTCGGTCAAGCAACTGGCCGACGCCCGGTCGGACGCCCCCGCTACCGATGGAGAGACGTGGTGGAGGCCGATCTACGTGAGCTCGATGCTGGGGACTGGCGCGAAACTGCAAAAGATCGAGATAGATGGCGAGCTCTAGTATCGGAGGCCAAGACACACTTTGGGCGTTTGTGCACTACCACTGAGTTTTACCGATCCGGAAAAAAACGGATGCTTGTATTTAATTAATTACTATTATAAATGATTTATTATTAAAATACAATCATCCGTTTTTTTCCGGATCGGTAAAATTCAGTGGTAGTGCACAAACGCCCTACGGGTCGCTGAGCCACCGGAGTAAGTAATTAAGTAGGCTCAGCACCTACCCCCACTGGGAATCGAACCTGGGACCTATGGGTCTGATACCGGTTGTGTATACCACTAGACCACAGAAGCGGTAAAAAAAGAAACCTGATCTAACGTTAAAGCTAGCTTTAAACTGACGGTTGGTACGTTTTTTTTCATTTATTTATAGCAACAAACAGTCATGTACAGTTACAAAAAAGTCATGTAAAGATATGGCTATAACTAAAGACCTTACAGTGCCTATAATTTAAACTTTTACAATATTTTTCAGTTACATTACAGTAGGTACTTACAAAATTTCTAGAGCTGTCTGCAAAATTGACAATATTTAATGAACATAGCCAATTTGCTTAAAGTTAAAAAAACTGAATGAAAAATAAAACATCATTACTTACATTTATTTCCAAAAATTAAAATAAAATTTTCCGCATGGCTAAAATATTTGCCTAAATATTAGGTAGATGCTCGGGTTCTCTTTTATAAGTCTCTTTTGAACTTTATTCGCAATTTTATTGCGAAGAAAGTTAAATTATTTTTCCGTTGAAGCTGAATTTCAATTACACGATGGGGATCGGACGCGCGCCCAAACGGTTGCTGTTATATTTAGGCATACTTTACGATAATAGATTTTTTTATACGACACGAAAAAACTTTAGCATGAGTTTTGAGATTGGCCGCACCGTCTTAACCGGAGAACTAATTCTGTAAGTGCTCGTTCAAGGAATGGCGGCGCGCGGACGAATTGTACATCAGTTGGTGCGTCACATTGACTTATTTGATTAGACGTTTGTCGCGAGCGCGCAATGATCGCATAATTTGCCGTATCCGTCACCTCTCCTTGAACGAGCCCTTTTATAATACTCAACATTTTATTTTATTTTATTTTTATTTATTGGTTCACCAACCACTTCTATTAGTTACATAAAAATTAAGTAGGTACTAAGTTCAGCTTAACACCACATTCATTGAAAAAAAAATTGACGAGACAAATTACATACCTATCTAAAATAACACACCTTAGTACAAAAAAAAAACAAAATACACGAACCAAATTAATCTTTTCATTTTCCTTCTTATTCTAACTCTTCCAATACACTCCTACGATAAGTACTCAGAAAAGCATGGTTTACATCTGTAACGTGGCTTACTTGATTGTAAGGCTACCTGTCCATTGACGCGGAACTAGGCGGGGCGCTGGCGCGGTGGAGCGTGGCGGAGCCGGAGCGGAGATACAAGGAAATATTAAACAATATAGGATTTCATAAAATCTGCGGAGCTGAGATTTTATGCAAGCGTGTTGGTTAATATCTCCTCATTTCTCCGCTCCACCGCCGCGCCGCGCCGCCTCGCTCCGCGTCAATGGACAGGCAACCACAGAATAATAATAATAGTTACTGGTAACAGAAGCTGCACTCTGCGAGACCATTTAAACAAATAGCAACTCTAACTTCAACACGATAAAGTAGAATTCAGCTTGTACTGTACAGCGCTAATTACGAACGGCTAGACGTTGCATCTCTTTCTATCGCATATATTCTATCGCGCTCGGGCGGACGGCCCGCTAAAAATTGTATTGAATTGGTATCCCGAGATATACCCGAAGCGGTAGGCACTTATCTCGGGTTCCTGAGGCAGCCCAGATTTTATGCAATTCTATTGGTTAATATTTAATCGTTTCTTCGCTCCGCCCTGCCTCGCTCCGCATCAACGGACAGGCAGCTCGGATTTTATGAAATCCTATCGGTTAATATTTCCTCGTTTCTGCGCTCCGCCACCTCACTCCGCGTCAACGGACAGGCAGCTTAGATTTTATGAAATCCTATTCGTCAATATTTCCTCGTTTCTGCGCTCCGCGCCGCCTCGCACCGCGTCAATGGACAGGTAGCCCAGATTTTATGAGATCCTATTGGTTAATATTTCCTTGTTTCTTCGCTCCGCCCCGCCTCGCTCCGCATCAACGTTCAGGCAGCTCAGATTTTATGAAATCCTATCGGTTAATATTTCCTCGTTTCTTCGCTCCGCCACCTCACTCCGCGTCAATGGACATGGACAGGCAGCCCAAATTTTATGAAATCCTATTGGTCAATATTTCACGTTTCTCCGCTCCGCTGCCTCGCTCCGCGTCAATGGACAGGCAGCCTTAATCTTAACCATTTTACAAATAGGTGATTGGGACCCGAGTACAGTGCGACGTAACGGAGGGCAAAGTGGCGTGACAGCATACCGTGGGTGGAAGACGGGAGGGAACCCTAAAACGAATTTTAGCCAGCAATTCGGAGCAGTCTATTTTATTACGAAGAAGTTTATTAGAAAAATCCGATCATCTATCACGTCACGATCGCTTTCAGTTTGAAAGATATTACAAATAGTTATTTCAGCTGTAAAACAAGTGATGGTTGTTTGACATTTGTCTAATTTATATTTATGCGAAAAAATTCTACATTATGTTTATAAAATTATATTTGTCAATTTATGCATTCGTGACAGATGTTGAGTTAAACAATAGTGCGACAAGCATTTCTGTTCCGGTGATAATCTTTGGAACTAAAACAGTTTTTATCCAACAGTCCATTTTGACTGCTAGGTAATTACGTATTGCAAGTAACTCCTCTGTCACGGCTGTCACCGGAACGGGAGTGTGGGACTATACCCGCATAGCGATTTATTTCATTTCGATTTTTAACACACATGGAGTTATCAGAATTCGCTCAGCGGGGTAAACTAAGACAATTAGCCCCCGGATATCGAAAATTTTAGTCTCAAACTTGTTCTAGCCACTCAACGTCTAGGCATTGACAGTATATACCTACATTATATATTCTAGTGGTGATTTGATAGCTTGAAAACCATAAAACTACCAATTTATTAATTTATTAACTTTATTAACAGTATCTCCAATGTTATCTCTTCTTCTTTTCACCTTTATGCTGATGACCTTCAGATTTACAGGCACTTTTCTCTTGCTGAGGTTACGGAAGCAATTAACTCTTTAAACAGGGACCTAACCTCAATTCAAAACTGGGCCACTTCATTTGGTCTTATGGTGAACCCAAGTAAAAGCCAAGCCATTATTATAGGTAGCAGTCGACTTAGGATCAATCATGATTTAAAATCCGTTCCACCACTTGCTTATAATGATGTTATTATTCCATATACTGATAAAGTTAAAAACCTTGGTCTCATCATCGACAGTACTTTGTCTTGGTCTCCGCATATTTGTGAAGTCAGTAAACGGATGCACTTTAGTTGGCACTCTCTCAGGCGACTTCAATACTTCCTTCCTTTTCGAACTAAAATTATGCTGGCGCAATCTCTCCTTCTCCCTCTTCTCGACTACGCCGACGTTTGCTTCTTGGATGCCACAGAGGAACAGTTGAACAAATTGGAACGACTTCAAAATCTGGCGATACGTTTTCTTTTCGGACTGCGTAAATATGACCACGTTTCGACGTTCCGTAATCCTTTCCACCTTATTCCATATCCTTAACAACCCTAACTCGCCCAAGTACCTCCTCTCCCGTTTCCAGATGCTTCCTCCTCCCTCTCGCTCTAGGCGGCCTTGTATCACCAAGATGCTTGAGCTACCTAGATGCAACACAAACTTTCTCCTTAACTCCTTTTCCTTCAGAGCTGCACAGCTCTGGACAGTCCGAGTGTTTACTCTTTTAAGTGGAAACTTAAAAAGCACCTACTTACGCAGTTGTCTCATACATAAATCATCATATTATAATTATATTTATGACATATTTTATTGTATATTTAATATGTAATTATTGTAATATGTTTATTTATGTATATTATTTATATTATATATGTATGTATATATATTCATATATATAATAATATATAAGTACCAATATATATTTAGATTCAGAGTATTTTGTCTCTTGCACTTTGCACCTTCTGTTTATTTAACTCAATCTCACACATGTCTTGGGTTGGCTGGAAGAGATCTCTTTAGAGATAAGTCCACCTTTGCGCACATATTTTATAAAATTATTTTCTGTTACGTATTTTTAAGTGCAATAAAGATATAATAAGTTATCTAAAAATGTACACATACATATTATGTAATCGCTGTAAACCCACCTTGTAAAAAAATATGAAAAAAACGTCGGGAATCTTCGACATCGATATATTTAGCCATTGAATCGAATCACTTTGTCTATGTATAAAAAAATAAACATGACATAATGTTATTGTATACGAGTTAATAGGTATTTTATTAATATGATCTGAGGACATGAATATAAAAAAAAAACTGCCGTACGACGCCCACTGCTGGTCATAGGCCTCCAAGGATCTCTTCAATGTAGGAAAGCAATGTTCTTTAAAGTCAGTCATGTGTTATTTTTTTAGTTTTGACCAGTCAAAACCTCTTTTAACGATCATGAGTTTTGACTGTGTAACATAACATTAATCCATCGTATACATCATTAGATTTGCAACCGGCACCAGAGACCGTAAACGAAAACCATTTCGCTAAGCCGTAAAAGTGTGAACGCGGCAGTTAGTACTAAACGCGGGGATTTAATATTAAAATCGTTTTTTTATCAGGATTCCTGAGCACTGGCGACGAGGTGGTTCCCGGCAACAACGGGTTGAAGGACCAGTCATTCGCCCTCCACTGGATCAAGAACAACATCCAGGCCTTCGGAGGAGACCCTGATAGCATCACGCTCACTGGCAACTCGGCAGGGGGTGCTAGTGTGCACTTCCACTACCTATCTCCGTTATCAAGAGGTATGAAATATGAAGTACTAGCTTTCCGCCCGCGGCTTCGCCCGCGTGGACTTCGCGACGTTATCCCGCGGGAATGTGATATTTTTCCGTGATAAAAAGTATCCTATGTTCCTTTCCAGGCTACAAAGTATCTGTGTCCCAAATTTCAGCCAAATCCGTTTAGCCGTTTTGGCGTGATTGAGTAACAAACATACAAACATCCAAAGATCCAAACATCTAAACTTTCACATTTATAATATAACTAGCTTTCCGCCCGCGGCTTCGCCCGCGTGGACTACACGACGTTATCCCACGGGAATGTGATGCTTTTCCGGGATAAAAAGTAGCCTATGTTCCTCTCCAGGCTACAAAGTATCTGTGTACCAAATTTCAGCCGAATCCGTTCAGTCGTTTTGGCGTGATTGAGTAACAAACATCCAAACATCCAAACATCTAAACTTTCACATTTATAATATTAGTAGGATTAGTAGGACTAGCACAGAATAGATATAAGTACTACCGTACAGAAAGGAAACTCTCCGCCCCGCCCCGCAATCAATTACCTCACCGCGCCCGCGCCCGGGCCCGAGCGCCGAGTTCGTGTGTCAGATCGTGTGCTCATTTAGTACATTTAGACGTCACGCACACATTTGCGCGTGTGCCTGTGTAGCGTCTGTGTAATAGGTAGTTAAAACGCCGCGCTTGTATGGAGTGCCCGGGGTGTGGTACTAGCCTTCAACCGCGTGGATTACACGACGTTATCCAGAGGGATTGTGATGGTTTTCCGGGATAAAAAGCCTATGTCACAGCTGTCTAGCTCACAAACTATCCCCAATTTCCCATGCCAGAAATTACGTTCCATTGCTCCGTATTAACATGGAAGACGGACAAACAAACAAACAAACTCACTTTCACATTTAAAATATTATTATTATATTATAGGTGTCAGCTACTGGCTTCATGTAAATCTGCCATAGTAGGGTTTCCTAGACTGACATTTTGAGGGTGTAGATAGGGTTACCATATGCCAGGCTTTCGCCTGATTTTCCAGGCATTTTAGAACTTGATCAGGCGTCCGACCGGCATTCAAAGTTAAGCGTTTTGAACTTCCGCGCCAGAGGGCCTACTCTGAAACGCAAAACCCGAAACTTCGTAATACCCGTCCCTCTTACTCTCTAGTCATGACAGAATCGAGTGAAAGGGGCGGGGCTAACCGAAGTTTCGGATTTGCGTTTCAGAGTACGGTCCCAGTTGCGTACGTCATGCCGCACGCAACCAGTTAGTTACAAAAAATTGCGTCGTCAGAAAAATATAATTAGAAGTGAATGTGTTTTTTTTTATTTCTTGATTCCTGAAAAATGGAAAATGAAGTATTTTGATAAAATCGACCCGTCTCACAACCAGCTCCGATGGGACTCGAACCCACGACCTTTCGCTATCCGGGCGACTGCTCTAACCACTGAGCTACGGAGTCGTTACGAGAAGCGTCGAATTTATCAAATACTTCTTACACGCTGAATAGCCAGCGTTAATTTCATCAATGTGAAGATATTACTACCCCCACACTTGCCACAAACTTGCCATAGTAATTTCTTCTTTAGCGATTGTCAAATATCTGGAAAGGTATTTCTTTCGCGTGTGGGGGTAGTAATATCTTCACATTGATGAAATTAACGCTGGCTATTCAGCGTGTAAGAAGTATTTGATAAATTCGACGCTTCTCGTAACGACTCCGTAGCTCAGTGGTTAGAGCAGTCGCCCGGATAGCGAAAGGTCGTGGGTTCGAGTCCCATCGGAGCTGGTTGTGAGACGGGTCGATTTTATCAAAATACTTCATTTTCCATTTTTCAACCATAAAAATTGCATTGTGAATGCAAAAAAGTAAAAATTTAAATTCTTGATTCCTGTCGTATTGTGCATTAGCTTTGTTATCCTTTAACCCGGCATTTTTCTTGAAAATCAGGCACACAGAACACGGAAAGATTTTTTTCTCTTTCCATGTTCTGTGATCAGGCATTTTTACTTCGTAAGCCCAGGGTGCCTACCATCAACTTTAAGACAGCGATTCAAAAATAGCGCGATGCAGAATAGGTTCCTAAAATGAATTGCTTTCTTTCGTACTCTGACCTTCTAAAAACTGGATCGCAAATGAATTGCTAAATGTTAATGACCGAACGATTTGTGTCCTTTTTCTTCTACCCGTCTCTTTCACTCGATTCTGTCATGCCCGGAGAGTGAGAGGGACGGGTATAACCTGCAGGTGACATGTTAAATCGACCGGGTTATACTTAAGTCAAATAAGAGTTCCTGACAGCTTAGCGGCTGTAAAATGTCATTGATCGATCACTGATCGCTGTCATTGATATTAAGCTGTCGTGGTACGAATAAGCGAAGCAGATCAGTTTAGGTCCAAAATAAAACCGCAATAAGAGTTGATGGTAAGCACCCAGGCATAGATTTTTTCAGAGTAGGTACCCTAGGCGTAGACTTCGATTTAAATAGTATATTTTAATACAGTTGCTCAAAAAGTGGCGTATGGCAGGGACGTATAGCGTTCGGGATGTGGGCTATTAAACACTCGAACTTTTTCTTTACCTTTCCCGAACTCGTGCGTTTTCTTTCCCAACGGTCAAAATATTGCATATTAAAAAGAAAAAACAAACCACGAAGTTTTTACAAAAAAAATCATAGAAGTTTTTAATGATTCATGCAAATATTTCTTAAAAGAAGCTACTAATTTGTTTCAATATCAGATTTAAAAGTAATTTTAATTATACATTAAATTAATTTATGAATATAAAAAATATATAAAATTGGCTGTATGACCACAGATTACTAAATATGGTATCTCGTGCACTATTTACCATAGTATCTGCATAATATAGGAGTTTGCGCAAGTAAGTGAAAAGAAAATGAGGGACCTTATTTCTTAATTTTCTAAATTAGTTTTTTCTGGTTTTTATTGTGGTAGGTACTTAGTATGGTGGAATTAGTGCAATAATGTGGCTTTAATGGAAAACGATGTGGTAAAAGAGAGAAATAAAGAAAGGCGCTCCTGTAGGATTCGGATTGCTTTTGTTAGGTTTCATTTCATTTCATCTCATTTAGTTTTATTTTCATTTCATATAAATAAAAAAATTCTACTGAAGCCTTGGCTGTATGATCATAGTTTCCTTTGCCAATCCAGAATGGGTGAAGAAAACAAAAAAAAGTCTAGCTGCTTATATTCTTTTTCACACTTATGCTCTGAAATGTTAATATTATATTTGAGAAAAGAATGCAGTACGTGGCACTTTTCCGAGGTAAACATTCTAAATTTGAAAATCACTGCAGTAATGAATTTCAGTACTTACTTACTGCACTGATTTTAGTGCAGTAAGTAAGTACTGAAATTCATTACTGCAGTGATTTTCTATGGTACTACCAACTTTTTTTCTTTATTTTTTCTTTAGTTATTCCTGTGTATAAAAACTGAAAAAGCAAAGGGACATTTGCACCATACAGCCACATTATTATTATCATAATTAGGTTAACTTTTTTTTGAATACACAGAGTATATTACTTCGTATTGTACCACAAGCGCTATGTACCCTTAGCACCATGAAGCTCGACTTAGTACTGAGGTAACTGGAGAGTGCAGTACGAACAATTTTTTGTGACCACAAATTACACAGTGGCTGTCTTCCGTCTCACCTACACTTTAAAAAAATACGTATGGTCATATGAGACAGCTGACAGCCACTACATACTAAATGTCAAATTTGCTGGTGTTCACTTTTTTATTCAGGGTGAGAACTCCAGTTACCTCAGTATTAAGTCGAGCTTCATGCTTAGCACGAACATCAATCGAAAAAACAAAATGAGATTTATCAGAGACAAAATATCCTTTACGAGTAATTTTGTATGGGAAATATATACAGCGCCATCTACCGCCCAGAATCAGGTATTGAAGTTGCGCATTTTAGTAGCAAGTAGTAAGTATCACTAGGCTGTATGACCGTTCGACATCGCCTCACAAACCAATATTAAAAAACGGCGGGAATGATTTTCAGCGGTTGATTAGATATCAATACAGTTTAAATTGTGTAATAAATTATCAAAATGAGTTCTCCCAATGAAACACATACAGACATTGTATGTACCTACTCCACCAAATTTGAGAGCAGAAGCAAAATTAATAACAGAAACTTTAATAAAGATATATGAAAACCTACGATCTGATTTGGAAAAGTGAAAAAAAGGCGCATACGTTTTCGGAATCTGTGTTGTTGGCGTATTTTAATGATACATCATTAAAATAATATTATTATGGGCGATTTATACATAAGTGTGCCCGGGAAAACAATAACATTTACATTTAATAATTGCCCGAACATGTGTGATATAAATTTTAATAAATATTATTTAGTTAAACAGTTTTTTTTATTTCATCGCATTTCTTGAGAAAAGCACTATACAAGCCTTGTACGGTAAGCAAATTACCTTGCCTCGAATGATTAAAGCCCTCGCCTGCGGCTCGTGCTTCAAACCATCCTCGACAATGTAATTTCTTACTTACCTGTCCTCGGCTGTAATGTACTATTACGATTAGTTAGTTGAGTTTGTTGTGTTTTATTATTTTATTAAATTGCTTCATTTTTTCGCAACTGTATTAAAAATAGTTGTTCAGTACACGTGCGGAACCGTCCAATGACAGGCTTTCCGCACTTGTAATGAAATATACTATTACTAGCTGTGCCCGCGACTTCGTTCGCGTGGAATAGTGACTTTCGGCAGCATTTTTCATTTTTTTAGCTAATAAGGTTTTTCGTTTTTTTGTGTATTTATTTTATATATATTAGTTTAGCGCTATGATACATATTAACACATTAAAAAAATATTTCACATAGCCTTCCGCCC
Organism: Crambus lathoniellus; assembly: GCA_949710035.1. Taxonomy (NCBI): domain Eukaryota; kingdom Metazoa; phylum Arthropoda; class Insecta; order Lepidoptera; family Crambidae; genus Crambus; species Crambus lathoniellus. Next base: position 4,996,148 of record OX453303.1, on the reverse strand, counting down.
GCGGTTTCGCCCGCCTGTACTACACGACGTTATCTCGAGGGAAAGTTATATTTTCCCGGGATATCAATTAGCCTTTGTCACTCTCTAGCTCCTAAAATATCCACATACTAAAAAAACACGCCGATCCGTTGCTCCGTTTTACGTGAAAGACGGATATACAAACAATACAAACAGTATGTCAAAAGAAAGAACTTATCACGCTGAACAACTTCTCTTAAGATGCTATCTCATATAGTTTAACCTGGCTGCTAGGGTTCCACATCAGCTGGCCTAGCATGAACGGCTTTTATCACGCGATATGATATACCTAGCACGTCATGCTGTCTTGCTTACCTACCCCACTAAGGTGGAAGCAAGACAGCAAGACGTGCTATATCATATCGCGTGATATAATTATGGTAATGCTAGCCAGGCAGGTGTACCAAGACCTTCAAACTTTGTACGTCAATAGAAAATGCTCATCACATTTAACAATTTTCCATAAGACGGTATTTTTATATCTCTCATAGGTTCCACATCGGCCATTTCGACTTCTAAATAAATTATAGCCTACCTATAAGTTGGCGACAACTAATAGCTATATAACAAAAAAAGTTTCATTAAAATCCGTTCAGTAGTTTTTGCCTGAAACGTGGACAACAGACAGACAGACAAAAAATTAAAAAACTATATTTTTGGTATCTGTTCCGTTTAAGAAGACCCTTGGTGGTATTTTTTTCTATTTCTTTTCAATGTATACAGCCCCTGTACCGGCAAAAAAATATGGATATGGACATTGGCTTCATTTGACATTTGATGCCCATATTTTGTGCTTTTAAGGGCATAATATGGGCTTCAAATGTCAAATGAAGCCCATGTCCATACCTATAATTTTTAGCCGGTAGCCCCCTGAATAGAATCGCATACAGTTTTATAATAAGTATGAATTATTTTATTTATTTACTTAATATACACGGTAATTTTTTAATCACTCCGGATAAAATTAAAATGATTATTCAGCTCATGAAAACAAACCATTTTTATTATGGGACCAACACTAAAATCGCAAAAAAACAGCTATTCCATACGAAAGTGCAAAAATATTTTATCAAAATGTATGGAACAGCTGATATTTTTTTGCGATTTCAGTGTTGGTCCTATAATAAAAGTTGTTTGTTTTCATGAGTAAAGTAATTCCTAAAAATATCCGGGGTGATAAAAAAATACCGTGTATATTACATAAACAGTACCTACGTATTAACACATTAAAAATTTATATCACATAGCCTTCCGCCCGCGGTTTTGCCGCGTGTACTACACGACGTTTTTCCGAGGGAATGTGATATTTTTCCGCGATAAAATAAGCCTATGGGACTCTCTAGCTCCTAAACTATCCACATACTGAAAAAAACAGGTCGATCCGTTGCTCCGTTTTGACGTGAAAGACGGACATACAAACAAACACACTTTCACATTTATAATATTAGTATATATTGTATGTCAAAAGAAAATACTTATCACGCTGAACAACTTCTCTTAAGATGCTGTATTTGTATCTCTTATAGTTAAGCTGGGCTGCAAGGGTTCCAAATCAGGAGTACCAGACCTTCGATATTTTTCCGTCAATAGAAAATGTCCATGACGTTAAACAACTTTTCTTAAGACGCTATGCTATGTTTGTATCTCATATAGTTTAATCTGGCTGCTAGGGTTCCACATCAGGTGTACCAGACCTTCAAACTTTGTACGTCAATAGAAAGTGCTCATCACGTTTAACAAATTTCCTTAAAACGATATTTTTATATCTCTCATAGTTTGGCTGGACTGCTATGGTTCCACATCAGAAATTGCGATCTTCAAAATAAATTATAGCTATATGTTGCCAAGGACCAATAGCTGTATAACAAAAAAACTTTCATCAAAATCCGTTCCGTAAACTTTTTTGCCGACGTCATCACACGAAAAAATTCATCCCCTGTTTTCACCCTCTTTAGGGTAGTTTTTTTTACAAACTTTGAATGTCGTATTTATTTATCTAATCAAAAGCCCATAAAGTAATTTTGAAGCTTCTAGCTTTAAAAACGACGTAATTTCCATACAAACTTTCATCCCCTATTTCAACCCCTTACAGCCCTTTGTTCACATAAAAAAGTAGCCTATGTCCTTTCTCAGGCTCTAGACTATCTCTGTACCAATTTTTATTCAAATCGGTTTCGTAGTTTAGGCGTGATTGTGTAACACACAGACAGACAGATTCGCATTTTCGCATTTATAATATAAGTAAGGATGATACAAGTGAGCTAACGTTGCTCATTATACACGAGGCTGTGGGTTGCAGCCCGAGCCGCAGGCGATGGCGTAAATCAGCCGAGTGTTTAGTAAGTAAGTTGCTCACGAGTTTCATACGCACTTTTTCAACACACTTGCGAGGAAAAACAAACATTTATTGCATACATATTGTATTAACCCAATATTAACTAAGGGAAAAAGCGCGCAAGTTTTTTTTTGCACGCGCCAAATGTAACCTGATTGATTACATACAGCATACAGCCATACAGCCTACTTCAAAATAATTAAGTATACTTAATAATAGTGATAAAATGCAAATGTTTTATAACAAATTATTATTATTATTCCCTTTATTACATTTTAAATACTTACAAAATTATATTTCTAAACATTAAATTTTTACAATGTATAACACTAAAAAATATAACATTTAAAAATACAAAAATGCAGTTCCCCAACGGTAGCAAGATCAGGGTCCCGGCTACCGATGGTTAAGGATCCAGAGACAGGAACCTTCTCACTATACGGGCCGTGTCCAGAAGTACTGCCTTCTGCATCTGACTCCCGATCCATCCACCTAACGCAAGCCTCTTAAGGTGTTTATCGAGGCTCTTGGCTATCAGACCATGGGCAGATATGACTATCGGAACAATAATTGCTGAATCAATATCCCACATGTCAACAATCTCGTGAGCTAAATCAAGATATTTGTTTTCTTTATCTTTTTCAGCTTTCACAAGGTTGTCGTCATGGGGAACAGTGACATCAACAATTATTGCGCGGCGTTCGTGTCGATCTATCAATACAATATCAGGCTTATTAGCTACAATAGTCCTGTCTGTAATGATAGATCGATCCCAATACAATGTGGCATGGCTATTTTCAAGGACCTGTTCTGGTGCATACCTGTAGTACGGCACCTCGGATGCCACAAGACTATGTTTCAGAGCAAGTTGTTGGTGTATTATCCTGGCCACTTGGTTATGTCTATGCAAATACTCGCCGTTTGCGAGACGAGAACAACCGGAAATTATATGCCTAAGGGATTCACCAGGACGATGGCACGCTCGGCAAATATCCACTGTGCCATCCCTTAGGATATACTTTCGGTAGTTATTCGTCATCACAACCTCATCCATAATTGCACAGACAAAACCTTCGGTTTCACCAAAAAGATCACCGAAACGGAGCCAGGATACTGAGGCTAATAAATCTACGTCGGGCCCATGGAGAGCCCGGTAGAATCTGCCATGTAACTCCTTGCTTTGCCACACAGCGCTGCGGTCGGACGTACTAAGTACTACAGGTTTGCGCCAGTTTTCTTTTGCTAAAAATAGAGGAGTCAGTCCATTGTCAACAGCAACTACATCTCTATGAGACCCCATATCGACTTGGAGAAAATACTCCCTAAGATTGCATATCTCGCGGTTGTGCAATGTCTTAGCATTTAAGAAGCCACGACCACCGCACTTCCGCGGGATATACAATCTCATGGTCGATGAACGTGGGTGATGCATGCGATGTGCTGTTAGCAATGTACGAACTTTTCTATCCAGGGCATCCAGTTCAGTTTGAGTCCATTTAAGTATGCCAAAGGAATACATCAGTACCGGCATGACCCATCCATTGTATGCGCGAACCTTGTTTCCGCCAGACAAAAGACTTTTAAGGACTTTTGAGAGGCGCCCCAAGAAACGCTCACGCAACGACTGTTTCATGTCAGCATCGTTGATGCCTAATGCCTGTGACATACCTAAATATTTATAGGTTTCGTTAACGGAGAGAGATCTAACATTAATAGAATCCGAGAGTTGTATACCCGTGGATTCCATTATCTGACCACGCTTTACATGCATGACTGCACATTTGTCCACACCAAATTCCATTTTAATGGCATTACTGAAAGCTTCAGTAACCTTCAGTAGCGCTGTCAAATGAGAACTGCTATGGGCAAATAGTTTCAGGTCATCCATGTATAGCAGGTGTGATATTACTTGACCATTTCTCCGTAAACGGTAGCCTAATCCTGAACTCTCGAGAAGTGTACTCAGAGGGTTCAAGGCCAGACAGAACCACAATGGACTCAGACCGTCACCCTGGAAGATACCTCGCTCTATTTTTATAGGGTCGCCCTGACCTAGAACCCGTCGAGATCCTGGATAGAAAAGGACCGTTCTCCATTTTCGCATGCACGATATCAAGAAAGTGCGTAGAGTTGTATTTATTTTATACAACTCCAGCACCCTCATGAGCCACGAATGCGGCACGGAATCATAGGCCTTCTTATAATCTATCCAGGAAGTCGACAGGTTCTTTCGGTTTCGACGAACCTGTTGGTTAATAGCCATGTCAGTGAGGAGTAGCTCCTTAGTACCACGGGCCCCATTCCTACATCCATTTTGAGAGGCGAACATAATAGAATTTTGATCAATGTGTTTATTAATCTTCGACCTCAAAATGGACGTAAGAATTTTATAAATTGTTGGTAGACAGGTGATAGGTCTATAGTTTTTGGGGTCCGCAGTACTACCAGATTTATGGAGCAGATGGGTTATGCCTGTTGTCATAAATTCTGGAAGCGATCGAGATAATAAAGCACTTTGAAATTGAGATGCTAAGCAAACGTGCGAGCTAGGTAACCATTTATACCAGAAATTGTGCAGTCCGTCCGGGCCTGGAGATTTCCAGTTGGGTAAGGAACGAACTGCACAAACTACGTCTTGGTAGTCAATGGTTACTTCATTCATATCAGGTATAAGCTCACACGAACGCTCAACATCCTCCATCCACGCGCCTTCAGAGTGAGTGACAGGCACGGACCAGATGTTGTGCCAAAAAGAAATCATGGCATCATCATCCGGCCGATGCATATCAGTATCACTCTGATCCGATCGCTCCCAGGATGCATAAACACGTCGTTGATCTCTCTCGAATATGCGGTTCTGAGTAAAGCGATCGACTCGCACCCTATACCTCCGAATACGATTAGCCCATGCACAAGTTTTCTGCTTCAGGAAGTCGATGCGCTCTGTGACACATGAAATATAATTTTGAGGACTAATACCAGTCCCCAAGAATGCACGTTTCACAAAGCGCATGACCCTAGGGCGCATGTTGCCCTCCCTAAAGCAGCTGAGTTTACCGATGAGTACCCTAGCCTCACTGATACGACGTTCAATCCTACACTGCCAGGCTGGTACAGCCAGACGAGGGCGTGTTGCTGTGTCAGTATTTTGAAATTTGACATGAGCAACACGACAAGCCGTAATAGCCGCACAATACAAGATCGAATGAGTATCAGTCAGGTCTTCACTACTATCAAAGTAATTTGATAGTAGTGAATCTAAAGCACACATCAGCGCCCTATTTTTTTTGTGCATGGGAAAACGCGGAAGCCGAGGTCTAAGGTGTACAGAAGTCGATCGAAATTCCCGAACTACATCTTCAAGAGTACTCCTCAATATATCATTGTATTGGGGACTTACAGTAGTAACCATATCATCTCCACCATCACTATCAGCAACGCCAGCTTGCAATGTGGCCGCGGCAGAAGCTTGAGTTGCCGCCTGCGATGCAGTAGTAATGATACGGTTACGTTGCACCTCCGTTCGGAGCCGATCAAGTACAGAGTCATCCAACAAGTGACCTCGTTGAATGGCTCGCACCTGATCCGACAGTCGTTCAGCCGAAACGTTGATAGATGGTTCAAGAGCCTGAAACAGAGAAAGCATCCGAACACGATACGCAGTAAGATTAGTTCCTGCCTCTGTTGCCTCAAAATATGCGCGCATGACATTTTCATTGATGGAAATTGTCCATCGCATGCGCTGCACTCCACCGGGAGCGGGGGCCCTGACCGGAGCCGTTTGCCCCAGAAGCCCCAAACTCTTCGGTGGCCGGCCCCTCCTCCGGCGTACAGGTGGTGGCGACGTCGGCGGAGAGAAGTACTCGTCACTATCGCTCGACGCAACTGCAGATGTCAGCTGAACACACGGCACTAAGGCAGTTGCCGACAACTGCGAGGCGGAGCGAGGTGACGAGCCCGGAGGTGGTAGACGTGCTGCTCGGCTTCTCGTCAACATCTATTTGTTCATTATACTATTATTATTATTTATTGCTTTATTGTACAGAATACAAAGTAAGGTACAAAAGGCGGGCTTAACGCTAAAAGCATTCTCTACCAGCCAACCTTCGGGAAAACAGAGAAAGCTCAAAAGCGGTATAAATAAAAATAATTTATACATACATAGAACATAGCAAAGTATAGACATAAATATATAATATACCTACATACATACATACATATAATATAGTAACTTAAACAGTGAAGATGATCAAAACTACATTCCACATCATGACTGAGACCAAGAAGGAACGCATGAACATTTCTTTTAAATGCGAGCTTGGATGGAGATCTTCTTATGGAATCTGGGAGACTGTTCCAGAGACGGATAGCATGCAGTGTGAAAGAGTCGGCCATATAGCCAGAATGGAAGAGGGGAGTTGAGAGTGCTAAAGAATCGGAAGAGCGAAGGTGACGATCGTTAGACTTACAGAGATATTTAAACTTGCATTTTAAGTATTCAGGTGATTATTTAAAAGAGTGTAAAGAGTACTCAGCAGCCTCAACTGTCTACGCTGACGAATGGGGAGCCATTTAAGCTGCGACCGGTAAGAGGAAATGTGATCAAACTTACGAAGGCAGAAGATAAAACGAATGGCATAGTTTAGAAGCCGGTCCAGCTTGTTGAGAAGATCCTCATTCAAGTTAGAGTAACAAACATCAGCATAATCAAGGAGAGGGAAAATAAGGAAGGTAACAAGAGTGACCTTTATTTTAATAGGGAGAAAATTTTTGAAGCGGCTAAGGAAGCGGAGAGAATTATTGTGAATTATAAATAATTTGATAATAATACTTATACTAAATTATGTTTTTTGTCTTAATTAGGGGCACATTTATTTATTCTTAAAACGTAAATGGATTTTCAGCCTTATAAAACCTCTTTGTTGTTACAAAAAAATAACTGTATCTAGTACCCGCTGAATTTGAAAATGCTCTGTTGACTCGCATATAACTTGCAGTTAGGTACTAACTTAACTTTGTAGGGATACTGTATTACCCGGTTAAATTGAAAAGTCTCTGTTTACTCGCATATAATTTGCAGTTAGGTACTTACTTAAATTTGTAGGGATAATTCTATTACGCAACTAGTACTGTAATATTATTATTCACGCGTGTGTTATAGTTCCGTTTATGGCCCTAAGATCGATGTAATAAGCAATTTCACGCATTATGACACATTTTGATTACGTAAAATGACACATACGCAAAATGACATATACGCGAAATGACACATACGCAAAATGACATACGCAAAATGACACATACGCAAAATGACACATACGCGAAATGACAAATACGCGAAATGACAAATACGTGAAATGACATATACGCGAAATGACAAATACGTGAAATGACATATACGCGAATTGACACATACGTGAAATGACATGAGTTAAAGACGTAAAATTTTGTTGCGCGTAGATTTGTAATAAATACCTACGTATCAGTGTCATAAAGGTTGTGGTATGTGGCATGAGATCCCCTTTTTGTATAATGTCTTTATTCCTAATTTGCTTTGGCAGCATAACAAATTTTCCATTCTTTATTTGTCGTATTAATACACTTTGCCATTTTTTTTTGGCATACTATTTATATTGGCATAATTATCATTTGGGCTAATTTGATTTTGCATAATGTTATTAGGCATATTGTATATTCGCCTAATATTATTTAGACATAAATAAATATCAAAAACAATGAGAACGAATGATGTCATTATGCGTATGTCATTCTGCGTAGTCACAATATGTCATCTTGCGTCAGAGTCATAGATATGTCATTATGCGTATGTCATTATGCGTATGTCATTCTGCGTGGTCAAAATATGTCAAGTCCAAGATATGTCATTATGCGTATGTCATTCTGCGTAGTCACAATATGTCATTTTGCGTCAGAGACATAGATATGTCATTATGCGTGTAATTCAGTATGAGCAAGTGTGTTGAAAATTATTTTTTCATCCCATCGATTCGAAAAGCGATGATTTTTTATCTAATAACAGGGTCCAAAACGATTCATTTTTTACCTGTTATGACAAGAGGGAATAAATGAGATTTGAATTTTGAACAGCTTCATAACAGGGTCCAAAACAATGAGATTTGAATTTAGAACATGGAGTGTAGCAAAGCATGAAGTTTGACTTAATACTCTGAGATAACTGGAGCTCTCACCCTGAATAAAAAAGTGTCGCCAGCAAATTTGACATTTATGTATGTAGTGGCAGGTAGTGGCTGTCAGTTGTCTCATATGACCATACGTATTTTTTTAAAGTGTAGGTGAGACGGAAGACAGCCACTGTGTTATTTGTGGTATTCAAAAAATTGTTCGCACTCTCCAGTTACCTCAGTATTAAGTCGAGCTTCATGTAGCAAAGGGTATGCAGTACTTAAAAAAAAAGCAACTGATTTTGTATGGGGCCGGGACTTTTTTCGGGACCGAGAAATTTTCAAAAACGGAATTTTATAAAATTGAGAATATCTCGTAAACGGTGAGTCGTAGCTAAAATCTAACAAAATTTTCAACCCCCCTAGGGCATCTCCGGAAATACTTATAAGAAATCTGATGGACATATATTTTTTTACTTATTTAATTTTTTTTTATTTCAAAACTCAAATTTTTTTTCTTGCCCGACTAGCGCTATGATGTATCCGAACGACAAAGAAAGGTAGGTAGTTTGAGTTGTCTTTACTGCTTTTCTTATAGAGGGGGATGAAAAGCAGAGTGTATTACTCGGCCGCAAAATTATTTTCACCTCGGGTGGCGTATATTGAATCCCTCGCTGCGTTCAGGATTCTACTTTAGAATCCCTCGCTGCGCTCGAGATTCTACTCTAGAATCCTTCACTGCGCTCTGGATTCAAAATAGCGCCCTCGCCGTAAATATATTATTTTGCTCCCTTGTAATACAATCTACTATTATGCATTCACAATGAAGTTGTGAATAGATACTTTGTAGCCTGGAGAGGAACATAGACTACTTTTTATCCCGGGAAAATATCACATTCCGGGATAACCTCGTGAAGCCCACGCGGGCGAAGCCGCGGGCGGAAAGCTAGTAATATAGTAATTTAATTTCATATTAAAGCATTTTGTCTAAGCCTTTTCAAACAAGGATTTACGGTGTTCCTATAATACCTACCTACGCTATATTATTACTGACATAACTGCGACCTTACCTTTACGTATTTAGCGAACTGTGAACCTTTTGTATGAAAGTCGTCGCGACTAACATAGTGAATCACAAAGTTCAATAAGTTATTTTTGATTTTACCTTTATGACGAGTCTACGAAAATGAAATTCGAAAGTTTGTAATAAATCTACAATTATGTTTATGAAGTATGATTGCAACATATTACACAAACAAGATGTTTGCATTATCGCGCATTTACAGAAAATTGGAACACACGCGTAGCATTCTCAGCAATCTAGAATAAGATCGCTTACTAAGATAATGTATCTTTAATTGTACTCAATATTATTATCTCAATATACATCTTGACACCGAACAAGTCACATCTCTTTTATTACCTTAGCCTCGGTAAAGCGTCATACCTCTTCATGGCGACCCTTTGCCAACCGAACTTATAAATTTTTGCGGGAAAATCATTACTACATGGAGCAGCAAAGCAAAATTTTCAACACCATACTAGCAGCAGTCTTCGTTGCGGTGCTATTTGGCTCTACACTTCTGTTCATCGCATTACTTGGGAAGACAAAACAATAATATGGGAGCACCACAAAGTAAAGAAGAAGTTATCATCGCACAAACCGCCAGCGGCGACGCCCAAGCAACGCAGAAAACTTCAAGCCAGCTCACTACAACAGAAATTTTACTATCCGTCATACTGCTTCTCATCGTTATACTCATCATTTACGCCTGCATCCGGAAAATTTGGGACCGAATTGTCAACCGACTCCGTAGAGAATTCAACAGCGCAGTTCTAAGAAACACAATATCTTCCGTGGAACTGGCAACGACGTCGACTCAACCATCAACGTAGACCAGGAGGTGTCCAGGGTAGAAACCCGGCCCATTGTACGAGGGGCAAGGGAAATCCCAGCCCGATCTTCAGTTAGCTGTTTCAAGCGGTCCAGGAACCCATCTTAGAAGTCTGAAGATCCTACACACTCAAGGAGCATGAGAAAACCCCCAGCCCGCAGCCCCAGCCCCCACACGCCACGCCGGTCACCACATACCTACTCATCGTGCAGAGACGTAATTATTTTATTCGCGCGCTATAATGCCACCGTAAGTCGTAAGTTATTTTATACCTAAACGTTTTAAATAATATGTAGGATTACATTTTTTTCTTATTAGATAATGTCATTTATTATTTCCGATTTAAATGAATTGCATAAGAAACTATTGTATATTAAAGATAATTTAGTAAAACTAGGACCAGATAGACGTCAAAAAGAGTTAGGTTTTACGAAATTTAATGAAGCGAAACTTGAATACGCGAAATTAGAGTATATTTTAGCTCAAGTACATAATTTAGTTGAAAAATCGGAGGTATCAACTAAAGATATAACTTTAATTAATAAAATAGCAAATGACATTCAGATCATTTATGACAAAATTATTTCTTTAGAGACTTTAAGTGTTAGTAGTATTTCAAAAATGGCAGAAAAAGATAAATTTGACTTGAAGACAGCCATTGCACTTTTACCAACGATGACAGGTCAAGAACACGTCACTAAATCTCTAATTGATGGTATACAATTATATAGTTCAATGATCAGCGATGCTACTCATGGGTTACTTATTGATTTTGTGATTAAAACTAGGCTCTCTCCTAGCGCAAAATTACGTTTAAAAAGTAGTTATCCAACTATTAAAGATTTAATTAGAGATATGAATACGCATTTGATTCAGAAAAAATCTGCTGTTGCTATCCAACACAAATTACAAAACTGTCGTCAAGGTCATAGGTCGATCGAGTCATTCGGCTCGGAACTAGAACAACTTTTTGTGAATTTAACCATAGCACAAGCGGATGACGACGCTACTAAGTTTGAAGTATTGCGTCCCATTAATGAAAAGGTTGCAATCAAGCGCTTTTCAGATGGATTAGTGAATCAAAAGCTTAGTACTATCATAGCATCACGTCACTTTGATTCTTTACCAGAGGCTATAAGAACTGCCCTAGACGAGCAGTCAATGTCTACCAGACACGAGGAAGTTATGAACATTAAAAAGTTTCATACTCGTAATTTCTCACGCACACCTACTAATTATCCGCGTCAGCCAAGTAATTATTCTAATAAATATAGTTACTATAATAGATTTAGCGCAAACAATAGGTACGCTGCCGGAAACACGAGACCACAACAAGGTAAGTACATGTCGCGAGACTCCCGCGCCGCGCAAGGAACACAATCACGTTCACGTGACCGCGGTCGGCCGAGCCCGCGCCCGCCGCGCTCAGCTGTGCCTTTTCAACGTGTGCAGTACGCTAGCCACGAGCAATCGACCAATAGTGAGTCACAAGCGCGTTCTGAGCCCCAGAACGATAATAATTTAGATTTTTTTCGTTCCTACTGAAAATTATGTTTTAAACTACAATAATAGTAGTACCGTAACTTTTAGCGTAAGTAATAGCAATATCGATCTTTTAGTCGATAGCGGAGCAAGCCTTTGTGTTTTAAAATACGAATGGTTATGCGATTATCCGAAGTTATTGAATTTAATTACATTTGAGAAGTTAGTTATAAAAGGTGTTAGCGGTAAACTAGTATCTGAAGGATATATTTACTTAGATTTGTCTTATAATGGGTTAGTTTTTAGAGAAAAAATGTATGTGTTTAAAAATATGTCTTGTTCTGCAAATGGTATTTTAGGTGATAATTTTTTGAAACGCTATCAAGCTATAATTAACTATAAAGAAAATACTTTGCTTTTAACTAAAGATAGTAATTATGTGTCTATACCTATATTGAGTCACTATAGACATTTGATACCGCCACGATGTGAGGTAATAAAATATATACCTACATCGTTAGGCGACGATTGTGTTTGTTTATCTAAAGAGATACAGAAAGGAGTTTTTATAGGAAGTATAATAGCGAAACCTTGTAATGGTCGCATGCCAGTAAGGATATTAAACACCACTGAGAAAGAAGTTGATCTAGATCTTACCGATTTAGAGACTTTTTCATTGAATGATTTTGAAGTCTGTAATTTTGAAAAAGAGGAGGTTTCTGTCGATCGTGTAAAAACATTATTAGGATTATTAAATTTACCTGAACTGAATTTAGAAGAAAAACGAAGTATTGAAAGTATTTGCGCTAAGTACGCAGATGTTTTTCATCTGCCAGGCGACAAACTCTCTTGTACAAACCTAATGACCCATAATATAACTTTAAAACCTAATGTCTCGCCAGTTTATGTCAAGCCACATAGATTACCGTTCGCACTAAGGAAGGAAGTTCAGAAACAGATAGATATTATGCTCGAAAATGATATTATAGAAGAGGCTACGTCAGAGTGGTCTAGTCCCGTCTTGCTTGTACCGAAAAAAACAGATAGGTCAAACGAGAAACAATGGCGATTAGTTATAGATTACAGGCAGTTAAATAATCGTATTGAGGACGACAAATTCCCTTTGCCTAATATAACTGATATCTTAGATTCGCTTGCAAATAACATTTATTTTTCAAAATTAGACCTTTCGCAAAGCTATTATCAGTTATCTTTAAGCGAAGATTCACGAAAGTACACAGCTTTCACTGCTGGTGATAAAATTTTTCAGATGAAACGCTGTCCCATGGGTCTCCGGACATCTGCGAGTGTATTTTCACGTCTTATGACTATTGCAATGTCAGGCTTAAATTATAAAAAGGCTTTTATTTATTTAGATGATTGCGTAATTTTCGGGAAATCTATAGAAAACCACAATAAAAACTTAATTAGTATACTAGAGAGATTTAGAAAAGTTAACTTAAAATTAAATCCTATGAAGTGTGAATTTTTGCGAAACGAAATAATATATCTAGGACACAAAATAACTTCTGATGGAATTTTACCAGATGAAAGTAAAATTGCAACCATGCAAAACTATCCAGTGCCGATGAACTGCGACGATGTCAATCGTTTTGTCGCGTTTGCAAATTACTACAGACGATTCATACCGAACTTTGCAAACATTGTTTATCCTTTAAATCAATTAAGAAAAAAGAATGTACAGTTTCTATGGTCATCAGAGTGTCAAACGGCATTTGAAAAATTAAAATCAGCATTAATTCAACCCCCTATTTTATCTTATCCAGATTTTTCAGAAAGTAACATCTTTCGGCTACAAACAGATGCTTGTAAGACAGGTTTAGGATCTGTTTTATCTAACATGAACGGTCAAGTAGTCGCGTATGCGAGTAGAAACCTGAAACCCGCCGAGACGAGATATCCCATCATAGAATTAGAACTTTTAGCAATTGTTTGGTCTGTGAGACATTTTCGCCCTTATTTATATGGACGTAAATTTAAAATTATAACAGACCACAAACCGTTAATTTATTTATTTAACTTGAAAGACCCAACAAGCAGACTTACTAAATTCCGATTATTCCTAGAGGAGTATGATTTTGAAATAGAGTATGTTCCAGGACGAAACAATGCAGCTGCAGACGCATTGAGTCGCATACCTATTACATCTTCTACTTTAAAATCATTACATCAAAACACAGTATCAGTTTTAACTAGAGCACAAAGTAAAAAATTAAAAACCCCCACTGATTCTTCTTCAGAGAGCTCCACCAGCACTAGGCCTGATCAACCTATTGCGGTAGAACTTCTCAAGAAACCCGATGACGTAACTGAATTAAGTTTTAATCAATTAAAGTTTGACAATTATTCAAAGTCTAAAGATAGCATTATTTCTAATGCAAGTTGTTACGTTTACGTACCTTCGCAATCAGCGATATATCTGAGTACCCGATCGTCATCTACCCCAGAGGTGTTAGCGAGGGACTTAGAGTCATTATGTCAAAAAATAGGCATACATGAGGTACTTATTATTAAAGAAAAATGTAACGAGAGTAAAATCAAAAGTCTTGTACAAGCAACAAAAAGAATTAACTCTGTTACCCCGCGCTTTCTCATAACAAAAAATATATTAAGAATATATGATAGTGAACAAAAAAGAGTAATACTAAATGATTTCCATCTATTACCTACCAGCGGACACGCAGGAGTTAATAGAATGATGAACAACATTAAGCAATATTATTTTTGGCCAGGTTTGAGTAATGATGTAAAACTTTTTGTTAAAAATTGCCATCAATGTCAATATCATAAGCATAGTAATAAACATATTAAGCAGCCCTTAACCATAACATCAACAGCCCACTCATCATTCGAAAGAATTAGTTTGGATATAATGGGTCCACTCGATGTTGATGACTATAATAATAAATATGTATTGACATTACAATGCGATTTAACCAAATTCGTTGAAGCGTATCCATTACCTAGTAAAGACTCGGTCACAGTTGCTCAATCTTTTACCAATAATTTCATTTTACGTTATGGTATTCCTAGAGAAATATTGACTGACCAGGGAACCGAATTCATGTCATCAGTGATGTCCGAAACATGTTCTCTATTACATATTAAAAAATTAAATTCTACGGCGTACCATCACGAAACTGTAGGCGCTTTAGAAAATACTCATAAAACCCTAGGAGCTTTTCTGAGAATCCAGTGTAATAATTATAAACATAACTGGAGCACCTGGATTCCATATTGGTGTTTTTCTTTTAATACCACAGTGCATAGTGAAACTAAATATACGCCTTTCGAATTAGTTTTTGGAAAAATTTGTAACCTTCCAAATAATTTACAATCAGAAATCGACCCCTTATATAACTATGACAGTTATCCCCGAGAACTTAAGTATCGTTTACAACAAGCGCAATCCGACGCACGACGTAACTTGATACAATCTAAAGAGAAAAGAAAATTATTGTATGATAAAACTAGCAATAATGTTACCTATCAGTTAGGCGATTTGTTATTATTAAAGAACCAAGTAGGAAATAAATTAGATAGTATTTACAATGGCCCTTATAAAGTTTTAAGAGATATGACGTCTAATGTAGAAATTTTAAAAGAAAATAAAGCTATAATTGTGCATAAGAATAATACCAAACCATTCAATAAATAACTATTTTATTTGATACGTAATTATAAGTATAGGTACTTAATTACATACCATGTTACTTAACACTTTGTTATTGTTATGATTAAGTGTAAAATGTGAAGCTTCCGTTTTAATTCAATACCATTTCAATTCGATACCATTTTAATTAGATACAATTTTAATTAGGTATATTGTTTATATTGTAAAACGTTTTTGTATTAGTACGATTTAATAAATGAAATAGTTTTAACTTTGCTATGTTGATAATGTTTAAATTTTGTTTACTTATTTTACTTAAGTAATTAAATTTTGGTTAAGTTCGTTAAAGTCAATGTTACGAGTCTGTTCCTTTTTGCAGGGAGGGGATGATCCTTCCACTTTTTCAGGGGAGATGAAGTATGATTGCAACATATTACACAAACAAGATGTTTGCATTATCGCGCATTTACAGAAAATTGGAACACACGCGTAGCATTCTCAGCAATCTAGAATAAGATCGCTTACTAAGATAATGTATCTTTAATTGTACTCAATATTATTATCTCAATATACATCTTGACACCGAACAAGTCACATCTCTTTTATTACCTTAGCCTCGGTAAAGCGTCATACCTCTTCATTTATACCATACCTACTCTTAAAAGCTTATTTTATTCACGCAAAACAGTGAATAAAAAGGCCTTTTATTCAATGTTTTGTTTTTATTCACTATTTTGGTGTTTGAATTTGGAACACAAAAATATATCCGGTCTCTATTTCAATGCTTACACAAACTCCTTGCGCTAAGATTCAAAATTCAAAACTCTTTGGTGCAAATAAATTCTCGAGATTTGATTGGTCGATATTTGCGACAAGGAGTTTGGCATAAGATTAAAAACTGTTTTGTGTTCTTTGCTGCCTTTATAGAAAAAAAATAGTGAATTGGCGCCATTTCAAATACTTACTGTGAATTGTATGGACACAAAGTTTAGTGTTACTTTTAATAAATAAATATCATGAAGTTTGACTTAATACTCTTAGGTAACTGGAGCTCTCACCCTGAATAAAAATGTGTCGCCAGCAAATTTGACATTTATGTATGTAGTGGCTGTCAGCTGTCTCATATAACCATACGTATTTGTTTAAAGTGTAGGTGAGACGGAAGACAGCCACTGTGTTATTTGTGGTATTCAAAAAATTGTTCGTACTGCACTCTCCAGTTACCTCAGTATTAAGTCGAGCTTCATGATAAATATTGTTTCACAAGTTGACCACCCTAATGATAATAATAAGAAAATTATCCCTAATTTCAGTCATTGCTCTAATTTTAATGTCCATTTCAATTAATGTAACAATTCTTATTTCTTGATTAAATTTCTATTTTCGCTTAAATTATGTCTTTTCTCGTAGTCATGGTATAAAGTATAGTATGCAACTCCTGAATAAAGTAGGAATTTATATCGAGGGCCATGAATCACTCGCGTCGTTCAGGATTCTAACAGTTAGAATCCTTCACTTGCTCGAGACTCATCTACGGCCCTCGCTTTAAATCCGTCCTTTATTCACTAGTTGCATAATATACTATTATTTATGTAAATCTTATAAATATATTTATTCTAGCTATTTCTGGCTACCAGCACGGGTAGCATGGCATGATGAACTCGAGAAAAGTTTTGTCTAATATCGAAACGTCAAAAATGACATTTCATTGTAGGCAAACCTATTGTTCGGCTGTCAATTATAGACTTTAGAGGTAGACAAAACTCTTCTCAGGTTTGTCATGCTACGCGTGCAGGGGGGGCGATTCTCAGATCTATAGAGATATCTTTACCTCGACATTGGTCGAATTCGAATACTAATCCTACTAAAATCATGAATGTGAAAGTTTAGATGTTTGGTTGGATGTTTAGATGTTTGGATGTTTGGATGTTTGGATGTTTGAATGTTTGAATGTTTGAATGTTTGGATGTTTGTATGTCTGTTACTCAATCACGCCAAAACAGCTAAATGGATTTGGCTGAAATTTGAGACACAGATACTTTGTAGAGAAATACTTGAGAGGAACATAGGCGTTTTATCCCCGAAAAAATTTCACATCCCCGCGGGATTTCATATGCAAATTTCAAATGCAATTTAAATTTTACTGATAATTTATACTTATGTTTTATGTAATTTTTTAATGCGCCGCCAATATTCTGCTATTTTATGAAATAAAAATAAAAATTGCTAAAGAAAGTAATTATTATATTATTTATCAGTAAAGGCGTAAACAAACGTTTTGTAACAGCTATACAAAGCTATGGGTTAACAAAAAACACAACTTTTTAGTAGTAATTACCAAGGAAAATAAATTTTAATATTGTTTAATGATATTCTGCAAATAGAATTTGCAAAAAACATGGCGTTGATGTTTATATTACAGAAAAGTGTTTTATACTGTTTATCGCAA
The DNA here is from genome assembly GCA_949710035.1 of Crambus lathoniellus. Taxonomy (NCBI): domain Eukaryota; kingdom Metazoa; phylum Arthropoda; class Insecta; order Lepidoptera; family Crambidae; genus Crambus; species Crambus lathoniellus. The sequence goes on along the minus strand of OX453303.1, from coordinate 4,978,192 downwards.
TGAAGGATGCTAAATTTGCGCATTTACATTGCTCTTAGCTACAATACTTGCCTGTATGTTGCTGTTAGCAACAAAAGAAGCTACTAAATTGCTATTAGCTTTAATATAAGCAAAAAGATAGCAAAATGAAATTAGTTCCGTGCAATTTTATCGGATCGAGTGGGTTTGTGCTGAATTTATTAAATAAAATTGTAGTGTTTTTTTGATCTAGAAGTAACAAATTTGTCACTTTTAAAGCTGCTGGCAAATTAGTGACAATAATAACAACTTTTAACCGATTTTGCGTGGCGAAAAGCTATTTAAATGTAACGTACAGTGCTTTTTTATGATAGTTATATGAAGCTAAGTATCCATGATTAGTAACACTGTTATACATACTTAAAGCAATATAAAAGTAAGTTACTCTGCGTTTTTTCAGAAACTAAGAACTTAATACCTGCGTAAGATGCTCTTTAACGATTGCTTTTCAACATTGACATAAAAACGTTTACATGGCTTATTTCAAACTCTGCTAAATGGCAGCAATTTAAAAACGCTGTTTAAACGTTTACACTGCTATTTTATTAAGCTTATGATGAAAAAAGAGAATGAATCATATATTATGTCTTTATCGGGCTGCGTATTTTATAAATTGCGGCTACACAACCTTCTTAAGATTATAAGCTTTATAAGACAAATCATACACAGCTGGGGTGGCGCGAGCTATCTCTAATTCGACATCATGTCTGGCGCGAGCTATCTCTAATTCGACATCATGTCTATTGCGCGAGAATCGCCCCCCAGTTATTGTCTACCGATTTTTGCAGTTAATTTATAATTATTTTAGTAATTTTCGCAGAACTGACTAAACATTATTTTCTTCAGCACTTCACGACAAAAAACATAAATAACTTTTATATAAAAAAAAAGTGTAAATAGGTTACCTAAATTCACAAAGCACTTCAAAGTCATCTGAAAAGTTAGTACCCTGCTACTGGTTCCCAGAATAATGAAACAAAAACTGCTGTAGAAATAAGAAACCTACAACGCCGACGTTACGAAAGAGAACAGATTTTGACAAACAAATTACTGTTTCGTGCTTGTACGTGGTAAAAAAATAACGTCACGTTTCTGGTTAAGTGAGGGTTGTAAAACTTGGGAGCGGCCGTTTCCAGATCCTTAAAATAAACTGGTTTTGTCATTAGAAGTTACTCTTTTTAACCGATTTTAAAAAGAAGGTTATCAGTTTGATCTGTATGTATGTATGTCATATTTTTATAGTTGGATTATATTTGATTTTAGGCTTCCAAGCACGTGTGCTATTTTCGTAAGTGTAGTTATGATGATAAATACCTAATAAATTTCTTACAATCACACCAAATTATCTAGCTCATAAGTAGTTTTTAGTAAGAAACACGGATAAATATACTTACCTATACTTAAACTTATATACTTTTTTTTGTAAATACATACATAATATACATAGATAACACCCAGACCAAAACAAATAGACATAATATTTGTCTTGTTCGGGAATCGAACCTGAACCTCTGGCGCAGAAGGCAGGTACCTATCCTACCCATGCGCCAAATCGGTCGTTCTCCACGAACTTCTCGAAAACTTAAAGCCATATCGAGATGATTCTTTTGACTTAAACTAGGTGTATTCCGACTTAGGGCACAGTCAAAGTACAAAAAAGTACTTAATTAAAACAAATATCAATTTATTATTATTAAAATAAAAGTAAGTACCTGTCCACAAAAAAAACAAAATAATATCTTTAGAATTTCTACATTTATGAAATCGGTGCCAGCCAGGAGCAAGAAAATGTCAGAAAAAGAAACCGACCTCAGAAAGGTAGGTACAGTAAAACCAAGAATAATTTTCCAACAGATATTAAAATTCAATAGGGCCGAAATTCAAACTTGTTGACACTGACACTGACCTTTATGGTTTTGACCCTTTCAAACAAATAATTAGCAAAATGGGTCATGATTAAATTGGTTCGCCTGTACTTTAAAGATATTATTTCACGGGTCAGTTGACAGGTATACTTCTTGAAGACAGTTTAATTTTTTTAAGTTACATTTTTAATATTTTTGGTGACCTGCCCCCTGATTTACGAACCGTCGGAAACGGAATCGGATTCGAATTCTGTGCTTTGCCTTTGTCTATGCTATAGTGAGTGGCAGAGACGGGGCATATATTCCGCTGTCGGTAGAGTTTCCGACGGTTCGTGAATCAGGGAACTGTATGGCGTTGGGGTACGTTTAGATTTGCCTTCTGCTGTTTCTGCGCTAGCTAGTAGAGCCTTTCTTACAGGGTCTCCAGGTTATGGATGTGAAATTTCCCCAGATCTGATTTTATTTTTCCCAAAAACATACTAGGTATTTCGTATTTTTTCCCCACATTTATTTTGTCGTATTTTTATGAAAAGATTTGTGTTATAACTTTAAAATGAAATTAAATGAATGAGTAATGAGTGGAGTGAGAGTCAACAAACGAAACATACCAACATCGAAAAGACGAATGAATGTCGCCGCGCAGATTACGCGCGCGATTTAAATTGATCCGACAAACAAAACACAGTGCACATTTTGCTATTAACTATTGAATAGGTAATGATAACGCATTTGCGGTTCAGCATTGCTATGGGGGCGACATTTCCCCAAAAATTTCCCTAACATTTTCGTTGCCCCAGTTTTTCCCCAGGAGCCAAATTTTTCCCCAAAATTGTGAAAAAAACCCCCAATCTGGAGACCCTGCTTTCTTACCTGTAGCACAACCGTTCCACCCTGATCAGCATGTAAACGCCAGCCAAGACCAGGAGTACGCAGGCCCCCCTGGGGCCCACCCCTGCAAAGGGGGCGAGAAAAATCTTTTCGTGTTCTGTGGGGGCGAGGGCCTGGAACCACTCCCAGGGCCCTATTTCTCAAAACTTATTAGACTAATAATATTAGTCCATGAACTATTATTTTTTACAAGTTTAATAATGTACGTTTCTCGAAGCTACGGTAATAAAATATTAGTTATTAGTTACCAACTAATAAATATTAGCTAATATTATTAGAGTCAATATGGTTTTGGTTTCATGAATAAAAAGATAATAAATTACACTAGTAAAATACACCAATAAAGCTATTAGCCTCGGAAGGTTTGTAAAATATATTAGTCGAAACTATTAGTTTATTTTACCAAACAAATTTATAAAATGTGGACCGATTCGGATGCTTCCGACGGTGATGAAGGTTTTCAGCTTGTCTTGATTTGTCAAAACGTCTAAAAAGCTCCCAAACAGAATTACTTTCGCTTTAATAATTATGCTTCTTAAAACATTAACTTGAGATCCATTTTACATATTATTATAAGCTAACTAACTTTCCGCCCGCGTGGACTACACGACGTTATCCCGCGGGAATGTGATATTTTCCCGGTTTAAAAAGAGAGCAACGGGGAAGAAAGATGATGATGATGATGATGAAGGAGAGAGAGAGAGAGAGAGAGAGAGAGAGAGATAGAGATAGATTCTAACAGGCTGCCACTTCCACAAATTCACTTTTTTTTTGTAGAATCTATGTTTTATTAGAATCTGTGTTTTAGTAGAATCTAGCACACAAGCCTTATTTTGCATTAGGTACCAGTATAGGTACTATGTAAAGGTACTTCACAATCATTCTGGTATTTTTTATTATTATTAGTAACGATATAGGTATGTATTTTTTTTGTAGACGTGTCGTTACCTAAGTAAAGCTGGCAAGTTTATTGCGCGTTCTTGTTGTCGGTAAAAAAAGTCTTGCATTGACAGTAGGAAAACGTTGACGATTCTTATGTATGTAAGTACCTACATACCTATTTATTATGTTTCATCAGTCTTTTCTATCTTTATCTGTATATTTAAAACAGCACAAGGTAACGTCCTGTCACGTGTGTGTGTTAGATAGAAAGTTCGTGGGTAGCCTCTACCCAAAATACTGACCAATTAATTACAGCTCCAGTTCTTTTGGGAAAGTTTCAAAATACTTAAGAATTTATGGTATCAACTTCTAGGTTTAACCATCTGCGCTCTAATAAAGGACTTTTTTATTCGGCTTTGCGAAATACTTTGGACATAATCTTCTCGTTTTATTAAGTAGAAACGGCCGCCCGCAATTTCGTCGGCATAGACTAAAGCCAGCCATACGCGCTTAGTTAATGTCTTAGCCTACTTAAGAAGAGTGTGTTAGTCGTGGGCCACACTGGAGCGGCGCGTCTTGCGTCCGCGTTGAGCGGGATAAACAAATATATTGAGACGGACGGGAGGGGCTGGCGCGTCCGGCGGTCGCCTCGACCGGCGGAGGGAATAGTACGTGTTCGCGCGTCCTGCGGATCCGCAGGTCGCCTCCGCTCCCTGCGGTCGCTCCAGTGTGGCCCACGACTAAGTGTAACAAACGGTCTCATACAAACGGCGATAACGTTTTCCACGCTGTAAACCTTAATATACAGCAATGAATTTTCGGTATGTTGTTGAAATGCATAGGAACTAGGGCTGTACGTTTTATTCTGGGGCACAGGGTGCGTACCATCAATTTAAATCTAGCGCGATGCAGAATAGGTTCCTAAAATGAATTGATTTCTTTCGTAGGGCAGAGGTACCCTTTGTGGCCACCTTAAGGATTTTTTGACTTTTAAGCACTAAGTACTAAATGGTCTCAGGTATTTAAGACACAAATTATATCTTAAATTATAGATAATTTATCTACCTTAAAAGGTACATTTCTCAAATTTATAAAAGTAAAATATTTTTTTTTATATTACACACAATGTGTGAGAGGTGCCAAATGTACCGGTTTTGGCCACTTACTGATAGTTAAACTTTTATAAGTACTTATTGCGCAAAATCAAAACCAAACCCAGGTAAAATCAATATATTCGAATGCGCTAGAAACCAGTCAATTGCAAAACAACAATTTAATTGTAAAACCAAAGGTTTATAAAGTATGTCATCCAAAACAAATTTCTTAAAATTTTCATACAAAACATTTTTTCAAACAGAAAAAGGAATTTATTGAAACAAAATCTTATGACATAAGGAATTCTAACGGTTGTTATTATAACCTTAAAATACCTTATTTTAATTAATTGCCTTTATCAAAAACTTGTTTAGAAAACTTTTAGAGCCAAAAGTGGCCAAAACCGGTACAGTGGCCAAAACCGGTACGCCTGCCCTACCATGACCTTCTAAAAACTGGATCGCAAATGAATTGCTAAATGTAAATGACCGAACGATTTGTGTCCTTATTTCTTCTACTCGTCTCTTTCACTCGATTCTGTCAGGCCCGGAGAGTGAGAGGGACGGGTATAACCTGCAGGTGTCATTTTAGCTTGGCCGAGTTATAAGTCAAATAAGAATTTTTGACAGCTTAGCGGCTGTGAAATGCTTGAAATGTCATTGAATGATCACTGAATCATGACTGAATCGCTGTCATTGATATTAAACTGTCGTGGTACGAATAAGCGAAGCAGATCAGTTTAGGTCCTAAACAAAACCGCAATAAGAGTTGATGGTAGGCACCCAGATCTCGCGTGCAGGTGTGGTTTCACTCCACAGACCATGGCCCACCTAATTGATTGCTCTTCATACCCGGACACCTGCACGCGAGAGAACCTCATGTTGGTTGCAGATAACGCCGTGAGAGTGGCACAATTTTGATCCAACGACATTTGATACCGTGAATATCCTTAAAAGTCCTTTTCCGGTTCGTAAACAGCAACTACCTGCATGCAAAATTCTATCCAAATCGGTTCAGCCGCCTCTAAAGCTCGATCAAAAACTCGCATATATATATAACTTTGCTGTTTACTTTCACTAATGAATTAGTCATAAATAAACATTCGTGATAAAATACGAAGTTATTGTGAATGTGGAATATCCTAACGGAATCGGACTTCAGCCCTCTTACTTTTGAACAAAATTGCATTGGAATTACAAATACAAATAAAAATCTTTATTGCCAACAAAATTTTTGTTATCAGCATATCTAAAAAATGTATAACTCGAGAAAAAAGAACCTGTTTTTATTTTTTTCCTATCTTCAAAAATGACTGAGATATTAAACGTTAAAGTACGGCCTCCGAGGAAAATTTGGGTGAACCAATAGCATTAACGTGTGACGTCACGTCGCACTTCCGTATACCTACATAGAATCCTTTGGCTATATAGTTGCGCTCTCACGGTTTCGTAATAAATTTATTTATTTTTCTTATAGTCTATCAATGAAATGTTTAAGAATTTTGTATTGAGCCCATGTGAAAAAACACCTTCAAATAATGATTTATTTTTGTGAAAAATAAATTAAATCAACTTTCGTAATGGCGGGCGGGATTCTGTCAATACATATAGCAACCGTCAAAACAAAATGTACTTACAACCTTAACTGACGTGGTAGTTAAATATGCACCCTAAAAACTGACAGCCATTTCGGTAATTTTATATTGCTAGTGGCGCCTCCACCACTGGGTCAGATAAGTTTGTGGGATAAATGTCTTTCGGTATCGACAGTAGGTGACAGTTTTAGAGTGCGCCTGCGCGCGGTCGAAATTGAATACTAATCATTTACCATAACCTTAGAACGAAGAAAATGTACTGTAACTAGCGTCAAAAACGCACGAGTTGCGTGAAGATTGCGCACAGACGAACTCTATGTAGGTACAGTTAGACGGAAATCACCCGCAACAGCCGCAAACGGAGATGTCAGTGCGACATGACGTCATCGCAATAGCGCGCAAGGAAAGCAAATTTTCAAAAGATGGTGAAACTTTACAACGCTGTATCTTTGGAAATCCTGGCCAGATTTCGATGAAACAAAAACTATTAGTACTTGCACGAGTACGCGCATTAAATGCAGTAATTTTTATAGTCATATTTTGATGTGTTGGTGTGACTCATTAGATTGAGTTATTGTCGAACGTCAAAAGTAAGGGAGTGTTTAGCAAGGCTTGGTTGGCTATTGTAATTTGTTTTATTTTTATCAACTTCGGGGTAGCAGCCTTCATCACACCAAGGGGCCAGTAATGCTTACGTTAAGTCATAATCGTGTCTCAGGCGTGTTTCAATTGTAGTTCAATTGTAGTGCTTTTTTACACACTAGTTACAAGAAATGTGTACTTTTTTTACCATACTATTGATGGTCATACCACACACTGTATTTATATCACATCATATTTTTTTTTTTTTATATATAGTATGGGCTTGCTCTTGGCTTCATACTGAACCTTAGGGTTGAGAAGAAGCCTAAGATGGGGCGAACTTACCCAGAAGCAGCCTATTCACTCTAGCTTTAAAAATAACAGGGTTGTAGTCATTCGGGAAAACAGACGCAGGCAGGGTATTCCATTCCTTGGCGGTGCGCATCACAAAGGAAGATGAAAAGCGCTTGGTACGCATCCGCGGGATGTTGACCAAGTAAGGATGATAGCCTGCTGTGCGCCTAGATTCTCGGTGGTAGAACGGGGATGGCGGAATGAGCTCATGCAGCTCAGAAGCGCACTCTCCGAAGTACAGCCTGTAAAATACCGACAAGCAAGCCACTTTACGTCGATGGGTAAGACTATGTAGCTTGGTTTTAACCAGCACATCGTCTCCAATTAGTTTTCTGGCCCTGCGTTCCACTGAGTCGAGTGCAGCTAACTGGTACTTAGCCGAACCATCCCAGAGGTGAGAGCAATACTCCATGCATGACCGGACTTGCGCTTTGTAAAGAGTCAAAAGCTGTCCTGGCGTGAAGTATCGCTTAACCTTATTCAGGATTCCCAGTTTTTTGGCCGCAGTTTGAGCTTTGCACTCAATGCTGTCGCCGAAGTTAAGGTCCGCAGTTAACTTCGTGCCAAGAAGATCTATATTGTCGGCAATTGGTACAGTTGATCCTCGGAAAGTAGGAGTTAAGGTAAAAGGACTCCTTTTAGCGCTAAAAAGACACGCCTGGGTTTTGATGGCATTAAAATTGACCATATTATCGTCACCCCATTGAGCGACATGGCTTAAAGTCAAGTTAGTTTGCTCTACCATGGCCTCTCTCAAAGAACCGACTTCCTCACTGCTGGCTTTTGCGCTGGATAGGTATCTCTCTGTAACGGTGCTGTCGTCAGCATACCCAACAATTCCGGGCAGAAGCAGATCGTTAATGTGCAGCAAAAAGAGAGTCGCAGAGAGAACGGATCCCTGAGGAACTCCGGCATCGATAGCCATAAGGTTAGAACAGCAGCCGTCGATGACGACTCTGATCGACCGCTCACTCAGGAAATCTGAAATCCAGTCACAAAAGTCAGCAGAAATACCGTACGCTGGGAGTTTGCTCAGCAAACCAGCGTGCCAGACTTGGTCGAAGGCTTTTGAAATGTCAAGCGAAACAGCAAGAGCCTCACCATGTTTTTCAATAGCCTCGCCCCAGCAATGCGTAACGTACACAAGAAGATCCCCAGTTGACCGACCACGGCGAAAGCCATATTGGTGGTCACTGAGTAGGTCGTTGGTTTCAAGGTACGATAGCAGCTTATTATTAAGAACCCTTTCCATTACCTTACAGAGTATGGAGGTGATAGCTATTGGTCTGTAGTTGGAGGGGTCGGCACGGTCACCCTTCATGGGCACAGGTTGGACATTCGCAACTTTCCACGACTTGGGAACCGATTTGTTAAGCAGAGAAAGGCGGTACAGGCGTGTCAAAACAGGAGACAACTCGGGCGCACAGAGTTTTAGCACTCTAGCTGGAATTCCATCGGGGCCGCTGGCCTTATTCACGTCCAGGTTTAGCATGGCTCTTCTGACCTCCTTCGTGTGAATTGTGATCCTCGGCATGGAGGCTGCACAGTGGGGGATATTAGGTGGATTATTCGAGCCAGCATCGAGGCGTGAGTTGCTCGCGAAATGAGAGGCAAACAAATTTGCCTTTTCAGCCGCGGTATGGGCCAGCGAGTCGTCAGGTCGCAGCATGGGAGGTAAAGAGGGGCGGCAGAAATTTGATTCGACCGACTTAGACAGGGACCAGAACTGCTTACTACCAGCTGGATACGATGCTAGTTTGGTTCCTATGCGGCTTACGTGGTCGAATCGTGCCTTACGAATCACTTTTTTGCATAATTTGGCTGCGGAATTGAATGCTCTCTTCTTCGCACGAACCCTCCGTGCACGTGCTTTTCGGTCGCGAGCTTGTACCCATGCTTGATATGCGGACTCTTTACGCGCTTCTGCGCGAGCACAGTCCGCATTAAACCAAGGTCGGGCATTGTCTACGAGCGGGATGTCGGAGAAAGGAATAAAATATTCCATTCCCTGCCGTATCACATCCACGACCGCATCAGCACAGACAGAGGAGTCACATGAGGAGAAGCATACTCGCTGCCAAGGATACGATGCAAAGAAGTGTCGCATTTCGTCCCAAACTGCTGACTCGTATCGCCATACTCGCCTCGTGCCCCTAGGGCTGTCATCCGGAGGAGAGCAGATCGACACGGATTTCACCACACAATGGTCGGACGTTCCTAGCGGAGCTGAGACCGTTACCGAGTGTTTGTGTGGATCAGTTGTCAGCAGTAAGTCAAGGCAATTGGGTGTGTGGCCAGCGATATCTGGAATTCGCGTCGCTTGATCTACCAGCTGGGTTAAATTTAGCGTTAAGGCAAACCTTCGCGCCTCCCTCCCAGCATAGTCAGTTTCCTGGTATGGGTACAGCCACTCTTTGTGGTGAGCGTTAAAGTCCCCCAAGAAAACAAGCTCCGCCGCTGGATACCGCTGAGTTGCTAAGTCTGCCGTCTCAGTGAGGTAGTCTATGAGCCGAGTCGTCTCCTGGTTACCGCTGTGCGATCGGTAGACACAGACGTAGAGCATCTTCTCTACCCCAGTGTCTATCAAAAGCCAAATTACGGAAAACCCAGATTTCTCAAAGCACCGGAGACGCCTACAGCAAATGTTGTCGCGGACGAACACACACACACCTGCGTGCTTCTTGAACTTATGTTCAAGTGTGTAACCAGGGTAGATAAGGTATGCCACGTCCGACGGGGTTGCTATCTGCGTCTCCGTCAAGAAGAACAGGTGCGGCTTCTCTGTCTCTAGGTGGTGATGGACCGGATCGAGATTTGAGTGCAGTCCTCTGATGTTTGCAAGGTGCACTTTTAGTGGGAGGAAGTGCAGCCGTTGTTTAACTATTTTTTTCTTATGCTTTGTCATTAATGTCGAGTGTAGGGGGGAAGGATTATTAATCGAGACGCTGCTTAGTCGACCATAAAGGTTATTATAGGCTAAACTGACCAGAGGGAAACTCATTTGGAGACTGCGGGGACGCCCGAACCCCCCCAATAATGGCCACCGGGTCCTCCCATCCAGTCGCCAACTGGCACGGTGGAGCATTTCGGGATTTTTCGCGAGTTGGCGGGGCAGCCTTTCACGCGTGGCTAGCGCGCTAGTTGGGCCCCCAACTAACTGCGGTCGGCCAACGGCTGAAACCGTGCTTCGGATCCCGCTACCCTCCAGAATGAGTTACCCAGTACAGCATTGCCAAAATACCAAGACCGGTCCAAAAGCTGCGCAACTGACTAATTACCAACCCCCATTGGCACTGGCACTCCCGCACGCCGACGGAACGCAGCAAAGCTGCTTGGCGCCGGATTTCGGCAGGATGGTGGTCGCGAGCCAGGCGGCCCCTTGCGGAGCCTACCACCGCCGTTGGAATCATTAGCCGTCACCACGAGCCGTGTGGTCCGTGATGCCGTTGCCCGGGGTGGACCACTAGGAGGTAGATTCCAACCACCCCATTATTATTAGTATATTGTCATAATTCTTGTACCTAACTAGTGTGTAGTGTAGTGTAGTGCGAGCAATGGAGAGAGCGATGCTTGGTATTTCCCTGCTCGATCGAATCAGAAATGATGAGATCCGCAGGAGAACTAAAACGACCGACATCGCTCGAATGATTGCTCAGTTGAAGTGGCAGTGTGCAGGACACATAGCGCGGAGAACCGATGGCCGTTGGGGCGGAAAGGTTCTCGAATGGCGACCGCAAACCGGACGACGTTCCGTGGGCAGGCCCCCTACAAGGTGGACCGACGATCTGGTCAAGGTCGCGGGAAGCTGCTGGATGCGGTCAGCGCAGGACCGATCGTTGTGGAGATCCTTGGGGGAGGCCTATACCCAGCAGTGGGCGTCGTACGGCTGAAATGATGATGATGAACTAGTGTGTATTGAAGTCGGGCGTGAAACATGTACCTACCTACAATTTTTTGTTGTTTTTGTTAAAACCCGCCCGACTTCAAAGTACTTACGTTATTTGGTGAGGGATTATTTCTTACTTTTTGATGTCACTTTTTGAAGGCGGTTTTATTTATTATAAAAATAATTTTTATTTTACTCTTTTTAAGGTATCCCCGTTTCAACAAAACAAGAATCATCTAAATCGGTTTATAAACAAAGGAGTTATGCCTAAAGATACGTTATGAATTCACATAAAGTGGTAACGAAAACGACAGTATTTTCAATATTCCCTGAAAACTACTGAACCGATTTCAAAATTTAAAAAATGGGACCAACTTGGGAACAAACCTGATGTTATAACTTTTGAATCATTTCAATCGTTTCAGCCGTCTCTTCGAGTAATCGGTGTACATACATATAAAAAATATATATATACGCGACGAATAGATAACCTCCTCCTTTTCAATTTTTGAAGCCGGTTAAAAAGCACTACAATTGAACTACAATTGAAACACGATTATTATTATTTTATTTATTATTTTTATTTATTGAGACACGATTATGACTTAACGTTAGCAGCAGGCTTGGCCCCCTGATGCTAAGTGATAAGGCTGAAGGTGGATGCGCAATACTCCCGGGATCCTCCATTACTGAGGAACTGGCTATCTTATCTCTAACTGCCGGAACACAACAATGCTGAAAACATCGTTGTTATGGCGTCAAACTTAGATAAGATGGTGGTAGCTAGCCAAGCGGACTTTGAACAAGCCCTACCACCAATCAAACCGAATACAATATGTACCCCCATTGGGAATCGAACCCGGGACCTCTAGGTCTGATAACGGTAGTGTGTACCACAAGACTACAGAAGCGGTTTCGAGAGTCCTTACTCCAACATGGGCTGACTCGATTTCTAACAGTATGAAAAATCTTTTAATTAGTAGGATTATTGTCTCAGTGAATTCCCCTTGTCTCATTATAACTTTAAGCGAAAGCTGAGCATACTTATACTGGAGCAGCGTGCATTAGCATTAATACTAGTAGCTTCAAAATATTTCCCGAGCTAAAATTTTCCGTGGAAAGCTAAGAATTCATGACTATGCTAATATTACAGTCAGCAACACATTTATATGAACTCGCCGCAGACGCCACGCCACACTGTTGACGCCACGCCACACTGTTGACGCCACGCCACACTGTTGACGCCACGCCACACTGTTGACGCCACGCCATACTGTTGACGCCACGCCACACTGTTGACGCCACAAATCACCTGTATGTAGCGACCGACGCCGGTAGTCTTCACTTGTTTCTTCTTGGTGTGGTTTTACAGTGGCGCTTTCGCCAGCGCGGTTGGTAAGCGTCACTGTAAAACCGGCCCTTCTAGATTCAAGCGGCCGGCGTTTGTGGCTGTGTTGGTTATAACATGAGTGCATTAATTACTCATTTTAGCAAGGTGCGTAATCTACTTTCCTTTAACTACCAATCTACCTACCGTGATAAAATATACCTGTATACTTAAAGTAAAAAATAAGTTAATGAAAACAAATTTTAATTCATCTTCTCCTCAAACGTTTAATTTAAAACACAGATAATATAATATTTAGAACTTTTCTTGCTAAATCTGAAGTAAGTATCAAAGTTTTACCACAGTCTACTTACTGTCAGCAAATAAAATACGCGCCATTGTTTTTTTCTCACCAAGTTGGTTTTATTCAGCCGATTTTTATTTTCAGCCAGTATCTTTTTGATCTTTTTTATTAAACTTCTGTGGTAAATTAATATCCAGTGAGATTTCGGCTGTGCATTCTGCACACCAGCGCCGCCATTAAAAAAAAAAGATAGTGCTTAAATAAAGACGAAATTGTACATTATCTCTCTGCAGTGCACTCCGAAGAAGGTTTGTGGTACTTTCTATTGCTTTATCTATATTTTATAGCTTGTCGTTTATTTTAATTAAGTTTTATTGCTAAAAGTGGCCACTTTTCGCAAAAAAAGTTTTTTTTTTTATTTTTTTTATTTTTTTTATCCACAACGGGGTAGCACTTATCCTTCATCACACCTGATGTTAAGTGGTGATAAGGCTGAAGGTGGAAGCGCACTACTCCCGGAATCCTCAATCACTGAGGAACTGGCTATCTTATCTCTAACTGCCGGAACACAATAATGCTGGTGATAAGATGGTGGTAGCTAGCCAGGCGGACTAAGAACAAGTTCTACCACCAACTAAACTAAACTAAACTAAACGATAGGCTAACAAATATCCTTTATGCGATAAAAAGTACCACAAAGCTTCTTCGGAGTGCACTGCAGAGAGATATTTTACAATTTCGTCTTTATATAAGCACTGTGTTTTTTTTTCAATGGCGGCGCTAGTGTGCAGACTGCACAGCCTTAAAACATTTCTGCACTGTTTTGGTTCTTAGCAAAAAATACATCCGATCGGTTTTGGCAGTGAACTGTGAACGCGCGAGCGCCCCGCGAATCGAAAATTAAAAATTAAATAAATAAAAATTTAAACTTTTGACGACCGGAATTTGTACAACAAGTGCATAAAACATACCATTTTACCCGAGACGTATATATCCACCCGAGCCGTAGGCGAGGATGGATAGTCAATTCGAGGGTAAAATGGGTTTTCATCATCATCATCATCATTTCAGCCGTACGACAGCCGTTTTATGTACGAGTTATACACTCTGTTTTTCACTTCGAGTGTGAGGAAAATAAATAACAATATAGCAAAAAATATAAAATAAAGACTTCGCCATATTGGCGGGAAAACTTTCTTTTTCTTTTTTTTATACGTGGAAGTGGCAGCACAGTGACTTATCATAGATCGTAGTCCATAATGCTCTTGAAATACTTATTTCTTACAAAACTCATTAATTTATTAATTTAGTAATTTAACATGGATTGTGTACAAAATTAAAGAAACCGAATGAAATAACAAGTTTATTTAACGAAATTTAATTGCGTGTGTGACTGTTTACCTGACGACCTTTGTCTTAGAGTCTGAAACTTAGACGAAGATTTTACTTAATGCACTAGAGCATAAAAAGCGACTTTATGCAGCCTATACCCAACATAAAGACGAACTTTACGAGCATGAGAAGTGAAAAGACAATTATTTTCGTATTTTTTTCATTAACCAAAACCAAGTAAGTATACTGCAAGTAATAGGATATATGGATTACGTTTAGACGGATGTTTGGGATTTTATTTGACACAGCAAAATATCACCAATCGAAGAAAACGGCCGGAACATATATTTTTTCCAAATTTTGAGTACTTGTGGTTTGCGAGTAATCCATAATTTAAAATACCCTAATTTCGGGAATCGGAGCCTTAAAGCTGATAAGTTTATTGCGCCTGTTCTTCTTATCACTTAAAAAAGTCTTGAATGGGGTAGGAAAATATTGACGATTCAAAAGAGCTTGTTTATTAAGTCAAGTTGAATAAATATATTTTTTTATTATCATTATTAATAAATAGCCAATTATTGAGTTAATGCCAAACATTCAGTCCGTTACTAGGCACCGAGATGGTACTAAATATAAGACACGTTACGTTTACATGGCTTTGATTCCGAAGTAAGTAGCTTAAAGCACTTAGCACGTAAACAAAATGATTGATGTTACGTAATTTGAGTGGTATGGACGTCCATATTTTTCGACAACTTTAGCATCTCGTAAGTGAGTTATATTCAGTCTTAAGTCAAGGAAGATTTAGGAAAATGCTCGGCAATTTTATTGGTGACATTAAATAAAGACATGGCTGAAAAAATTGAAGTCAGTATTGTCATTACCTATCTTGAGACTTACCTTTATTCTTGAGTGAATAGTTAGGGCACAGCGAAATGATCGGGAATGGAAAAATATGTGGAAATATCTAAATTTGTTTTTATTGTTTTTCGAAGTATGATCTCCGTTACAGTCAATGCACTTTTGCATTCGATCAAATCTTTATTAAAGCAATAATTCCAGTTTGAATTTGACATAGTCGAAATGGCCGATTGGTTATTACCTATAATAATAATAATAAATCATTTATTTCAGGCAACTAACAATATTTCACAATATCAGGCCCATATAATAAATACCTTATAAACTAACATATATAGTAACACAATTTTGTTAGTATATAAATGTAGCACTAGGTTAGTAAGATAAAACTAAGTAACAGCTCTCGGTGTTGAATCGGTGGCATATGGCAACGTCCCCCGGAAGCGCCGGTAAACCACCCCCTGCGCCCAGAAATCCTCCTTCAAGAAAGTTTCCAGCCTCGCTGTCGGGACGCGCACCACAAACGACTTGAAATTTGTATTGTGGCGCGATTCCAAAGCCTGCACTCTCAAGCAGAAGTTGCTCTTCTTCTTGATATACTCTGTCACGTCCCCTACGGTGATGGTGTGGTGAAGACGGGACAGGTAAACGGCGGTCGTCGGTATGGCAGCTCGCAGCAGGAAGTTGGGCCCTGTCGGTGCGGCACCATACTGGTTTTGCGTCGGTCGCTGACGATGTCGCTTTTTATTCCGAACCTCGGTGAAACCTTGGTCATCTTGGCCCGGTACGGCAACATTCGGCGCAGGCGCTCTTCTGTTCCTATGCTTACCTATGCTTACCTATGCTTACCTATGCTTACCTATGCTTACCTATGCTTACCTATGCTTCGACTGCTTCTTCTGGGTCCTGGACCCGGAACCGTTGACCACGTAACAAATCTTTGGTTCTTGGGAATGTGAAGTAATCGTTAGGGCTCAGATCTGGGCTGTACGGAGAAATGGTCCATCAACTCGACGTTTTCCTGCTTCAAAAACGCGAATGTGAAACGGAAATGTGTAAGCTCCATTTTTAACCGACTTCTAAATCAAAAAGGAGGAGGTTCTCTATTCGTCTGTATGTATGTTTTTTTTTTTTTTTTTTTTTTTTTATGTATGTCCACCGATTACTCGAAAACGGCTGAACCGATTGAAATGGTTCAAACGTTATTACATCAGGTTGGTGTCCAAGTTGGTCCCATTTTTTGAAATTTTGAAATCGGTCCAGTAGTTTTCAGGAAATCTTGAAAATACTGTCGTTTTCGTTACCACGTTATGTTAATTTAATACGTATCTTTAGGCATAACTCCTTTGTTTATAAACCGATTTAGATGATTCTTGTTTTGTTAAAAAGGGGATACCTCAAGGTATTATAACCGACTTCGAAAAAGGAGGTTTTGAGTTTGATCACATACCTATTTACCAGAAAACACGTAAATTGCCTGCACGATGCACTAAAAAGAGTGAAATAAAAATTATTTTTATAAAAAAATAAAACCGCCTTCAAAAAAACCACATCAAAAAAGTAAGAAATAATTCCTCACCAAATAAATAACGTAAGTACTTTGAAGTCGGGCGGGTTTTAACAAAAACAACAAGAAATTGTACATGTTTCACGCCCGACTTCAAAGTACTTACGTTATTTATTTGGTGAGGAATTATTTCTTACTTTTTTGATGTGGTTTTTTTGAAGGCGGTTTTATTTTTTTATAATCTTGACTGACTTGTCAACTTCAAACTGCTGGGGTTCTATTTTCAAATAATTTTAGTTTTTTTTTTACGATATATTTTTCTTAAAGGTTATTTTTTAGTATCAATTTAAATTTAAACTGCTGTAAGTTTATCAGTAACACTCGATTCCCGATCATTTCGGTGTGCCCCTCGTACCATTTCGAAGCAAGATTTTACTTATGTATGTATTAAAAAAAGCCATTCAAAAGTAAACAATCAAATATTCTCAATTTTGAGCAGATAAAAATATTTGTTGAAGTTTGATAAACGATCTTGATTATTATGTGGCTAAAACACGAAATTCGTATCCTTTCTTACTCGACTAGGTATAAAAAATTTCAAAAACAGTTTTTTTTTATGGTAATTATTTATATTTTTTGGATTTTATACTTAGATTATTAATCTTTAATTCACGAATAATATATAGAAAAATAGGTTATGTCAATATAGAAGATTATGCTCAGGCTACTTTTTCAAAAAGTGAATTTTTGCTCAAAATAACAACAAAAACCATACAAAAACATTGAAAAAACGAAAAAGTGAGGTTATTTTCAAATTTCATTACACTTCCGACATAAAGAAAAAGACAAAGACAGTTTTTGGAAGATCCTGCCCTTAAAGTTTAAAATCAACCGTAAAACATGTAACTACAGTCCACACTGATATATACAAATCTGATAGTAACTCTGGCTGTTACCTTTTCTGAAACTTTTTATGAATTTGCTAAAGTGACAGATAGGACCTTAGGGAGGTACACACGGCGGCATATCAGACTATACTTGATACCACCTTTATGCCCTAAGTAATAAAAGCTATTATCGCAGTTCAACTGTTTAACTTGATGATTGATTAAATGTAGGTACATTGGGTTGAAGTAGGTGTATTTGTTTGGTTAACTGGAAAATATCGTCACCTGCGAAGTTCAGATACTGATAATAATAATATATCAAACTTCCAAACTTCTTAAGAATGTACTGAATCTAAGCCCCAAATTTTCCATGATGATGCGTCAAAAGTGTTTTTATTACTTATATAATTTTTTAATTCAGTTCTTGTTACTGAAACACTGAAAAACATTAATCGGAAAATTTTATTATTTTTTGTTTTGTTTTCTTCTGTTGAAAACTATGTCAACAAGCAATATGTTCAATTGAAATGAGATTATTATATTAAAACAAGCAGAAATAATAGCCAGATTGGTATCTTATGAAGCTTAGCAGAAACTTTCTTATATCATTGCATGACTCCTTAAAGTATGATGTATACTATGAAACCTATATTCTACAATATTCGCTAGTCTAACCTTTCCTCCTGAGCAATTACCAATCATATTTGTCCAACCACCCATGTCATTGCTCCATAACTTTAATTAAAACTTTCAGTCACGCAAACCCTATCTATCACTAACATTATTTCTTTCTGAAAATCGTTACCCGTTGTCCTAGGTTGGCGATTCAACGCGATAGATGACTACATCGTAGAACACACATGCATAAGCGCAAGACACACTACCTGGCGAGTGAGCTAACGAGTCGAGCGATGTGACGTTTCACCTCTTTTCATATTTTAGTTCACACCGCCAGCAACCGAAGTCGTTCGCCTAGCAGTATGAAAAGAGGTGAAACATCACATCGCGCTCGGCTCGTAGCCGATATTACACGATACAGCAATTTCACTGAAAAGTATTGCATTGAAAGCTATCAGCCCCCCTAGACAAGTGGCTTTCTATTAGCGAATTCGCCAGCCGAATAGAAAGAAAATGTATGGGATTGACATTAGCGGTCACGTGACATTTCGATTGCAAATGTCAATCCCATACATTTTCTTTCTATTCGTCTAGCGAATTCGCTAATAGAAAGCCACTTGTCTAGGGGGGCTGTAGATCTTAACTTTCAATGCTATTGTTGAGACGTATCAATGCTATTGAAACAATGGAATTGAAAGCAATATGTATTGAACCGAAATTAAACCGTGTAATATGAGCTTTAGCTTTCTCGCCAGCTAGTAATGTGGCTTGCACATAAATTGACTACTTGAAATTATCGCGTCGCTTTGCCGCGTTGTCATTCACCTAGGACAATAAGTTAAAATGTCTGCGATATTTCGCAATATTGCCTTTGCCTGCCTCAATATGAAATTCATCTATTATATTACAATAGATAGATCAACTCCATATTATGTACATCCATCATCACTTTGAGTTCCTTTTATTCCTTGAAGATTGAAATACTTTTTTAAGGGATAACAAAGCGTTTCGTTTATCTCACGATTGGATTGTGATAATACCGGCGGTTTTCTTTGTTACAAGCTTTTTATTAACTTGCCATGTTAGTTATTTAGTTGCTGCCGCACTCAGAGACGCCAGTTAAATTTAATTGGCATTAAATTATCGTTCCTACTTTATTCAATACTGGACATAAAAAAGAGACGGAAAGAGATTCAACTGTCAATGCGGGTGTCAATGTTAGTGAGTGGGGGACAAATTTTGCAAGCTTAATTTTACCCACTTCCCAGTGTCCGATGGAGCTGAAATTTTGTATATAGGTTTAATTTAGACGACAATACAATATTAAAGTACAGTCAGCAAAAAAGCTTGTCATCCTCCTGACATTTCGAAAACTTATAAGAAAGATTTCAAATGCTACACATTCAAAAAAGTTTTTTGCATATTAACTTTTGCAGTACCTAAAGTAAGTGTATACTTAGCTAGCTGAATGATTCGTATAAACCTTTTGACAAAAGCGTAACTTATAATGATATTTTGCTTCAATTCTCTAACAGAGCACTTGATTTTCATGTACGAGGCATGCTTCACTACCAACCCTTTGTTCCTATTGTTCTGAGAAGCTATCCAGTTTGTAGTGACCTACTTAATGCAAACATCTATGTCATCAAATAATTCACCCATAACAGCTCTGAATGACTTTCAACTTTACTACGTACGGACCCAGAACTTACAAGATCAATCGTACTATCCTACTTCCTACTATTCTACTTCTACTATCTACTATAATCTACTATCTACTATAGTATTATAAAATTACACTTTCACATTTAATGTGAAAGTTTAGATGTTTGAATGTTTGTTACTCAATCACGCCAAAACGGCTGAACGGATTTGGTTGAAATTTGGGACACATATACTTTGTAGCCTGAAGAGAAACGTTACTTTTTATCCCGGAAAAATATCGTATTCCCGCGGGATAACGTCGCGAACTCCTCGCGGGCGAAGCCGCGGGCGGAAAGCTAGTAATACCATAAATCATTCACAAATTGGTGGTAGATGACATTGCAACTGCTACACACATAAGAAGGTACCTGTCTAGGTTTTTTGCTTACTTTTTTATTTATTAGTAAGGAACCCTAAGAGGCTGGCCAGCCTTGAAAACTGCCCTACCTCCTCATCACAGGATACTGTTTCCATCTGCATTCTACACCCCTACATATTTACAAATCAGTAAACTCTTCACTAGAAAGAAATAAAGAGAAAGAAAAACATATATTGACTATACACAAACAAATTACAGAGAATGTGATTAAGACACAGACAAGGCGCAGGTGTACAGTCAACCAGGGCCCCCAAACACTAGTAAATAATGATAAATGATTTACTTAGTAATGACGTAAGGAACCCGTGGCGCAATGCTTGGCCTACGATATGGTCCTTCAAGGGATATGTGACCAAAAACTTCATCATCTCGAGCTCCTCGATGCGTTGGTTGGTTGGCTGCGCTTTCAATCGTTAATAATAATAATACTCACCACACAGCATTGGTCGTACATCCTGGGTCATAGCCCTTTCTCTTTATCAATCCATAAGGCAGGCCTGTAGCCCAGCGGGGACGTAAAATGGCTGATAATGACTATGATGAAATGACTTTCTTACTGTTTCCCACAGGCACCTTCAACCGTGGCCTCTCCTACAGTGGCTCAGCCTTCAACCCTTGGACTCTAGCACAGCAGCCTGTAAGGAATGCCAAGAGACTCGCCAGCCTTGCTGGATGTCCCACCTCCTCATCGCAGGAGATGGTGGAATGCCTGACTAACAAGCCGGGCAGAGATATCGTGGCTGCGCAGTCACAGATGTATGTAAGTACAGCGGCGAAAAATCATGATAATAGTAGGTAACTAAACTTCAGGGGTTTATATATTATAAGAATTTTCCACCGTCAAATTCACCTTCATTTCGCATTCGAAAACGAATCGTTAAGAACAAATTGGTGTCAAAATATAATTTTAGAGAATCTACCTAAAGGAACTGTAGAAAAACCCTACCTACCCTAATTTTTCAAAATGTTTGCCGAAATTAGTTAGATTTCTCTACCATTTAACAATCATTACAAGCAATATCAAAACTCATCTTACTTATCAGTATCTATACCTAATCAAACTGATGGACAAACTTTTTATATTTTATTAAAGCCTCATGAACCTACTTTAAAAACGTTGTTCCCCAATATCCTAGGACAAAACTTTATCATATACTTAAGTTTGAGCTCGTTATGCTTTTTGGTCTGTTGTAGGATTGGCTGATCCACATGTTCACACCCTTCACCCCAACAATAGAACCCGAGGGGACCAAGAACGCTTTCTTGACTCGGTACCCGTTGGAAGCCTCGCGATCTGGTGATGTATACAAAGTCCCCTTGATCGCTACGGTCTGTTCTGAAGAGGGGCTGTACCCTGCTGCCAGTAAGTTTAGTTTTTACATTTATTTGTCTTACCACAACGTTTTATGCCTTCACCTGCACGCTCGGATTAGGCACACAGACGTCCTACACATTTTATCCCGTAACTCGGATTAGGCACACATGTGTACCCAGCCAACCACTCGAAAAATGCTGTTACAGTGTAATTAAAACAGTTTAAATTTCGAATTCCGCCACTACCAGTTTAAGACTGACGGGTGTCACTTGCATCAAATCTCCAAGCGTACAGGTTAACATACTACCTGTTCCGGAGGCCTCGCGTCTGGTATGTGTACAAGGTTACATTAATCTCTCCCGTCATATCTGACAAGGAGCTGTATCCTGATTCCAGAAAGTTTTACGAATAAATACTTCATAATTTTCTTGCATTTTCAATAATTTATATAATAATAACTATTTTCTATGACTTCATCTAACCACAGCTCCGATGTCGAAAACTGATAGCAAACTTACTGAATTAACACAAAGACTGCGTAGTTTTACTTCAGAATTTAACAACCCTTTGTCTAAATTATACTAATTGGATTTATTAAGACGTATCCTTACAATTAATTTTCTCCTTAAACTTTTCTGCAAGCAGTTTTGTTTAAAGGTAGTCAATGTTGATTTACCAAGTCCTAACCTTTGGTATATTTTGATTGTTCCAACAATTGGCTTTGTCGTAGGATTAGCTTGAAAAAAATTGCACTACTATCAGACGTTATTGGTACATATCCATAAAGTGGGGCTGCGCGAAGCTATGTTTCCATATATTTGACAGTTGAGCTGACACCACATCTTATCTTCGTCTATAGCCTATATACCTATCTACCACGCAACCTTAGGTCTTCACCTTGACCATTCTACTTTTCAGTGTACATGAAGTACTCCGGAGTGCTAGAAGACCTGGAAACCCGCTGGGAGCAACTGGCTAGCAACATCTTCGAGTACAATGACACCCTGCCCGTCGGCCTTCGCCCCGCAGTCGCTGCTGAGATCAAGCAACGTTACTTCGAAGATAAGCCAGTTTCTCAAGAAACGTTTGCCCGGCTTATTCAGGTTAGCACCAATCTCTAGTACGAAAAAACTCTAGTCTTCATTCTGGAGTGCTGGAATTCCACTGGAAAGCTACTGGCCAGCAACATCTTCAAGTACACAAGAGCAAGACATGTTCACCCAGCTTATTCAGGTTAGTACTAATGTTTAGTAAGAAGAAACCATAACAGAGTGCTAGAAGACCTGGAAGCCCTCTTAGAGTAGCTGGCTTGCAGCTTCTTCGAGTAGAACGACACCATACCCCTTCGGCATTCGCCCCGCAGTCACTGCTGAGATCAAGCAACGGTTTTTTTTATCCACAACGGGGTAGCACTTAGCCTTCATCACACCTGATGTTAAGTGATAATAAGACTGAAGGTGGAAGCGCAATACTCCCGGAATCCTCAACTGCTGAGGAACTGTCTATCTTATCTCTAAGTGCCGGATTACAACAATGCATAAAACTTCGTCATGGTGTCAGACTTAGATAAGATGGTGGTAGCCAAGTACTTAAAACAAGCTCTACCACCAACCAAACCGAATACAATATGTACCCTCACTGGGAATCAAACTCGGAACCTATGGGTCTGATACCGGTGGTATGTACTAAAAGACCACAAGGCGGTATTTCGGAGATGAGCCACTTTCTCAAGAAATATTTAGCCAGCTTATTCAGGTTAGTATCAATCTTAGTTGGTAGTGGTGCCTACTCTCAACCGTCCCATCTAGTCAGCCCACCCGGAGTGGGTAACCTTATGGGGAGGTTGAGAAGAGGCTCTCTCCTCCTGCCCCGCCTCCTGTCGAGCTTTCGAGGTCGTCAGGGGGCGGGGCAGGGGTTAGAACCGCCCAGCCCTGACGCGAAACCTATTAGGCTTGGCGGGAGGGCTGGGCGCGGCGAGAGACAGACCTTGTCTGACTGAGTCCAACATGCCGTTAGCGGTATACGAAAAGACTGTATTTGCCCTCACTATAAACAAAAAAAAAGGTTAGTATCAATCACTAGTAAAAATAACGCAAGTCTTCACTTCACTTTCCTTCTAATTTGGTATTGGAATTTGATTTAAGGAAACTTTCACCCAGCTTATTCGGAAACCCTTGTAAAATGTAACACTAGTCTTCCTTCACTTCCCTTCTAGTTTGGTATTGGAATTTGAAATTTCTGGAAGATACCTTAGTAATTTGTCGTTCCAATTTTCAGGATGTGATCCGTCAGGGTACTTTTCTTTCGAGAAATGTATGGCATTTAATGGGCGTATAATAAGCGTCGCGTGGCGTCGCGTCGTACGGCTAAAATGATGATGGCATATTTTCTTTTTGTTTTCTCTTTAGACCTGTTCATAGTTTTTAATTATAGGTAGGTATGCAAATTACCTCAATTTTCGACCTCCTTCCAATATTAATTTTACCTTCGTCCTCTACATAGCAGGAATCCCATAAAGATACTTAGCCTTTACCCTTATAACTGATAATAAGGGCCCTTAGTAACATTGATCAAGTTCACCAACTGAACAAGCTGAAGTTTCTTGAACTTGATTCTACTATCTTGGAACTTTCTTGTTGTTTCTTTCTATCTTGTTTCAGTTCAGTATTCTTGCGTACATGAATAAGTGATACCGATACATTCTACGTTGAAGATGTTTTTATTTCTTAAACTCTATGAAAGTTTGGGAAATACTGGGGAAATATGCTTTAAAGTGCAAACTTAAGTTTAAAACTTTTAAAAGCAAAATTGTTGTCTTAAAAGTGCTTTCCTCAAAGATAATAGAAAATTTAGGATGCACATTGCTTTCTATAATAAATAGTTATTGTGCTCAAAAGAAGAAATAAGAAATTAAGGCGATACTCGGAAAAAATGTGCTGAAGCGAGATAGCAATGAGAAAACGACGCGCGCGGGAGCGAGACCGATTTTGCAGATTAGGCAAAAAAAACACAAAATCACTTCGTATTAAAAAACTACAGCGATTTAAAAAAATGCTTCTATACGATCCTCAATATTATTGGTGTCCACTAATTAAACCAATTTCCAATAGTGTAAGTAACCCCATTTAAGAATAATCTTCACTTTTCGTATTTTTTAGAGTTCTTTTCGAAAATAAAAAGTGTCGAGGAAAAATCATAAAATCGTGTTTTTATAACTATACGATTCTAGATAAAGGTATGAAGAAATATATATCTTATTACCAGATTTGTAACAACTGTAACCGTCCTATAGTTTTAAATCAAAAAGTCCATATTCTTCCGAGTAGCGCCTTAAGATAAGTTTATTTAATAAACATAACATAAAACACATTACCATTACTATGCTGGTTCTCATATTTAGCTGGTCTCATATTTGGCTATGTTACCTACTTACACAATGTGGACAATGCGACAATAAATTGCACTTATTCATAGTAGGTACTATTTTAAACTATCAGAAAATCTTGGTTTTTTTTTCTCAAACAATCTAAATAATACCAAAACATATACAAAAGTTTTTAGTAAAAAAAAAACAATTTCATGACAAGCTTTTTTGCTGACTGTACTTTGATATTGTATTGTCGTCTGAACCATACCTGTATACTCAATTTCAGCTCCATAGGACACTGGCAAGTGGGTCAAATTAAGCTTGCAAGATTTGTCCCCCACTAACTAACTAACTAACTAACATGGCAAGTTAATAAAAAGCTTGTAAAATACAACACCATTTGCGATACCATACAAAACGTCAGATTAATGTCAACGAGACGTTAGATTAGAAGACGGCGATGACATGTAATTTTGGCGCCCTTAAAAAAAGTTACAAATGAACGAATAGTTTAATTATTTTTTGTGACTAATAATAATATAATTTATTTCAGAAAACTGGCTCCAAATCCGTTCAGCCGTTTTGACGTGATTGAGTAACAAACGTACATCTAATAAACTTCATAAACTTTCACATTTATAATATACTAGCTTTCCGCCCGCGGCTTCGCCCGCGTGGACTACACGACGTTATGCCGCGGGAATGTGATATTTTTCCGGGATAAAAAGTAGCCTATGTTCCTCTCCAGGCTACCAAGTATCAGTGTACCAAATTTCAGCCAAATCTGTTCAGCCGTTTTGGCGTGATTGAGTAACAAACATCCAAACATCCAAACATCTAAACTTTCACATTTATAATATTAAGTAGGATAGTAGGAAGTAGGATTTCTTCTGTGCGTGTGTATGTTACTGAACTCCTCCTAAACGGCTAGACCGATTTTAATGAATTTTTGTGTCTTCATGTGGATTCG
This sequence comes from Crambus lathoniellus, assembly GCA_949710035.1. NCBI lineage: Eukaryota > Metazoa > Arthropoda > Insecta > Lepidoptera > Crambidae > Crambus > Crambus lathoniellus. Next base: position 4,952,457 of record OX453303.1, on the reverse strand, counting down.
AGAATGGTTTAGATTTACAGTCGGACCCGGTATGTGGCGTGCTGTCGATACGGCGGTATGAAGTTCAGCCGGATCAGCTAGTCTTTATATATTTCTAAATACCACAGGCGTTGGGCGACCGGCTTTTCAACGTTGATGTCGGAAGACTGGTGGAGGAGCATGCGTTGAGGACTGGACAGCCAACTTACCTGGGCCGCTTCAGCTACCGAGGAGAGAAGAGCCTTTCCAATGTCATGGCGGGCAATACGGAAAACTATGGTAAGTATGATCATCATCATCATCAGCCGAACGATCGCCATTGCGAGGCATAGGCCTCCCTTAAAGATCTCCACAGCGATTGGTCTAGCGCTGCTAGCATCCAGCGCACATCCCACGACCTTCGCCAGATTGTAGGCTTAGGCCTCCCCTAAAGATCTCCACAGCGATCGGTTCAGCGCTGCTAGTATCCAGCGGGCTTACCACGACCTTCGCCAGATTGTAGGCTTAGGCCTCCCGTAAAGATCTCTACAGCGATCGGTCCAGCGCTGCTAGCATCCAGCGGGCTTCCCACGACCTTCGCCAGATTGAAGGCTTAGGCCTCCCCTAAAGATCTCTACAGCGATCGGTCCAGCGCTGCTAGCATCCAGCGGGCTTCCCACGACATTCGCCAGATTGAAGGCTTAGGCAATGCCGCTGCGGTATGTAGGTCACCTGAGGCCACTAATGTGAACACTCGTCGCGGAGCGCAAAATGCTTCCATCAGCAGTTTTGAGTCTACGCATATGGATTCGTCACCGGCCGCCGCCGTAGCTAGTGATGCACCGCGCCCCGCCGCCCGCTCCTCCGCCCCGATGACGGAGACGTCACGCGTGAGTACGTCGACCCCTCAACGTGCTTACGCTGCTGTCACCGCTACCCCTACCAATAAACCCGCTCATCAACAACTTGACCGGGCTACAAAAGAGGGAAATAAACAACGATCGGTCTCCAAAGCTGTGCAACCAGCGCCGCGGAGACAGGATGCAGGATGCGATGATGACGGTTTCAAGAAAGTGGAAAGGAAGAAGAAGGCCTCTCGTCGTAACCTGTGCGGCACTGCCCCGACTGGACATAACCACCTGCTGCGGCCGGCTATCCCGACGACGCTGGTGTACGTGTCCCGCTTGCATTACTCCACAAAATCTGAAGACATTGTGGAGTACATGAGAGTGAAGACCAAGTTCAATCTGAGGGTCGAGCGGTTGGAGTCCCGCCACAATGTGAACTTCAACTCATTTGTGGTGAGGGTGCCGACCGATCATCTGTCGACCTTTATGAAAGAAGACTTTTGGCCGAAGGGTGTCCTGTTCCGCCGGTTTCGGGGTCGGCTACCGGACACTGCATTGCGCAACACGCCCGCCGCCTATACGTGTAAATAAATAATAATTATGTATAATATAAATATAATATGTATGTTTGTCTGTAAGGTATTTATTCTATGGGCCTGATTTTGTAAAATTTCATTGTGTTGCCTGAAATAAATGGTTTATTTATTTATTTATATTTATTAGGCCTCCCCTAAAGAGCTCTACAGCGATCGGTCCAGCGCTGCTAGCATCCAGCGGGCTTCCCACGACCTTCGCCAGATTGAAGGCTTAGGCCTCCCCTAAAGATCTCTACAGCGATCGGTCCAGCGCTGCTAGCATCCAGCGGGCTTCCCACGACCTTCGCCAGATTGAAGGCTTAGGCCTCCCCTAAAGATCTCTACAGCGATCGGTCCAGCGCTGCTAGCATCCAGCGGGCTTCCCACGACCTTCGCCAGATTGAAGGCTTAGGCCTCCCCTAAAGATCTCAACAGCGATCGGTCCAGCGCTGCTAGCCGCACCGGGTCAGCTAGTACTACAATAAAATCAAATCTAATTATTTAAAAAAACCCGACTGCAAAACAAGCTCCTCCTGTCACAGTCTGGTAAAAAAAATGACGAGCGCAGTTTCAACGCGAATTTCTAAAAAATATCTATTCAACGAGGAAAACGAAAATACCGCAATATTCGTTATGAATTATATAAGTAGATAGGTATTTCCCAGCAATGTGAATGAGGTGTTCACGCGCCAGTTTCATTTCATTAAATTCCTTGAAGGAGGCAAATACTTTTCGACATCCGACGGCAGACATTACAGCCAGCCGCGTTACCTACGACGAGCTAATTTTCCGCGACAATAACTTTCGGTCTGTTTTACCATAAATCTTGCTTTGTAAATAGATAGGTGCTCTGTAGCTTGGAACTTTCGTATAATCCTCTTTATTTGTACCTTCATCCCGAAGCCTAAACACATTTCGTGATACCATTACGATCGCTTTCAGTATGACAATCTATTGTGTATCCCCAAAGCCTGTAAATTGTATTGTTATGCCCTTACTATCGCTTTCGTTGTAATAATCTGTGGTCACTTATTATAATGGGTATCTTTCAATATAACAAAGAAAGTCGTTCATATGGATGAACAGTCAACACATCATAATAACGAAAAACTGTCGTTATGGTTGATCGAATTATTTTGTATGAAAACCAGCAGCGCCTCTTTCAGTCGCATAATGAACTGATATTCAATACATATTTGACAGCAACACTTTGACATCTGTTTAAGAACTATTCGATTACCTTAGCGATAGTTTTTCATGCTAGGGGGGTATGTAAAAGCCATGGAAGTATTGTAAAAGCATTCCGAAAATCGACAACTTTCTCCAACAGATTATATACCTAGACTAAGCGTCGGGCATGTTGAAGCTCATAGTCGATTGTACATAAGTGAGGCGCTGATTTTCTACTCTTGTATGAAATCAGTAGAAGAAACTGGCCACAAAAAGTGTCTACATCTTCGCAGGGAGGACTGATTTCATGTGTCACTGGGGGCTGGTATGGTATCCCACACAAGATACAAAAGTATCTACGTTTGTTTGAAATCAGTGGAAGTAATAGGACACAAAAAGTGTATATCTGCGCAGAGAGGACTGATTTCAAATTTCACTGGGGGGTGGTATCCCACACAAGACACAAAAGTGTCTACGTCTGCGCAGAGAGGACTGATTTCATATGTCACTGGGGGCTGGTATCCCACACAAGACACAAAAGTGTCTACGTCTACGCAGAGAGGACTGATTTCATATGTCACTGGGGGGTGGTATCCCACACAAGACACAAAAGTGTCTACGTCTACGCAGAGAGGACTGATTTCATATGTCACTGGGGGCTGGTATCCCACACAAGACACAAAAGTGTCTACGTCTACGCAGAGAGGACTGATTTCATATGTCACTGGGGGGTGGTATCCCACACAAGACACAAAAGTGTCTACGTCTACGCAGAGAGGACTGATTTCATATGTCACTGGGGGGTGGTATCCCACACAAGACACAAAAGTGTCTACGTCTACGCAGAGAGGACTGATTTCATATGTCACTGGGGGCTGGTATCCCACACAAGACACAAAAGTGTCTACGTCTACGCAGAGAGGACTGATTTCATATGTCACTGGGGGGTGGTATCCCACACAAGACACAAAAGTGTCTACGTCTACGCAGAGAGGACTGATTTCATATGTCACTGGGGGCTGGTATCCCACACAAGACACAAAAGTGTCTACGTCTACGCAGAGAGGACTGATTTCATATGTCACTGGGGGCTGGTATCCCACACAAGACACAAAAGTGTCTACGTCTACGCAGAGAGGACTGATTTCATATGTCACTGGGGGGTGGTATCCCACACAAGACACAAAAGTGTCTACGTCTACGCAGAGAGGACTGATTTCATATGTCACTGGGGGGTGGTATCCCACACAAGACACAAAAGTGTCTACGTCTGCGCAGAGAGGACTGATTTCATATGTCACTGGGGGCTGGTATCCCACACAAGACACAAAAGTGTCTACGTCTACGCAGAGAGGACTGATTTCATATGTCACTGGGGGGTGGTATCCCACACAAGACACAAAAGTGTCTACGTCTACGCAGAGAGGACTGATTTCATATGTCACTGGGGGGTGGTATCCCACACAAGACACAAAAGTGTCTACGTCTGCGCAGAGAGGACTGATTTCATATGTCACTGGGGGCTGGTATGGTATCCCACACAAGATGTTGTCAATACTTATAATTGTTATGTTTATAAGTTAAGAACCAAGTTTAAACATAATCAAATATTGTATTAGATATGAACATAATGTTAGTATTGCTAATAAATAAAATAAATTAAATAAATAAATAAATAAAGATACAAAAGTGTCTACGTTTGTTTGAAATCAGTGGAAGTAATAGGACACAAAAAGTGTATATCTGCGCAGAGAGGACTGATTTCAAATTTCACTGGGGGGTGGTATCCCACACAAGACACAAAAGTGTCTACGTCTGCGCAGAGAGGACTGATTTCATATGTCACTGGGGGCTGGTATGGTATCCCACACAAGATGTTGTCAATACTTATAATTGTTATGTTTATAAGTTAAGAACCAAGTTTAAACATAATCAAATATTGTATTAGATATGAACATAATGTTAGTATTGCTAATAAATAAAATAAATTAAATAAATAAATAAATAAAGATACAAAAGTGTCTACGTTTGTTTGAAATCAGTGGAAGTAATAGGACACAAAAAGTGTATATCTGCGCAGAGAGGACTGATTTCAAATTTCACTGGGGGGTGGTATCCCACACAAGACACAAAAGTGTCTACGTCTGCGCAGAGAGGACTGATTTCATATGTCACTGGGGGCTGGTATGGTATCCCACACAATATACAAAAGTGTCTACGTTTGTTTGAAATCAGTGGAAGTAATAGGACACAAAAAGTGTATATCTGCGCAGAGAGGCTGATTTCAAATTTCACTGGGGGGTGGTATCCCACACAAGACACAAAAGTGTCTACGTCTGCGCAGAGAGGACTGATTTCATATGTCACTGGGGGCTGGTATGGTATCCCACACAAGATACAAAAGTGTCTACGTTTGTTTGAAATCAGTGGAAATAATAGGACACAAAAAGTGTATATCTGCGCAGAGAGGACTGATTTCAAATTTCACTGGGGGGGTGGTATCCCAAACAAGACACAAAAGTGTCTACGTCTGCGCAGAGAGGACTGATTTCATATGTCACTGGGGGGTGGTATCCCACACAAGACACAAAAGTGTCTACGTCTGCGCAGAGTGGACTGATTTCATCTGTCACTGGGGGGTGGTATCCCACACAAGACACAAAAGTGTCTACGTCTGCGCAGAGAGGACTGATTTCATATGTCACTGGGGGGTGGTATCCCACACAAGACACAAAAGTGTCTACGTCTGCGCAGAGAGGACTGATTTCATATGTCACTGGGGGGTGGTATCCCACACAAGACACAAAAGTGTCTACGTCTGCGCAGAGAGGACTGATTTCATATGTCACTGGGGGGTGGTATCCCACACAAGACACAAAAGTGTCTACGTCTGCGCAGAGAGGACTGATTTCATATGTCACTGGGGGGTGGTATCCCACACAAGACACAAAAGTGTCTACGTCTGCGCAGAGAGGACTGATTTCATATGTCACTGGGGGCTGGTATCCCAAACAAGACACAAAAGTGTCTACTCTTGTATGAAATCAATGAAGTAACTGGACGTCTACGTCTGCGCAGAGAGGACTGATTTTATTTATGTCACTGGTGGTTGGTATGGTTTCTCACACGAGACACAAAAATGTCTAATCTTATATGAAACCAGTAAAGTAACGACACGAAAAGTGTCTATGTCTGTGCAGAGAGGACTGATTTCATATGTCACTGGTGGCTGATATCCCACACAAGACACAAAAGTTTGTTTGAAATCAGTGGAAGTAACTGGACTCAAAAAGTGTCTACGTCTGCGCAAAGAGGACTGATTTCACATTTCACTGGTGGCTGGTATCCCACACAAGACACAAAAATGTCGAATCTTGTATGAAATCAGTAAAGTAACTGGACATAAAAAGTGTCTATGTCTATGTCTGCGCAGAGAGGACTGATTTTATTTATGTCACTGGTGGTTGGTATGGTATCCCACACAAGACACAAAAATGTCTATTCTTGTATGAAACCAGTAAAGTAACTGGACACGAAAAGTGTCTATGTCTGTGCAGAGAGGACTGATTTCCTATGACATTGGTGGCTGATATCCCACACAAGACACAAAAGTGTCTACGTTTGTTTGAAATCAGTGGAAGTAACTGGACTCAAAAAGTGTCTACGTCTGCGCAAAGAGGACTGATTTCACATTTCAGTTGTGGCTGATATCCCACACAAGACACAAAAGTGTCTACGTTTGTTTGGAATCAGTGAAAGTGACTAGACACAAAAAGTGTCTACGTCTGCGCAGAGAGGTCTGATTTCACATTTCACTGGTGGCTGGTATCCCACACAAGACACAAAAATGTCTAATCTTGTATGAAATCAGTAAAGTAACTGGACACAAAAAGTGTCTATGTCTGCGCAGAGAGGACTGATTTCATATGTCACTGGTGGCTGATATCCCACACAGGTTTGCGAAGCTCCTTACAGTTTTATAAAGTTTACCTACTGTTATGAAGCATAGTGTGAATCTATCATATTGGCTGGCTGTGTGTTACCTGAATACGTAAATAAATTACCAATGGATTTTCTGAGCTTCGCTTCTAGAAAGCAACGTTGCGACTAAGGGTGGCACTAGCTATAAAATATTGAACTACTTACTTCTATTGTCGTGGTGTAACCGTTGGCAAATATATTGAGGAAAAGGTTAAATTCTCACCTCTCTACTGACTTAATAACGAAAGCAGTAGGATACATTTTCAATAAGGATTGTATAAACGGGCTATTTACCGAATTAACCCACATAAATTGGAGCCCTCAGTTTGATGTACGTTTATTGCTGAATGCTGCAGCCGTACACATTACTTTGATGAGTGATGATTTTTGCTGCGAGCGTGAGGCAAAGTGCTTTTTTTAATTTCTTACACCAACTTTTGAAATAATTAAGAAAAAAGAAATAGAGTGACAAGGATGAGACTTTTAAAATTAATATGAGCAAAAAGGATAGATAGATAGCTTTATGTCGATGGACATGAAATATAAAGCTTAAAAAATAAATACACGGATACCAAAGGTTCGAAATAAAGAGTATGGACAAAATGAGGTCGCATGCATGATATAAATATAAAATAAGAAAAATTAATGAATTCTAATAACAAATTATATAAATACGATTGTACTACTATTGCTTTTTATTAATCACGCAATATTTAAAATAAATAATATGAAGTGAACATTATATCGCTTACTAATATCACAGATAATATAATACTACTATATCATGTTTGGTTTTCATAAAAATTACATGCAGTGCAGTTTTTGAACGAATGCAAACAGTTACCTTCAACTTTACTCTTAATTAGAAAGAAGAAAAAGAAGAAGAAAGATTTTACCTATTAATTTTGTAATTTTGATGTTTTCTTTATTGTTAAATGTTGCCTTCAATGTTGTTTTTCTGACCTGTAACACTTTTCTCGCTGGTGAGGTGAAAAGTTGTATGTTTAACACGAGAGCAAAATTTTCTGATTTCTCGTGCCTTTAAATCACTCACTGTGCTCAGTAGTCTATATTTGAATCACGAGCGTAGCGACTGATTCAATTTTAGACTACTTCGCTAGTTCGTGATTTAAATTCAGCACTCGCAGCGAAAAATGATTTTGCTCTCTTGTATAACAAATAACTATTATGTTATCGTACTTAATACGAATCACTTTTCCTCATTATACAGTGAATAAAGATCGTTTTTATACGCTTATTACGTGAGAAAAGTCCCATTTTCGTGCTGGAGTGGTGAAAAGGTATTTTACAAAAAGTTGTTTTGGTAAAAAATAAAAAGGAATTTTACTGTTACATGTCACTTGACTACGTGTCCCTAAACGTTGTCATTTCCGAGAATACAAGATCGTAAATTACAATGCTTAGCCTAAACTCGTGGTAAAAAGTTCAACCTTTATTTGCCTATCTTTACCTTCCATGTAAGCATTTTTTTGTTTCCAAAACGAAATTTCTGCTCAAACTTTTTAATTACAAGGAAAATGTTCCGAATCAGATAAACAAAGCTATTTGCTTTTTTTTCTCTCATTGAACTGTAGCTTTTTCGAGACTTTTGTTCAACACAAATAATTGAACTAGGTATAAGCATAATTATAAAGGGATAGCGGCCGCCAGCGGTTTCACCCGCGTGGTTTCCGTTCCCGTGGGAATATCGGGATAAAAAGTACATATAAACCTTCCTCTTGAATCACTCTATCTATTAAAAAAACGCATCAAAATCCGTTGCGTAGTTTCAAAGATTTAAGCATACAAAGGGACATAGGGACAGAGAAAGCGACTTTGTTTTATACTATGTAGTGATGATGAAGAGGAACAACAATGATTAATGAATAGGTACAGTGTTTTTATCCACTTCACAGTGTTCGATTGAGCTGAAATTTTGCATCCGGTTTTGATTTGGATGACAGTACAATATTAAAACATAGACCATTTTACAGCATAGATGCTTGCCATGTAATGTAAGTAATTAATTGTTTATAAATAAATCTTTTGTATTTTTCAACGTAACCGAACGGAACGTATACAGTGGCTGTGGACACGGAACGACTTGTCTATACTAATATTATAAAGAGGAATTGATTGTTTGTTTGTTTGAATTAAATAGGCTCTGAAACTACCTACTGGATTGATTTAGAAAAATCTTTGGACATTAGAAAGCTACATTCTTCCCGAGTGACATAGGCTATATGTTATCCCGATATTCCCACGGGAACGGGTACCATGCGGGTAAAATTACTTATAAGCCTACCCTATGTTAACAATATTTTACCCCTAGTGTAAGTTTTTATGACAAGCAAACGCAAACTATTTCGATTCCGTATTTATGTCAATTTGTATGAAAAGTGTATTAGCGCCTCTAGCGGCGAGTAGCGCGCTTATATAGTTTTCATACAAATTGACATTAAGGTGTATCGATGAGCTCAGTGGCGCCGCCAATGGAAATAAATCAATTGCATTTTATTAAAGGCTTGGATTAAAAGTTTCAGTTATTTCGCGCAGGTGGAAGAGTGGAATGCATTTTATAAATATACTTTTGAGAACTCAAACTTACGCAATAAGTCGTAATTCTCAATAGTGCCAAAAGTGGCCACTTTTGACAATATCGAGATCTAAAACTTCGTGCTCATATTTAAGGCCATGAAAAAACAATTAAAAATTGCATTTTGCTCTTCTATTTGCGCGAAATAACCAAAACTTTTAATCCAAGCCTTTAATAAAATGCAATTGATTTATTTCCATTGGCGGCGCCACTGAGCTCATCGATACACCTTAATACGCATTCGAAATAGTTTGCGTTTGCTTGACATAAAAACTTACACTAGGGGTACTGATCATTGGTCGACAATGTGAACGCGCCATGCGCCATTACTATTCTAAAGTAATAGGTATAATTTACTTGCAGTATTTATTGCAAACAGAAACAAAACTTCATTAGTTTGATGAAATTAAAATATTTAGCTAACTACTAATTAAATAATAATGTATTTTTTACTTCGATCAACAATAGTACTAGATGAAGGCTCACGAACAAAATGAAAACTTTATATCGACAGACTGGCTTTTTTTAAACGGAGAAAAAAGGTTACGAATGTTACGATCTTACATTATAAAAAATATGTAGTTTAAAAAACTAAATAAAACACACTTTTATAGGAACAGATTAAAAAGTACAAAATAACCGTTTATTCAGTAACTGAAATTAAAAAGCGTGGTGCGCGTTGTCAATATTAAGTACCTACTTGAAATGCATGCTTTGCAAAAGGCGCACCACGCATTTTAATTTCAGTTACTGAATAAACGGTTATTTTGTACTTTTTAATCTGTTCCTATAAAAGTGTGTTTTATTTAGTTTTTTAAACTACATATTTATTTTTTACTTTTTAGTTTTATAAATGGCAAGTCATGTATGGATGGTAATGGATTTCACAGTCCATTCATGTGTCTGCCCACCCCGTAAACATTTTACTCAAAGGCGTAAGTGTATGTACTTATTGAGTTTTAAAAATTCAAGTGGAGTCTATACTTACCAGATGCGCGAGCCGAACCCTTACTTCCTTCCTGCTCCATCATCAGCCCCTTACCATCAAGTGTAGCCAATAGGTCTCATCAGAACGAAACAAATGAGCCCAAACTCGAGGGGTTTCCTAGTGGTCATTAAGGAGTGCCACTGACATCCTCCCTGCTCCATCATCAGACCATCGCACTACCAAGTGTAACGAATAGGTCTTATCAAAACGAAACAAATGAGCCCAAACTCGAGGAGTTTCCTATTGGTCATTAAGGAGTGTCACTGGCTTCCTTCCTGCTCCATCATCAGACCTTCACCACCAAGTGTAGCGAATAGGTCTCATCAGAACGAAAGAAATGAGCCAGAACTCGAGGTGTTTCCTCTTGGCCATTAAGGAGTGTCACTGGCTTCCTCCCTGCTCCATCATCAGTCCGTCACCACCAAGTGTAGCGAATAAGTCTCATCAGAACGAAACAACCGAGCCCAAACTCGAGGGGTTTCCTAGTGGTCATTAAGAAGTGCCGCTGGCTTTCTCCCTGCTCCATCATCAGACCCTCACCATTTAGTGTAGCGAATAGGTCTCATCAGAACAAAACAAATGAGCCTAAACTCGAGGGGTTTGCTAGCAGCCATTGAAGAGATCTATTGTCCACCTCTTGACTCCATCATCAGATCAGCTCGATGGTAGCAAATTATTGTATTGTCATCGGATTCATATAGACTTGCAAAGTTTTCAAATCAATACGACACTTAGAAGTATGTTTAAATTGAATTCCAAGATTTTCCTACATTGTGACTTAGTTACAAGTGAAGCTAATAAAAGTGTGGTAATAACAGGAAGCGTTTCAAGTTTGAAATACCTTAGTATTATTGAAACTGTCAAAATAATACTTATAATTATACTCTCAAGCATTGCGTTATAATGCTCTCAAGTGGGCGTAGGGCAGGCGTACCGGTTTTGGCCACTGTACCGGTTTTGGTCACTTTTCACTTTAAAGTTATATAAATAGGAATTAAAAAACTATTGCTTATATTTATTAATGGCGAATAAAAGATTGGACTTTTAGTTAATAATTACAGCACTTAGCTTTTTTTATGTAGTACGATATTTTAGAAATAAATGCCATGTTATGTTTCAAAGTTAACATTTTGTAAAATTCTTAAGCAAAATGTTAAGGGTAAAGGTTTTGTAAAATCATTTTTTTTTCTACAATAAAATTATTTTATGGTTATTTAATATTTTATATCACATTAGAATATGTTTCTTCTAGGTGGATAAAGTGTTGTTTTCTCACTGTTGTCATAAAAAGTTGGAAAACAATAAGTGGCCAAAAGTGGGGCTGGAAATTTTAGCATTGTGTCACCTTTGGCCACTTTGCCATTAGTATGAAGTTCCCAACTTTTCATAAAGTTATTTTTTTTAATAGACTCGCAACTCACTTTAAAATAACTTATGTTTGGGTTGTCCGCTGTCGCGGTAGCGGAGCGGAGCGAGTCAGCAATGCAGAGCGGGCTGTTTCTGCTTCGGAATCAATAGTATTGGTTAGGGCAACTTTTCACTTAAAAAGTATAAATATCCGTGCTTTATAGTAAAACGGTAGAGGAAGTGAAGTGAGCAACTTGAGTGGAGAAGCGGAGTTAGGAAGCCGTGCTTGCTTGCCCCGCTTGGCTCTCTCTCTCCGCTTCTCTGCTCGGTTTCCTCACTCCGCTCCTTTTTCATTCATCTGTTTAGTGTTTCATAAAACCCTTGTTTTGCAACCTCGCTCCGCTCCGCTTTATTATATGAAAAGTTACAAAATTTTGTATGTATGTGTACCTACTAGGTACACACGGCGGCATATCAGTTAACCTTGAGAACGCCTTTATGCCCTACGTAATAAAACCTGTTATCGCATTTCAACTTGATGTGCTGTCGAGTGTACTTTGGAATGAGTGTAAAAGAATAAGGTTTAAGTTATTAGCGGACTCCTTGGTACTTCAAGTGTCTCTTAAAGTTAAGCAACACTCACTTGAACTTGACGTCGATCGAATCGACGTGTTTCTGATATCAAAAATAGAAAAAACCTCGTGGTTGAGTGCCCCTTAAAGCTGAGTATCCCTTGAAATTAAGTAACACTCAACTGAACGTGACATCGACGTGTTTCTGATATCAAAGATAGAAGACCCTATCATGTTTAAGTGTCACTTAAATTTAAGTGCCCCTTAAAGTTAAGTGATGTGACACTCATATTAACGTGAAATCGGCGTGTTTTGATGTCAAAGATAGAAACCACCATAGTAGTTAAGTGACCCTTAAAGTTAAGTGACACTCATATTAACGTGTAATCAGCGTGTTTTGATGCCAAAGATAGAAACCACCAAAGTAGTTAGGTGTCCCTTAAAGTTAAGTGCCCCTTAAAGTTAAGTGACACTCATATTAACTTAATATCAGGATCCCTCATTGACTGATAAATAAATAAATAAATATTTTTCTAACAATGGCACTAATATCGCACATAGTAAATTTCTTAAGAAACTGTGTCTACGTGAACTTGATAACGGATAAATATATATTTATTTACTTTTTGTTTGTAAATACATACTTAATATACATAGAAAACACCCAGACCAAGACAAATATACATGTTCATGCACACAAATATTTGTCTTGTTCGGGAATCGAACCCGAGACCTCTGGCGCAGAAGGCAGGTAGTTTACCCCTGCGCCAAATCGGTCGTCGTAGATTGATTTGATAGGTTGATTTTAGAGGTGAAGACTACATAATGTTTAAATGTCCCTTAAAGTTATGTGTCCCTTAAAGTTAAGTGACACTTATCTTATCCAAACATGACTTCGACGTGTTTCTGATGTCAAAGGTTGAGGCACTATTGTTTTATTGCCCCATCTACCTAAATTAGCGGATTGAGGCTAGTGCCTACACTAGCCTCAATCTGCTAATTTTCTTCTAATCAAGTGATAAAGGTATACTTATAAAGTTGTGGTAAGAAGCTAGCTGGGATTGAAATACTATTTCATGTAGTGTTTTAGTCCAGAATTCGGATAAGATATCAATTAGGCTTAAAATCAAGTCATAATTAAGGTAATTTTATCAAAGTGGCCAAAACCAATGCAAACTGGGTGACCAAAACCAATGCAAAATGGCCAAAACCGGTGTATTTGGCCCCCTCCGAACATTATGTTTTATGGAAAAAAAACTATAAACTTTTTTAAACTTTGAAAGTTGTAACCTTAAAGTTCGATAAATTCTCTATAATTTTAGATATAAATTTTCTCTTAAATACTTAAGATCATTAAGCACTAAGCGTTTAAAAGTGAAAAAATCCTTAAAGTGGCCAAAACCGGTACGCCTGCCCTATAACGCTCGCCATATCTGTCACTCCAACTATGTATCTAGAACTAGAGTGCTCGTCAGATAAGTCTGCGCGCGGTAAAAATCGAATACTAATCTTTTCTATGACATAAGAACAAAAAAATGCACTGTAACTAGCGCCAAAAACGCGCCAGTCACGCGCAGAGTTATCTGACAAACACTTTAGGTGTTATTGTTGATCGAAGATTTTTTATTACAAAATAAGAATGTGCCATTAAAAATGCAACCTACAATTTGAAATAATAATTGAATTGGATTCACCCCGACCGACAGATGGTGCTTTGTGTTGCCATGCCCGTTATACGGTTTTAACGAGATTCAGATTACTTAGTATTAAATCTGAAAGGGATTTTGAGAACAGAAGGCATTTGGACTAAATAATATAAAATCTTTTACGGCTCGAAGCGAGGAAGATTTACGGCTGCGATAGGTTACCGTACATAAAGTATAGTGGACCGCTTTTTTGTTTATCTATTTAACTAAGTTACGAAAGTAAGGGGAAAAGAGATTCGTTTTTCTCTGCGAATGTGCACGAACGAACTACGGAATTTGTTTGTTGGAACTTAATTATGAAAAGTCATGGAACGATACCCCGGGTCATTAGTGCAGCTTGTGTTATGACTTATGATAAACAAATTTGAAATTCCGCGACCTCTTTTTACCACACTTTTATTAGCTTCACTTGTAACTAAGTCACAATGTAAGAAAATCTTGGAGTTCAATTTTAACCTACTTCTAAGTGTCGTATTGATTTGAAACTTTGCAAGTCTATATGAATCCGATGACAATACAATAATTTGCTGCCATCGAGCTGATCTGATGATGGAGTCAGGAGGTGGGCAATAGAACTCTTCAACGGCTGCTAGCAAACCCCTCGAGTTTAGGCTCATTTGTTTTATTCTAATGAGACCAATTCGCTACACTAAACTTGATGGTGAGGGTCTGATGATGGAGCAGGGTGGAAGCCAGTGGCACTCATTAATGACCAATACGAAACATTTCGAGTTCTGGCTCATTTGTTTCGTTCTGATGAGACCTATTTGCTACACTTGGTGGTGAGGGTCTGATGATGGAGCAGGAAGAAAGGCAGTGACACTCCTTAATGACCAATAGGAAACCCCTCGAGTTTGGGCTCATTTGTTTCGTTCAGATGAGACCTATTCGCTAACTTGTTGGTGAGGGTCTGATGATGGAGCTGGGATTAAGCTATTGGCACTCCTTAAAGACCACTAGGAAACCTTTTGAGTTTGGGCTCATTTGTTTCGTTCTGATGAGACCTATTCGCTACACTTGGGGGTGAGTGTTTGATGATGGAGCAGGGATCAAGCCAGTTGCACTCCTTAATGACCAATAGGAATCACCTCGAGTTCTGGCTCATTTGTTTCCTTCTGATGAGACCTTCTTGCTACCCTTGTTGGTGAAGGTCTGATGATGGAGCTGGAAGGAAACCAGTGGCACTCCTTAAATACCACTAGGAAACCTTTTGAGTTTGTGTTCATTTGTTTCGTTCTGATGAGACCTATTTGCTACACTTCGTGGTGAGGGTCTGATGATGGAGCAGGAAGGAAGCCAGTGGCACTCCTTAAAGACCACTAGGAAACATTTTGAGTTTGGGCTCATTTGTTTCGTTCTGATGAGGAGACCTATTCGCTTCACTTGGTGGTGAGGGTCTGATGATGGAGCAGGAAGGAAGCCAGTGGCAATCCATAATGACCAATAGGAAACACCTCGAGTTCTGGCTCATTTGTTTCGTTCTGATGAGATCTATTCGTTGCACTTGGTGGTGAGGGTCTGATGATGGAGCAGGGAGGAAGCCAGTGGCACTGTTTAATGACCACTAGGAAATCCCTCGAGCTTAGGCTCATTTGTTTCGTTTTGATGTGACCATTCGCTACACTTGGTGGTGAGGGTCTGATGATAGAGCAGGAAGGAAGTAGGGGTTCGGCTTGCGCATCCAGTAACTAATAGACTCCGCTTGAATTTGTAAGTCTAAATACATACAATCACGCCTTTGAGTTATAATGTTTACGGGGTGGGCAGACACATGAATGGACTGTGAAATCCATTACCATCCATCCATGGCTTGCCATTTATTAAACTAAAAAGTAAAAAATAAATATGTAGTTTAAAAAACTAAAACAACACACTTTTATAGAAACAGACCAAAAAGTACAAAATAAGCGTCTATTCAGTAACTGAAATTAAAAAGCGTGGTGCGCCCTTTGCAAAGCATGCATTTCAAGTACTTAATATAGACAACGCGCACCACGCTTTTTAATTTCAGTTACTGAATAGACGCTTATTCTGTACTTTTTGGTCTGTTTCTATAAAAGTGTGTTGTTTTAGTTTTTTAAACTACATATTTATTATTGTAAAATAAGCATTTCATTTGAGAAGATGTAGAGATGCGAGTTTAAAACATAGAATTCTGGTTCAGGGGTATTAATTATGTCGATATTATGTCCATATATGGGCATAATATGATCTGCAAATGTCAAATGATACCCATGCTCGCTCATAACCATATTTTTTGGCCGGTAACCCCCCTGGTATCCCTATTCCTATTCCTTTATTGCATCTTGTTGTAGGTATGGTGTTACATAATAGTATATTATGATACAAGTGAGCTAAGGTTGCTCATTATACACGAGGCTGTGGGTTGCAGCCCGAGCCGCAGGCGAGGGCGTAAATCAGCCGAGTGTCTAGTGAGTAAGTGGCTCACGAGTTTCATACGTACTTTTTCAACAAATTGCATTGTGAATGCATAAAAATAATATAAAATCTTTGTAGGGATAATTCTATTACGCAACTAGTACTGTAATATTATTATGCACGCGTGTGTTATAGTTCGGTTTATGGCCCTAAGATCGATGTAATAAGGCTCACTTTATGAGCAAGTGTGTTAAAAAAAATTTTAGGCACAAACAAGAACTCTGTTTGGCGTTTTAATGTCTCAAAAAATCGGCCAAGTGTGTCCACTCTCTCTGCGTCTGTAATCTGTGAAAAGTCGCTGTTCCTATATTTATGGCAAATTGTATGTTCTGTTATTTTGTTTGTATAAATTTTTTTTGATGTTACTGACTTTATTAGTGTAACGAGTTTATTAAACTTTAATGCTGATCTGAAATATTTGTATACCTAGCCCGCTCCGATACATCTGATGGCAACCTCACTTAAAGAACGAGTTTTGGACCTACAATTCTGTTTCTGCACGGGAATCAAAGAATCACATGACAAACTAGATTGAACACGGAGGAAGTCGCGGGCATCTCCTAGTAAATTCGAAAGGCATCTGCTATTTCAAACTTACGTACAGAGCGCTTCAAGTTCTCCTTCATCATGCGAACAGCCAAGGAATGGAATGCCCTTCCGGCGTCTGTGAGAACCTACAACCCAAACCTCTTCATAAATGCAAGTGAATAGACATCCATCTTAGACCTCATCTTTACCCTCGGGCCAGGTAGAGTTCAAGAGTAAGCCCATATAATATTAACGCCCGAATTCTCGAACGCAAATCATCTTTGGGAGCGACTCAAACATCATGGCATCTCTTTCATACGTTTGATATTTAAAGTGACAGGGCGATATTTGAGACGCTCCCAAAGATAAGTAGCGTACGAGTATTCGGGCGTAAGACAATTTGTTTTAAGTGTCTTAAGTACCAATTCCCATGTTCCCAGGAGTGTCCCACGCTGACGACATGACGACAATATTCCGACTGCCTGGACTCGAGATGAAGGGAGAGGCAGACGTCAGGATGCGCGAAATACTCATCAACGTCATATATACTTATGCTACTACGGGGTAAGTCTGAGTAAAGGCGTGTCTATAGGTACACATATTACAACTACAAGTATGCCTCACCCCCCGCGCTCGTGAGATAAAGCAACTGTATCCGACAAAACTACCTAATTACCTACATGTAGGTAGGTACATCTAGGTAGCAGTGGCGAAGGTTCTATAACGTGTTAATACTTTTAGTGGAACTGAGAAATAGTTTGTTCAGAATCGAGAGTAGAATCGATTCCACACATTTTGACAGTTTGACGACCGATTTGGCGCAGAGGTAGGCTACCCACCTTCTGCGCCAGTGGTCTCGGGTTCGATTCCCGAACAAGACAAATATTTGTCTGCATGAACATGTGTATTTGTCTTGGTCTGGGTGTTTTCTATGTATATTAAGTATGTATTTACAAACAAGAAGTATTTAAGTATATATTTATCCGTTATCAAGTTTTCCATGATACAGTTTCTTAATGAAATTAAAATGGGCTTAGGTAGATAATTGGTGTGAATGTAAGAAGTTATTTATTTATTTATTTTATTTATTTTTGATATGGGTAAATTAAAAAAAAATGTTTTCTTTTATTTTGCCGCTTCTAAAAATATTTGTGTCTAGGTTATGCATTCAATACGCGCGCGACCCGTCACGTGCTCTCTTACGTCATAGTAGAGCTTGAAATCTGTCAGAAAGTCACCTAAGAGCACGAATATCTTGGAAGTTGCTTTAAAAAAAATTCAATGGAATTCAATTTAATATAAAATAAATTAGTTGGGGTATATGGACTTTTCGGTTATTGCATTAACACGTTGTATACAAGCTGATTCCCATCAAAATCTTTAAGAACCTCACCCTATGCAGATCCTCTATGTCGATCATGGCCTGACTCACTTTCGTAGTTTCGTCATATTTCGATTTTGCAATTCCAAACGCAATTGTAAAATCGCAATACTCGTTGTTAAAACTTATGTGAAAATCGTCGCACAAGCATTAAATTCAATTTTACTTTTTTTTGTTACTTTTACGAGCAGAACGAAAAGTTAGTTAACGTCGAATGTTTTCAAGTGTGATGCTTCGACATACATTTCAAATATTGGTATTACATAAAATTTACTTAAACAAAATTGGAATTTCTACTACCGATATGGAATTGGTAGCAGTTAAATAAAAATATGAGGAAATGGAATGAAGCCTCATTTTACCATTCGTTTTCCTGCCAAGGAACGGAAATATCAAGTTGAATAATTGGAATAACCAAGCTCGACGATCTCGAAAACCTATTAAAATGTCCAATTACATAAAAGTTGAATGAAAATTAACAACAAACAGGAAGAAAATTATAATCAAATAGGACGAAAATTTTAGAAAAATAGGATGTAAATTGCAAACAAATAGAGAGTAAATTACAAACAAATATGAAGAAAATTACAAAAAAATAGGAAGACTATTTGTTTCACTATACCTAAGAATATAGAGGGGTTTATGGTGATGTAGGTTAGGGTCATATGACATGGGTGGGATGGGTGGCCAAATATTGACTGTCTCGATCTCGGAAGGCACGTTAAGCCATTTCTTTTAACATTTACCAATCTGCAAATGGGTTCTCATGAATAAAGTCCTTGTCCCCACCAGGGTGCCTACCATCAACTTTAGGACAGCGATTCAAAAATAGCGCGATGCAGAATAGGTTCCTAAAATGAATTGCTTTCTTTCGTACTACGACTAAATGAATTGCTAAATGTGAATGACCGAACGATTTGTGTCCTTATTTCTTCTACCCGTCTCTTTCACTCGATTCTGTCATGCCCGGAGAGTGAGAGGGACGGGTATAACCTGCAGGTGTCATGTCAGCTTGAAGACAGCTCAGCGGTTGTGAAATGTCATTGAATGATCACTGAATCGCTGTCATTGATATTAAGCTGTCGTGGTACGAATAAGCGAAGCAGTTCAGTTTAGCTCCTAAACAAAGCCGCAATAAGAGTTGATGGTAGGCACCCAGGTCTGTATCGGCCCAAAAAAACAAATTCTATGTTTGAGTGTTATAATCTATACAAAGTTATTTAGCGTTTTGCGGAAAGTGGAAAAGGTGACGAAGAAAATATTAAAAACTAGCTTTCCGTCCGCGGCTTCGCCCGCGTGGACTTCACGACGTTATCCCGCGGGAATATGATATTTTTCCGGATAAAAAGTAGCCTATGTTCCTCTCCAGGCTACTAAGTGTCTTTGTGCCAAATTTCAGCCAAATCCATTCAGCCGTTTTGGCGTGATTGAGTAACAAACATACAAACATCCAAACATCTTAACATCCAAACATCCAAACATCTTAACATCCAAACATCTAAACTTTCACATTTATAATATTAGTAGGATTAAGTATTAGAAAAAATCTACTCGTTTCACAAAAAGCTCCGATGGGACTCGAACCCAAGATCACTGAGTTACGGAGTCGTTAACAACTTTACAGCATTCGCCCGGACAGTAAAAGGTCGTGAGCTTGAGTCCCATCGGAGCTGGTTGTGAGACGGGTCGATTTTGTCTAAAACTTCGTTTTCAATATTTTTATAATAGAAATTGCATTGTGAATACGAAAAAATAAAAATACGGTGATGAAGATCTATACGGGTATGGCTAAAGAATATATTCAGGCGAAAGAAGCCGCAGGCGGCCGTTATTTTACAATTACTAGGCTTATCTTTGCAGAGTGACAGCGATCTCATATCACACGCCATTGCGGAATTTCATAAAGCGGTAATACACACGAGCTATGCGAAAATGCAATCGATATGGAACATGTAAACATCCCCTAGGCAATAGGCAATAGGCATTGGCATCCGCATCACAGGCATCTAACAGAATATCAGGCGTAAAATCCACCATTCAGGCGAGTTTCATGCTGCCTAAAACTTGATAGAATGACTTTTTACTCGACTTAAAAAAGGAGTTTATCAGTTCGACCTGTATGTATGCAATATAATTGGGAGTAGATAATGCTTGAGATAAGCGTTCAATTAATTTTACAAAGCACGTGCGCTCAATTTCTTAAATTTATGTAGGTGTTTCTTTGTCCACGAATTTCTCGAAAACTAAAAGTTATATGATAAGATGATTCTTTTTGATTTCAGGTGTATTGCAACTTAGTTTTTGAGATATGGGTGTCTCATGGTACACTAAAAATATTAAAGGAATAAAAATTAATTTGAAAAATTAAACCCCAAAAACGATTCTTACTTCTAAAAATAAAATGCGCTCCTTTTTCGTAGCGTTGAAATTTTCAAGTAGTACTTCGCCTTACGGGAGAGGCTCGGAACTTCGAGTGCCTGCCGAGATAAATTCGTCGGATTTGTTCATACAATTTTCAGATAAACATTTTATTTGTTCATCCTATGGGGACCCAATTCTCTGAACAGTATAATCAACATCAGCGTGTTTCTAAATGACAAAAACTGTAACAACTTGGTACAGTTCTTAACGTAGTACATAAACGTCGGGCCTTATTTTTTTTTATTTTATTAATAAACAAAAAGTAAGTTTACACCTAGTTTAACCAAAAATATTGCTTAGCAATATTACTTCTTACGTTTGACGTTCCAAAGCCTCATATTCCTAAGCAAACTTTTTTGTTAAACTACGAAAGTTACTCTTCGTTTATTAATAAGGGAGGTCAGGTTTAAGGGCCAGCGCAAAGAACGGATTTTTATAAATAAATATAAAACAATGAGAAAATGTCATAATTATTATTTCGTGAATTATCTAGACTTCTTATACATCAATAAGAAATAAAAAATTAAAAAATAAAAATTAAACAAAGTAATTTATAAGCATAATAAATTGGGTTAAATTTTATGGGTACGCAAACCCATCCCGCCATTTGCAATCATTGCGTGTTTACATTGCTGTCTTTATCTAATTACTAGCGGCCGCCCGCGGTTTCACCCGCGTGGTTCCCGTTCGTCGAGGGAATATCGGGTTAAAAAATATCCTATGTGTTATTCCAGCCGATAATCTATCTCTGTTGCAAATTTCATCAAGATCCGTTCAGTAGTTTTTAGACTTTATTAGAGTAACAAACATCCATACATCCATACTCACAAACTTTCGCATTTATAACATTAGTAGGATGTCAAAGTTTAGAATGGTTTAGAAGTTTGTTGCTCAATCACGCCAAAACGGCTGAACGGATTTAGCTGAAATCTGGGACACAGATACTTAGTAGTCTGGAGAGACACATAGGCTACTTTTTATCCCGGAAAAACATCACATTCCTGCGGGATAATGTCGTAAATGGGGCCCATACAATATTCAGTTTGTTTTCCTTTAGTTTTATGTTTGTTTCTGTTTTGTAGCCTGCTAATAAAAGTTCTTCGACTTTGTCCCTAAAGAAAGGCATTGTGGTCGTTTTCATGAAAGCTCAGACGTTCGTTGAATGTGTTCATGATGCGGTTCAGCGGGGCGCGCAGTCCAGCCAGCGTTAGTATTTACTTTGTCGGGGCAAAATAGTCTATGTGGATTCCCGAATACGATGCGATCTACTGGGAACTCTAAATTTAATAATTATTGGTTAAGTCATTACAAACATATTTGTTATGCAGTATATTAAATAGGCAATATACCTACCCATATCAAATAGTGTTAGCTACGTCAGCGTTTCACATGTAGCGGGTCGCGACCCGGCACCGGGCCACGAAAATAAAATGCCGGGTCGTAGCATTAACGTAAAAAAACATAGAGTATAAACAAAAATATGGGTTGCACTCCGGGAGTGCCGGCAGAAGTGAAAAGGGCTCCCTAGACGTTTTCACAAAAAAAGGAATGTGACAAAAAAAAAGAAAAAAATAATGGATTTAAGGCGATACTCGGAAAAAGTATGGACTTTTTGATATAAAACTATAGGACGGTTAGAGTAGTTACAAATCTGGTAATAAGATATATATTTCTTCATACCTTTATCTAGAATCGTATAGTTTCAGAAACACGATTTTATGATTTTGCCTCGACACTTTTTCTTTTCGAAAATACCTCTACAAAATACGAAATATCAAGATTATTCTTAAATAGGGTTACATATACTAATGAAAATTGGTTTAATTAGTGGACACCAATAATATTTAGGATCGTATAGAAGCATTTTTTTTAAATCGCTATAGTTTTTAATACGAAGTGATTTTGTGTTTTTTTGCGTAATCTGCAAAATCGGTCTCGCTCCCGCGCGCGTCCTTTTCTCATTGCTATCTCGCTTTAGCATAATTTTTCCGAGTATCGCCTTAAACCGAGTTCTTCTGGCTTAAATGCCGCCCGTTTTCTAACTGAGCTATTACGACTTTGGAAACGGTGGCGAAACTTGCCTTCGTATTCTAATGCCATTGTAACAGTTTTTCGATCAGGTGACGTGTCCGTCTTACGAAATTTCGATCTGACAGTCACGTGTCCTAACGCAAGTTTAACATGTTTTACCCATCACAAAAAGTGCACAAGGCCGCTAATGACGATTAGAGCAATCATTCGGATAGAAATATACTCGAGTTTTAGATTGTATATACTCGAGTTATGCTTGTTTGTCAAAAACTTCCCAGAGTACTTTATTAAAAATAAGGATCTTAACACAAATATACGCAACAGCAGACGAAACAAAATTGTTATACGGAAATGTAATCTGACATTATTCCAGAAAAATGTATTTTACATGGCCATTAAAATATTTAATAAGTTACCAATGAGTCTAGTAGATTTGCCCATTGAGCGAAGCTTATTAAAAAAATCGTTGTATCGCTGGCTTATGGATGAAAACGTTTACTCTGTTGAAGAATATCTGGAATATAAAGAGAATGTGTCGCATTTCACTACCTAATGGTTGACTTCTAATTGAAAACCAAACCTGAATTTTAATCTTATTGACATCATTGTAATTTGTTTACTTTTATTAATTATGAATTAAATTTAATTAGTATTATTGAACTGACATGAATGTATTATTAACTGACATAGTAAAAGTATAAGATTATTAATTAATTGATTAAGTTGTTAGATTATGACTATGCTAATATTTGCATGCCAACATGTATATGGTAGAAAACGATTGAATCAAATTAATATTGCAGACTATCGCAATATATAAGGTCCTTCTTTAATAGTGCACATAATTTTAAGGGGTCAATGTACTCACGCATACAAACAACTTTTACTATGGTAACAACATTGAAAACGCGAAAAAAAAACCAGCTGTTCCATAGAAAATTTTAAATCGAATATATCAAAATGTATGGAACAACTGATTTTTTTTTCGCGATTTCAATGTTGGTACTATAGTAAAAGTTGTTTGTATGCATGAGTACATTGACCCCTTAAAATTATGTGCACTATTTAAGAAGGACCTTATATGTACATTGTTTTCAGCAAGTAAAATAAATTTCATTTCATTTCATTTCAATTTCATTTCATTCATTTCATTTCATTTGAAAAAAGCACAGTTTCAGCTTGGCCACAACTAGAGCAGTTGTTGTTTTCTAGTATTAAGTCCAAGATTAACTCTATTACATAGTTGGTAGCAATGTACTCTATACACATTACATCTTAAATTACTCGTGAAACATCAAGAACAGCCACGACTTCGCAGTAAAACCACATGTTCTTTAGAAAATACAATGTCTAGCTCACAAAAATTAAGGTAACAGCTACCTGATTATCTATTCTAATATTATAAAGCTTAAGAGTTTGATTGTTTTTTTGGACGCGCTAATCTCAGAAACTACTGGACTGAATTGAAAAAATATTGTTGTTTCAAAAAAAAATTCAAAATTCAATATCGTTTATTCAATTTAGGTTTGTTCTCAGATCATATAATACTGGTTTGTTTAACAACACTTATGAACGTTAATGAAGCTACGCCATCGGTTCGCAAATCCTACGGCAGGAGACCTTGTAGCGAGAAGAACCGGCAAGAAACTCGCCAAGGGCTATTTTTTTCTCCCTGTTTTAACTTATACAGAGTCGTCAAATTTGAAAAATGACCTTCACATAATAGTAAGGTTACTTTCCATCACAATACAGAATACCGCTTAAATTAAGTACAATTTTGCTTATTACCTAAAACAGTAAACAATTTTCAACTAAACAAGGAATCAAATAGTTTAATGGACACACTAATCTTAATCTTATTCAAATTATATTATTGGATTAGTGAAAAAGAAACTGCAAGCTGCGCTGTATATTCAAATTTATAAGTATTAACAAATAAAAGGATTTTTTGAGTAAATAAAACAATTATTAGAAAAATTGCTGTTACTGTAAGACACGGATACCAAAATTATTATGAGACACACCAGCTCGCTCATAAATCAATATAATACTATTATAAACCATATCCCGAACACCTTTAACACAAGTAGACATGAGCAGACCCACCCCACTGGCAGCACCCGTTCACGAGCATGACGCATGAGCCAGCCATCGCTTCGCTCAACCATATTAAAGATAAAGATAAAGATAAAAGATAAAAATATTCTTTATTCACTTAGACATAATAAATATGTACTTATGAATCGACAATATTTTCCTACTTTAGGGAACGTAACGACCCGACTCACACGACACCACCGCAGGAATGTTTAACGAGAGCATGACATACTTAAGCTACCCGTGTTAAATGGCGAATAAAAAAAAACAAATGCGAAATACTAGAATGTAACACAATACAATAAAAAAATTAAATTAAATTATGACCAAGCCGTTTTGTCCTTTATGTAATCGTTAACAGTATAATATCCTTTTTAACGAGGCCATTTTTTATGTGCATCTTAAACTTTTCAATAGTCGTGTTGTGTGTTCAATAGTTGTTGTTCGCGCCGCGCTGCGAGCGGTGCGTTGTCATTGTCAAGGTCACGGGCGACACGCAATGCGCTCGGGCCGCGTGCAGACCAGTTTGCCGTAAGCAGCCGTGAGACAAGTTCGTGTGTTTCTGTAGCGACGTGCCGCGCAAGTTACCTACCCATATTGGGACCGAGATTTCGTTTTGCACCTACTAGGGCTCCGGTCGGGGTACGGACTTGTAACCCGTGTGTGTTCGCTTTGAAAAGCGCCGGGAAAGTTTTAGCTGCCTATTAGGGCATTGTGTAGTTAAGAGTGTTAGCTGTAAGAGTATCCCATCGGGGGTTGTGTGGAGATCGTTTTGCCCGGCGCGCGCCGGCGAGACAACGTTCAGCCCCCCTGGATTACGGACACTATTTTCTAGTAAGGTAGGACTAGTTTTAATTTACTTAATTTTGCATGAGAAACCTTCGTTTCAATAAACTGTGGAACACAGTAGATGTGGTCATCACAATTGTGCGTGATCATATTTTTGGTAGCAGAGCGTACCTAGTTGATATAATTAGTTAATTTTCATATTAAAATTAACTAGGTACATAAAATTTCATAGTAAAAATAAAATTATTTTTTTTTGTTAAAAAGGGTATTTCCGATCCGATTCCCGATCCGATCCGATTCCCGATCCGATCCGATCCGAGACGAGAAGTACTAAGAAATTGTTCTAGTAAATTCTCGAAGCGAATGTTTCTCACTTGGTGGATCCGATAATAGATAGACACTTATATAATTGTTGTCACATACTAGTGTTTTGATACGAGTTTACTCGCCTAGATGGTGTCCATCGTTCCAGCAGCGCCACGGTCTCCGATTTGCTTGAAAAAAATACACCATGCAGGCCAATTTTTTACCAGTCGGGAAAAAATACGATTGATTTTTTCCCCCCACTGGATCCGAGGATATAAGGGGATTTCTGTGGCGCTGCTGGAACGACGTCGTCCTGGCAGCGCCCCGCTATTTCTCATTAATTACAAAAGCTATAATAAATCTAATAAGACACATATTTTTTCCTTTTTTTTCCATTTCACATAAGCTAATGTCCACCTGTAAATGTCGACAGATTCAGGAGTAATCGTAGGTCACTTGGGGCGCTGCTGGGACGACGTCGTCCCAGCAGCGCCACGGCCGAATCTCAGCAATTCGATTTTTTTACTGAAAACAGTGTGCCTGTATATTTAGTTCCTTCATCATAGGGTACGGAAAAAATTGAATTTCTACATTTCATCATGGAATAATGATTTTATAGGCATCGAAAAATTATAACCTCAAAAAAAATTTTTTTTGCTCTAACGCCTTTAATTGATCTATTAAATAGCATTTGCGCATTCTTTTATCTTCCTATAAAGGGAAAAAAATAAACCACTCTCGCAGCATTAACTATTCCAGAGAAATCCTAGGTTTAGATTGTGTTCATACATTTAGGCATCGTTCCAGCAGCGCCACACCCAGTACAGCATGATCCAGGGCACCTGTCACCAAACTGAGCATTACTACTACCATAGCGAACACGGGAAAAAATCTGATAACGAGTATAACACAGCGAATTTCCGAGAAATAAGCCTTTGATTCAATATGCCATACAATTGGTACATTCGAGTAGAAAAGTTTTATTTAAATTCTTTTTAGTGCCACAAACTTGGGGGCTTTAAGCCCCCAGTACAGGCTGTCCGATCATGTTGGCCGACCATGATGGGCCATCGTGTACAGGGGCGGTTTGCGTGTGATTGCCGTCTGCGAGCAACGCAAACCGCCTCTGTACACGATGGCCCATCATGGTCGGCCAACATGATCGGCCATCCTGTACTGGGGGCTTCATACTTCATGTTTACCGGGCTTGTCAAGCATTGCATTGCATCATTGGGGCACAATATCGGTATCGCTATGCGGATCGCAGCTCAGCATTATTATGGTGCAAATAATGCAATGCAAGCAAAGTAATATCACAGTTTAAGCAATCTTTCTATACAGTTGGACGACGCCCTTGAAGTTGGGCGATGCCGACGCCTGTATAGGTATTTACGTAAGTACGTAAGGGTTGTCACTTTAAAATGTGACGGTGGACCTTTAACAACCCCGGGTAGGTACATTGGTATTGCGATATTAAATTAATAAAATAATTTAATAATGCAAATGCAAAGTCAAAAATATTAAAAAATTCAAGATGGCGGCCGACTTTTTTGTTTGTAGGCTGATTTCGATGAAACTCGGTTTTTGGTACTATTCTGACAAGAAAACAGCAACGCAATGTCAAAAAAATTAAAATCCAAGATGGCGGTCAACTTTTTAGTTTGTGGGCCGATTTCGATAAAACTCGATTTCTGCCCCCCTAGCATGACCAACAAAATGGGATATGATATGATAAGTTATCCGGTTTAACTGTCAAAAGACTATGGGTTTTGACGTTTGAATGTCGATAAGTCGCTTTATCATTCGATACATATCGCGTTTTGGGTGGTCATGCTAGGCTTAATGGTACTATTTTGACAAGAAAATAGCAACGCAATGTTAAAAATATAAAGAAATCCAAGATGGCGGCCAACTTTTTTGTTTGTAAGCCGATTTGTTTCTGGTACTATTTTGACAAGAAAACAGCAACGCAGTGTTAAAAAAAAAATCGAAGATGGCGGCCAACTTTTTTGTTTGCAGGCCGATTTCGATGAAACTCAGTTTCTGTTTCTATTTTGACAAGAAAACAGACACGCAATGTTAAAAATAGAAAGAAATCCAAGATGGTGGCCAACTTTTTTGTTTGTAAGCCGATTTTGATGAAACTTAGTTTCTGGTACCTATTTTGATAAGAAAACAGCAACGCAATGTTAAAAATATAAAAATTCAAGATGGCGGCCAAACTTTTTATTTGCTGGCCGATTTCGATGAAATTCAGTTTCTGGTACTATTTTGACAAGAAAACAGCAACGAAATGTTAAACATATTAAAAATCCAAGATGGCGTCCGACTTTTTTGTTTGTGGGCCGATTTTGATAAAACTCAGTTTCTGGTTCTATTTTGACAAGAAAACAGCAACGCAATGTTAAAAGTATTAAAAAATCCAAGATGGCGGCCAACTTTTTTGTTTGTGGGCCGTTTTTGATAAAACTCGGTTATTTATACTATTTTGACAAGAAAACCGTTCTTAACACAATGTAAAAAAATACAAATGGTCAAGATGGTGGCTGTTTTTTGTTTTTGTTTCTCTCTTTTCGCTTATTAAAATGTAACAGGTTTTTATTTGAAAGCTTGAGACAGAGTCAAGTATCATCATTATCATGTCAAGTAAAAGATTTAACTAATTATTAATTTGCTTTAACACAAGCACAGTAAATTACGACGTAACATCCTTCGTAATTTACTGTTTTTGACAGCTGTAAACCCTATTAAAAAAAAATAAAAAATAAGTACTTAAATAAAATAATAATTTATATTAAGTTACAGAGTTTAAAAAAAATAATGATTGTGACATGGGATGATTTTGATATATAGACGAAGGCGCTTCAAAGGTTAAGAAATATGAATCGGCTTATTTCCAATCTGAATATTTTTTTTAACAAAACTTCAACCCATTCAAACGTCAGGAGTAGATCAAATTTACCTTGCAAAATTTCATGGCAGACAGACAGACAGATACAATAATAGGTGAAACTAAATAAAACATATAATATATTTTATTTTGATACTTCTAAAATGCTTACCATAATTATTTATTTTATTTCGCAATACACCAAAATGTACCTGCCGCATTTTAATTTTGTTACAACCCTTCCGTAGTTACGGAAATACCTATACAGACGTCGGTATCGCCTAACTTCAAGGGCGTTGGCCTAAACAAAACATTGGTTATACTGTGGTAATTGTAACATTTATGTATATATAATTTAGCGTTGCTGTTGCCTTGTCAAAATAGTACCAAAAATCGAGTTTGATCTAAATCGGCTTACAAATTAAAAAGTTGGCTGCCACTTTGTTTTTTTTTATTTTTTTGACATTGCGTTGCTGTTTTCTTGTCAAAATAGAACCAGAAACTAAGTTTGATCAAAATCGGCTTACAAACAAAAAAGTTGGCCGCCATCTTGGATTTCTAATATTGCGTTGCTGTTTTCTTGTCAAAATAGAACCAGAAACTGAGTTTCATCGAAATCAGCCTGCAAACAAAAAAGTTGGCCGCCATCTTGGATTTTTTATACTTTTAACATTGCGTTGTTGTTTTCTTGTCAAAATAGTACCAGAAACTAAGTTTCATCAAAATCGGCTTACAAAAAAAAAGTTGGCCGCCATCTTGGTTTATTTTTATTTTTGACATTGCTTTGTTATTTTCTTGTCAAAATTGTACTAAAAACCAAGTTTCATCAAAATCGGCTCACAAACAAAAAAGTTGGCCGCCATCTTGGATTTTAAATATTTTTAACATTGCGTTGCTGTTTTCTTGTCAAAATAGTACCAGAAACTGAGTTTCATCGAAATCAGCCTGCAAACAAAAAAGTTGGCCGCCATCTTGGATTTTTTATACTTTTAACATTGCGTTGTTGTTTTCTTGTCAAAATAGTACCAGAAACTAAGTTTCATCAAAATCGGCTTACAAAAAAAAAGTTGGCCGCCATCTTGGTTTATTTTTATTTTTGACATTGCTTTGTTATTTTCTTGTCAAAATTGTACTAAAAACCAAGTTTCATCAAAATCAGCTCACAAACAAAAAAGTTGGCCGCCATCTTGGATTTTTAATATTTTTAACATTGCGTTGCTGTTTTCTTGTCAAAATAGTACCAGAAACTGAGTTTCATCGAAATCGGCCTGCTAACAAAAAAGTTGGCCGCCATTTTGGATTTTTAATATTTTTAACATTGCGTTGTTGTTTTCGTTTCAAAATAGTACTAGAAACAAAATTTCATCAAAATCGGCCTACCATAAAAAAGTTTGCCGCCATCTTGTTTTTTTTTATTTTTGACATTGTGTTGTTGTTTTCTTGTCAAAATTGTACTAAAAACCAAGTTTCATCAAAGTCCGCAAACAAAAATGTTGGCCGCCATCTTGGATTTTGGAAATTGCCTTTTTTTAATAAGCGAGATGAAGATTTGCACGCACTCACACTACATGTCGTATGCACCATAATAATAATTTAAAAAAAATTATAACGATAAAGACGTGATAGCCCTGGAAGACTTGTCCCGAGTTACTATGAACGGCGTTGTATGTAACTCGGGACAACCACTCCCCCGTCTCACCCCGCAAGCCCCGCACGATTGACCTGTCTAGACGTCTCCGTCGGCCTACTGTATGAAAAGTTAACTGTGGTAATATTAACGTAATAAAGACCGTACAAGCAAAAAAAAACGTTGGCCATTTGTTTCCACATGCCATAGAGAAAGGTTTACCTATGGAGTGTAGGATAGAAGCATGATAGAAGTGGATAAACCACATCATCCATCATAGCCTGATTACACCTACCGAGTAGAGTGGGGAGACAAGTACTCTCGGCTCGGCCGAATACTAGGTACATGTAAACACAGTACTCGGCCGAGCTCGGTACAACATTAACTCGGTCCCGTCAGATACTTTTGATTGGGTAATCGATACTTAGATTATTTGAGCCCCAAAAATAGTCTACAATACAATGGGTGATTTTCTGAAAGCTCGCTCACTAGATGGCGCTGTCCCACCTATGCAGTTAGAAGGAACGGAACGTTATAAATTTTACTTTGACGCGACTTTTGTTACGTAAAACGGAACGTCAGACAGATGTTATTTATTTACCTTAATCTTTAAATTTACCTATTTCGTTTCTGTTCCTCACAGTAGTACCTATCAGTACTTATTTAATTTATTTTAAGTTTCCTTTGGGTTTTTTAAAGTAAATAAATTAAATATGATTCATACCAAAGTATACCATGTACATACTTCGTTCAACGCCATCTAGTGAAGCATTTGGAAGCTTTTTTTTTTAAATAGCCTCAGAAAATTGCTCATTAATCGATTCGGAATCGATTATCCGGCAACAATCACTATATACCTACGTCGAATAATAAGAGCGATAAAAATTTAATTAACGGATTTATTTGAAAATGAAATTGTCTTAATTTTATGAGAACACAGAATCCTAAACTTATACTAGGCTCCTCAGAGTTATCTGATATGCAGTGTAGTCTCTTTAAATGATCTCGAAGATTTGTTAGGTACCTATGTTTCCACAAAGCTTTATTTTCTTTTTACAAGTTTTCTTTTACAAGTTTTGCACGTGGCCCCCAGTTCCCCCTCTCTTCTCAAAATGCGTCCAAATACGAAATTTACTTTTTAACAACGACAGATAAATAAATAAACGGCCCTAAATTACCGCCCAAATAACTCTACAATTCAAAGGTAACTGTACTGTCATTGTCATGTCACTATATGACACTACAGTCTGTAAAATTTGGCATGGCTGGAATAGCAGCTCATTTGTGCAAAGCAAAAAGATGTTTATGCTATTGGAATAAAGCTCAAGAAAAACCGCATCAGATATTTTTTATGACAATGTAGCTTACGCTAGAAAATTAGACTCTATTCCTTGTCAGGCTATGATGGATGATGTGGTTTACCCACTTCTATCATGCTTCTATCCTACACTCCATAGGTTAACCTTTCTCTATGGCATGTGGAAACAAATGGCCAACGTTTTTTTTGGCTCGTACGTTCTATATTACGTTAATATTACTTTGCTTGCATTGCATTATTTGCACCATAATGCTGAGCTGCGATCCGCATAGCGATACCGATATTGTGCCCCAATGATGCAATGCAATGCTTGACAAGCCCGGTAAACATGAAGTATGAAGCCCCCAGTACAGGATGGCCCATCATGGTCGGCCAACATGATCGGACAGCCTGTACTGGGGGCTTAAAGCCCCCAAGTTTGTGGCACTAAAAAGAATTTAAATAAAACTTTTCTACTCGAATGTACCAATTGTATGGCATATTGAATCAAAGGCTTATTTCTCGGAAATTCGCTGTGTTATACTCGTTATCAGATTTTTTCCCGTGTTCGCTATGGTAGTAGTAAATATTGGCATGCTCAGTTTGGTGACAGGTGCCCTGGATCATGCTGTACTGGGTGTGGCGCTGCTGGAACGATGCCTAAATGTATGAACACAATCTAAACCTAGGATTTCTCTGGAATAGTTAATGCTGCGAGAGTGGTTTATTTTTTTCCCTTTATAGGAAGATAAAAGAATGCGCAAATGCTATTTAATAGATCAATTAAAGGCGTTAGAGCAAAAAAAATTTTTTTTGAGGTTATAATTTTTCGATGCCTATAAAATCATTATTCCATGATGAAATGTAGAAATTCAATTTTTTCCGTACCCTATGATGAAGGAACTAAATATACAGGCACACTGTTTTCAGTAAAAAAATCGAATTGCTGAGATTCGGCCGTGGCGCTGCTGGGACGACGTCGTCCCAGCAGCGCCCCAAGTGACCTACGATTACTCCTGAATCTGTCGACATTTACAGGTGGACATTAGCTTATGTGAAATGGAAAAAAAAGGAAAAAATATGTGTCTTATTAGATTTATTATAGCTATTGTAATTAATGAGAAATAGCGGGGCGCTGCCAGGACGACGTCGTTCCAGCAGCGCCACAGAAATCCCCTTATATCCTCGGATCCAGTGGGGGGAAAAAATCAATCGTATTTTTTCCCGACTGGTAAAAAATTGGCCTGCATGGTGTATTTTTTTCAAGCAAATCGGAGACCGTGGCGCTGCTGGAACGATGGACACGCCTAGATGTGTATATTTTTTTTTTGTGTGTCCGGATTTATTTGACGAATAGTTTCGTTCGAAAGTGTTGTTTATTAGTACCACATACTAGTGTTTGTTCCGAGTCCGCTTGCCTAGTTAAAAAAAGTGGAACTAGTTTTAATTATTAGTAGTATTAAATTACGAGTATTATTATTAAAAATAGTTTTGTTTTCGTTTGTTGATAACGGTTTAGTAGTTGATTTGCGAGGTTGACTTGGCCCTGCCGTTATGCCATACCGTTAATCCTATACGTTTTGTTTATACCGTTATATTGTTAGCCCTTGAAATTGGTAAGTTGCTAATAATTTATGAAAATAGTAGGGTCCGTGTATGTCGTCCGAATTTTAATTGTGTTTTATATTATCGTGACGCGACCTATTTCTATTGTTTTTTTTTGTTGATGTTTGCCACTTTTATATTTCTTTGTTTGCTTTGTTTATTAAACGGATTATAAATGGCTCCTACGAATCCGACCGCCGTATCCAGGGCTGGCATCCAAGGAGCTTTGCGTTGGCTTGCTTGTGCGGTCACATTAATAGACCGAGCCGACCGGGTAGGCGCGTTGCTAGCTCGGTATGGCGGGCTGGCAGCTCGGCTGCAAGACCTGGAGCGCCACGCCATGGAGTGTCGCGCGCATTATTTGGAGAACCCCCCAGCTGATGATGCCGTGTCGGAACAGCTGGAGCAGGATGTAGCCCAGGCCTATGAGCTGGCTGACCAGTTCACGGAGGCGGCTGAGAGGGCCCTGGCTGTTCGGAAGGGGGAGCCGGTTTTGAGCGGGGAGGTCAAACCTACCCCGACGGCGTTGCTAGGCCGATTGCCTACATTGGAGATTCCCACTTTTAATGGGGATCTGTCAGCCTGGATGGGCTTCATTAACCTGTTTGACAGCCTAGTGGATTCACGACGGGACTTATCCCCTAGTGAGAAGTTGGCCTATTTGCGCTCCTCCCTGCGAGGAGAGGCCAGCGCGGTGATCCAGCACCTGCTCATCAGTGACGACAACTACCAGGTGGCTCGCCAGCTTCTGGTTAGCAGGTACCAGAATGTCCGGTTACTGGCGGACACCCACGTGGCCACGATTTTGGCCCTCCCGCGAATCACGCGGGTACACCTGTTATGGAGGGAGTTGCTGAACCCGCTACTGTCAGCGGTCAACTCCCTAAGGCGATTGGACCTGCCGGTGGATCAGTGGTCCTTTATACTGCTGCACATAGTCCTCGCCAAATTGCCCGCTGAAATGAAGGGGCGTTTCGAGCAGAGGTACGGAGGCGACAGCGCCTCGTATCTCCCGCCCTTCGCGGACCTCCTTCGTTTTTTGGAGGACGAATGTAAGGTTTATAGAATATTTATTCTCATAAAAGACTTACATGTCACTTACTTGAGAACCAAAAATAAACATACAGTCATACTTTGTGAACATACATTGTAAATATGAATAGTGCTAAATTATATAATCCAAAACTTCTATATTATAGAACTCCAAAAGATGTTCTCTAATTAGTAGCATCCGATAATATATGCTCCTTAAGTTTTGCTTTAAATACCTCGATAGTATCAGCCTCTTTAATAGTAGATGGAAGTTTGTTAAAGAGCTGCGCCCCCACAAAAGTAATAGCCCGTTTTCCATAATTGGTACGAATTTTAGGTAAGACAAGATGAGACGGTCTGCGTGTGCTTCTTTTATTAATTTGTGTTACTTGTTTAAATTTGATGTTTGTGTGTAAGATTTTATGAATAATTATTAAAATACAAGTGCAGTATTGAAATAATTGTTTAACGTTCATAAGTCCGGTGTCTTCAAAAATGGTTTCAGTTCTTGTAAGATACGAATAGTGAAATAGTCTTTTTATAAGTTTATTTTGGGACACTTGTAGTTGAGCTAATTTTGTTTTAGACGCGTTACCCCAAATTTCAATTAGGTATAAGAGATGGGACTTGACCAAGGAGTTATAGATCAGTAGCCGGACTTGACGAGGGAGACATCGGACGATATTTTTTAGAGATCAATGTAGGGTGACGGACCACCTGGAGCCCGCCCCGGTTCCAGGTGTTGGTCGTATGGTGGCGGCGAGGGAACAGCCCCGTCGCCCGACCAATCGCTATGCTGCCTTCCAGCAGTCCCCTCCCCCCGCACCGAGTGAGCGGTGCAGGTATTGCAGGGGAGATAGGCACGTGGTGCACGAATGTGCCAAATTTAGAGGCCTCCGCCCAGAGGGACGGAGGGCCGTTGCGAAACAGCGCCAATGGTGCTATAGGTGTTTGGGGGGACACATGCAGTCGGCGTGTCTCCAGACCGAGGATTGTCGTCTTTGCGGAGGGAGGCATCACCCCCTCCTTTGTTTGGACCGCAAGGACGCCGGGAGCGACCGGGGTTCGAATTCCTCGCGCACGGGCGGGGGCCCGGCAGCCCGGAACCGGTCCCCTAGAGATTCGGCGGGGCTTAGCCCCCCCGTTCAGTCCCCCCCGGAGAGGGGGAACTATAGGAGAGACGCCCCCGCCACGGGCGGGGGTAGGGGGGTACCACAAGAGTACGCCACGGTGGCGATGGGCACGGGCCCTATTTGCTACTCCCCCCCCCTAATGGAGAGGCCTCGATTGGGGTACTATGTACCGAGGCACGCCCCACACGGGTATTACCCTGCACCTAGGAGTGCTGTTGGTCGGGGCCAGTATGTACCCGATTGGGACCCGCTCGCCCGGTACGAGCGTCCCACATTTGGCGCGCCGACTCAGGCGCGAGGGGGACAAGTACCCCCCCAAAATTTTTAATGGCGCCCCTGTCGGACCCAACCACCCCTCCGGAGCTTGTGCTGTTGCCAACAGCCTCCGTGAATGTTTGGGGACCTAAGGGCAATGTTGTCACGGTGCGTGCCCTTTTGGACTCAGGTGCCCAGGGGTGCATAATGTCCAGGTGGCTTGTCCGACAGCTGGGTCTTTTGCTTGTGCCGCATCACGAAGCGGTACGGGGGGTGGGAGACTCGCGGATCCCTGATCCGATTGGTCGAGTTGAGTTCTCCTTCTCCCCCCACTTTGCGCCAAGTCCGAAGATCGGTGCTTCGGCGATAGTTTTTGATAAGGTGGTTGGACCACTCCCGCAAGTGCGAGTGACGCCATCCACGATTGAGCTGACGTCTGGACTGGCTTTGGCTGATCCTTCCTTCCACCGACCGGGCCCAATACACTTGTTGATTGGTGCGGATGTCCTCGGTCGTGTACTGTGTGGAAGCAAGCGAGTTTTGCAGACAGCCGATCTTGTCGCCTTGTCCTCGTCGCTGGGTCATGTGGTGATGGGAAAGGTACCACAGACACCAGAGACCCCGTCGGTAGACCGCCAGACCATTGTCGGTTCTACTTTGTCCGACGTTCTCCAAAAGTTTTGGGAGGTGGAGGAACCTCCCACTGCCAAGCGGTTGGATCCGTTAGCGGAGGAGTGCGAATTGTTCTACCAGAACAACACTGGGCGCCTCCTCTCGGGTCGCTTGATTACCCGCTTGCCCTTCTTGGCGGTTCGCCCTCCTTTAGGGAGCTCCCGACCGATGGCCGAGAAGAGATTGTTGTCCATGGAGCGTAGGATGGCCAGGGATCCCGCATTCAAGGAGAAGTATATAGACTTCATGCGGGAGTATTTGGACCTTGGGCACATGTCCATCTCGCAGTTGGACTGGCGTAATGTGGAACATTACTTCCTGCCACACCACGCTGTTTTGAAGACTTCCAATGGGAAGATCCGCGTGGTCTTTGATGGTTCAGCGCCCACGTCAACCGGAGTGTCGTTGAATCAGTGTCTGCATGCGGGGCCGAAGTTGCATCACGATGTCTGTGATGTTTTGACCAACTTCCGCCGGCACGCTGTCGTCTTTGTGGCCGATATCCGCATGATGTTCAGACAGACCGTGATTCACCCGGAGGATAGACGATACCAGCTCATCCTTTGGCGTGAGGATCCCCAGGATCCGATGTTGGCTTACGAGCTGAACACCAACACTTATGGTTTGCGGTCGAGCCCCTTTGTGGCGATCCGTTCGCTTTTGGAGCTCGCAGAGCGCGAACGGCTACGCTATCCCCGGGCATCTGCTCTTATTGAGGGGGGGGCCTTATTTGTCGACGATATCTGCACGGGGGCCTCGAGCTTAGATGAGGCTCTCGTCTTACGTGATGAGCTGATTGCGCTCTTGAGGGCTGGTGGCTATGAGTTGCGGAAATGGCTGTCTAACTCACCGGACCTATTGGCAGATTTGCCTAAGGACCACCAGCAAGAGCCGCTCCTCTTTGAAAATCCGGAGACTCCAGACATGCTGTCTGTTTTGGGAGTCCAGTATCGACCAGTCCCGGATTTGTTCACATATAGATTGGAACTGCCAGACCCAAAGGTCTGGACTAAACGCACGGTGCTGTCTACTGTAGCCCGTACCTTTGATCCGAACGGTTGGCTCAGCCCTGTAGTGTTTTCGATGAAGTGCTTCCTACAGGAGCTCTGGGCTGCGGAATTGTCATGGGATGAGCCCCTCTCTGGTAGCCTCCTACGAGAGTGGGTGAGGTTCGTGTCATCCCTACCCGACGTCAATCGGGTTTGTATACCGAGGCAAATGCTGCCTTCGGGAAAGTTTAAAGCCTCCCTGCACGGCTTTTGTGACGCGTCCGAAAGCGGATACGCGGCAGCCGTTTACATCCGAACGGTGGATGCAGCAGGCGTTGTCGCCGTACACTTAGTTACGGCCAAGAGTAAGGTCGCCCCCCTTCGGACTAGGCTAACCATTCCGAAGTTGGAGTTGTCCGGCGCCACTCTCTTAGTACGGCTACTCAATCATGTTGCCGACACCTTGGGAAACGGTGTCGACTTGGAGTCGATATTTGCGTGGTCTGACAGCCAGGTCGTCCTTTGTTGGCTGAAGAGTTCAGTCCACACCCTTGAGGTTTTTGTGGCCAACCGGGTCTCACAAATTCAGGCTTCAAAGGCCCCGTTGATTTGGCGCCACGTACCGGGCGAACTGAACCCCGCAGATTGTGCCTCCCGCGGCTGCGAGGCGCCTGAGTTAGTGGACCACCACCTATGGTGGAGTCCATCATGGTTGTTACGGCCTGAGCGCTCATGGCCTGCCACCCCGGCTGTGGCCAGAGTCCCAGACCTAGGCATGCGTGTTCACGCCGTGCAGACGGTGGCGGCTCCGCAGATGGAGTTTTTGTTAGACCGCTACAGTTCTCTTGATAAGTTGCTCGGCGTGACTGCTTGGATGAGGCGCTTTGTGCGAAATTGTCGCCAGCCTCAGGAGAAATTGTTGTCTCCGGTCCTCGCCCCACAAGAGCGGCAAGACGCTCTGTTGCATTGGTTGCGAGTGACGCAACAGCGAGAGTTTGAACCGGAGCTGAAAGCCCTGCGCTCAAGTAAGCCCAAGTTGAAGGGACCCTTGGTGCGGTTGAATCCCTTCTTGGACAGTACCGGATTGCTGCGTGTCGGAGGTAGGCTCAGACATGCCAACCTGCCGTACGGATCACGCCACCCTTTGTTGCTCCCCAAGGATGGACCGTTAGTTAGACTGTTGATTACAGACCGACATGTAAAGAATGCTCATGCCGGTTGTAATGCTTTGACCGCGCTCCTCCAACGAGAGTTCTGGATTTTGTCAGCGCGGAGAATAATCCGATCCGTTATTTTTCGTTGTCTCCCGTGTTATCGTTTGCGCGCCGATACGATGCAGCCCCAGATGGGTGATTTGCCTGCCGATCGAGTGAACGAATCGATGCCCTTCTCAGGAGTTGGAACGGATTTTGCGGGGCCATTTACCGTTAAGACATCGCGGCTTCGTAATGCTAGAACGGAAAAGGCTTACTTGTGTGTATTTGTTTGTTTGGCCACTAAAGCGGTCCACCTGGAGGTGGTTAGTGCCCTCACCACAGAAGCCTTTGTAGCCACGTTGAATCGTTTTGTGTCTCGCCGCGGAATGCCGTCGTTAATCAGGTCCGATTGTGGAACCAATTTCAAGGGCACCGATAGGTATTTAAAGGAAGTTTGTGAATTTTTGGATAGGAATAATTTTGAGATCGGATCCACACTCTCTCGCAGAGGGGTACGATGGCAGTACTCCCCGCCATCCTGCCCCCACTGGGGAGGGATTTTTGAAGCAACTGTAAAGGCCGCTAAAACTCACCTTCGTCGCGTTATTGGGGAGACGGTCCTCACGTTTGAGGAACTCGCGACCGTATTTTGTAAGGTTGAGGCGGTCCTCAACTCGCGTCCGTTGTGTCCGTTGTCTTCGGACGCGAATGATTTAGAGGCCCTTACGCCGGGCCATTTTTTGATTGGCAGACCGCTTAACGCCTTGCCGGAATATCCTTATTCCGAAGTGGCCTCCGGACGGCTCTCGCGATTTGAATTGCTCCAGCAGCTTACGCAGAGTTTTTGGCGCCGTTGGCATCTGGAGTATTTGCACATTTTGCAGCAACGCGTTAAGTGGTCGGATAGGACGACCCCACCCAAGACAGGAGACCTCGTGTTGGTAAAGGATCCAAACCTGCCGCCCCTCCGCTGGCGTTTAGGACGCATTGTTCAGCTTCATCCGGGGTCGGATGGTGTGCCCAGGTTTGCCGAGGTCCTGGTGGGGGACTCTGTTTTGAAGCGAGCGATCGCTACCCTCTCTCGCCTGCCCTTAGATTGAGTTGGCGGACAGTTTGCTACTGTCCGGGACGGGGGGATGTTCGCGCCGCGCTGCGAGCGGTGCGTTGTCATTGTCAAGGTCACGGGCGACACGCAATGCGCTCGGGCCGCGTGCAGACCAGTTTGCCGTAAGCAGCCGTGAGACAAGTTCGTGTGTTTCTGTAGCGACGTGCCGCGCAAGTTACCTACCCATATTGGGACCGAGATTTCGTTTTGCACCTACTAGGGCTCCGGTCGGGGTACGGACTTGTAACCCGTGTGTGTTCGCTTTGAAAAGCGCCGGGAAAGTTTTAGCTGCCTATTAGGGCATTGTGTAGTTAAGAGTGTTAGCTGTAAGAGTATCCCATCGGGGGTTGTGTGGAGATCGTTTTGCCCGGCGCGCGC
This sequence comes from Crambus lathoniellus, assembly GCA_949710035.1. Lineage (NCBI taxonomy): Eukaryota > Metazoa > Arthropoda > Insecta > Lepidoptera > Crambidae > Crambus > Crambus lathoniellus. The sequence continues at coordinate 4,912,545 of OX453303.1, read as the reverse complement.
CGGCGAGACAACGTTCAGCCCCCCTGGATTACGGACACTATTTTCTAGTAAGGTAGGACTAGTTTTAATTTACTTAATTTTGCATGAGAAACCTTCGTTTCAATAAACTGTGGAACACAGTAGATGTGGTCATCACAATTGTGCGTGATCAGTTGTGTTGGATAGTCCATTTATGGGGGAAGGCTATAAAGGCTGTTCTTTATAAAGCTCCTGTGACTAGCCCGATAATTTTTTTTTACTATTAATTGTTGACCATGAAGTTTATCGGCCCATTAAAAACGTGAAGATAAATCACCAAAATCACCATCAGCCATTTAATGTCCCCACTGCTGGGGCACTGGGCTTCCTTATATAGATGTATAAGGAGAATGGGCCATGACCCACCACGCGGGCCCAATGCGGGTTGGTGGGTATTTACCACTGTAAATGCAGCCCGGACCAACGGTTTAACGTGCTTTCCGCACGGAGGAGCTGGAGATGAAAAGATTTTGGTCACCCATCCCGTGCGCAACCATTGCCAAAGTTGCTTAACCTCAACTATCGCAGGCCGAGCGCGCTAAGCACTGCGCCACGGGCTCCTCAACATAAAGTGAGTATATCTGCTATAATTCAGTTTTCATAATATAGAAGAAAGAAGACGAAGAAAGCGTTTATTTGACACCATAAAATTACAACTAAAAAACGTTTAAAAAAAAAAGTAACCGCCTTCAAAAATAATCTTCAAACTAAATTAACAAATACTAAAACACGAAAAAATTATTCGAATTTTTAATTCAAAGGAGGAAAATGCTTGACTTTTTCTAACTTATCTTGGTACTTACTGAACTGTTTGAAGTCGGTGCCAAGCCAAAAAAGAATAAGAACGAATTATATTGAGTGAAATAAAAGATGATAATATGAGTGGAAGATAGCAGAAGATAGAAGATAGATTTCAAAAAAAAAAATCCAAATCGGTTCATTAACTAAAAAGTTCTGAGGTAAAACAAATAAAAAATTAAAAAATATACAGTCGACTTGATAACCTCCTCCTTGTTTTGAAGTCGGTTAAAAATTCAATACAATCAATAATAATAAATTACGGTACTAAGGTCCGGTTGCTCGAAGCTTGGTTAGGGTTAAATTATGGTTAAAGTAAAATTAACCGGCGGTCAAATTTAAAAAGCGTTGTTGAAGCAGCGGTTACTTTAACGAGCAGTCAAATTACAGATTTAACGGCGGTCAAAATAACCGACAGGGTGTGGGTGGTTTAAATTTTGACATTAGTAATTAAGGGAAGGTTAATAAAATAGTACAGACAACACTATTAACCCTAAGATAACCAACGTATTTTTCTTTTACCGATGTCAAAATTGACATCAGTAAAATTTTAACTTTTGTCAATTTTGACAAAAGTTAAATGTACGAGCAACCGGACCTTATAGGTACAATTAAGACAGCTATATGTCACAACGTAAAGCCGTGACGCTGATTTTCAGTGTACAGTCGGCCAAATATGTGGTCTACCACCGTAAGGGTGAAGTTCGTTTGTTCGTCAACTAACAACAAGGTTGATTTTCCTTTGCTTGAATTTTATGACACTTCGCGAATTCGTTTTTCGAATTTCGAATCGTCGAATATTGATTCTCATCAACAACATACAAATTTCTTTATTTTAATATTGCGGTATAAGGGCGGTTACAAACTGGCGTTTTTTTCTGCGCGTATACGGTCGTTACGGCATACGCGCTTTCACGCGGCGAGACACAATACGGACTTCAAAAAACTGAACGCGCGTAAACGGGCATATTTCGGCGTGTTCGCTCGAACCTTGCGCTTGATTAGCGTATGGTTCGCGCTCGAGCATACAAGCACGTCAACGCTCGTACGAGTCGCGCGTGTGGCAAAAGGCGCGCCTACATTGCGCTTCCGAAAACGAGCTTATACGCGCGTATAAAACGCTAATCTGTAACCGCCCTAATGTTCCTTGGGAAAGTTGTTCAGTTATCGATAATGAATTACCAATTTCAGTATTTAGGGGTATTTTTGCTTAATTAACCGATCGACTAAAAAACATTTTAGGGTAAGATTGGTTAGTGAGGAGGCCTACGTTTAGCAGTGGACATTCATTTATGCAAGGTGTAAACCAGGCGACTAAAAATTACTAGGTGAGCGACTTAGTCGCCAATCTAACCTAACCTAAACCTATTTTTCCGCTGCTCACTTAGTATTTTTAGTCGCTCAACCTAGTAATTTTTAGTCGCCTGGTTTGACACCTTGCATAAATGGATGTCTACTGCTAAACGTAGGCCTCGCCCAATGATATCCACTTTGCTCGATTAGAAAAGGACGGGACAAGGGTTGTAAGTTGTAACAAGAAGCGGTAGGTAGTGAAAATGCTAATTATTTGGTTGATAAAAATATTATTTTTCACATGTAATAAGTCACTTAAAAAAAATTAAATGTTTAAATCTTGTGTAGCCGCCATCTGGCTCTATGACTTCTCGGAGTCGGTCCCTCATTGAGCCCACCAGCCTCGAACAGATGTCAGACTCACGGGTTTCCTCCCATACCTCATTGCAGTGCCCTTGCAGTGCTTCTGCTGTTCTTTAGTTGCGGTTCCATCATCTCTGAACCATAAGACACATTTAATTCTCTAGAAATCTCACTAATATTGAATCCTTCATTGTGAAGTGCGATTATTTGAGCTCTCTCGGCTATGGATAAATTTCGAGGCATTTTGTAGTAAAATAATGAATTTAGTTTAGGAAAATACCTGTGACATTAATTTGTCAGTGATATATGTTCTTTTCCAGTGAAAGAGTTTTCTACTTTAAAAACCTCCTTAGTTCTGTAGTTTATGAAAAACTGTGAGGGTTGATTGTTGTTGCAAATTATGATCTAATGCATAGGTCACAAAGGCGATAATAACTTGCTCTATGATTTCATGTCAGTTTTCTCAGTTAGCAAACAATTTTAAAGATTCGTCTTTAGCGATATTTTGTTGACACGGGAACTATTGTCAAAACTGGTAGACCACTTTCTTGGCCGGCTGTACAACAAGCAACATCGTACTCGCGGAATCAGGTTAAATCGCGTTTTGATCTCCGGCTTCATATTTGCCCAGCCCATCTTTTTGTGCAGACTAAAAAGATGTAAGAACCAGAATTCTAGGCCTTAAAATCACTTCTACAGAACAGAACTTCTAAGAACATCCTATCCTATACTTAAAATTGTTGCAAATAAACTTTATCATTCATTCATTCATTCATTCATACAAAAACTGTTTCTCAATTAATATAAATCTAAAGAGTCCTGAGTTTTTCATAAAACCCAAGAAGCTTTTAGGTTTGAACTTGCCTTCCGACGCCATCATTCTAAATTAGCGGAATACAAAGACAATGTTCTTAGTCGACAACCAAGAATAATGACGCACAGACAGACCGGGTATGTGGAAAAAGCGACGGCTGAACGTCTCGGCTGAGAATACATGATTAGTCCATGAGCCTTGAGAGCACGCACTGTAAATTGCCCTACGTCATCGGGTGACACAATATAAAATCTGGGTGCTTACCATCAACTCTTATTGCGGTTTTGTTTAGGACCTAAACTGATCTGCTTCGCTTATTCGTACCACGACAGCAGCGATTCAGTGATCATTCAATGACATTTCACAGCCGCTGAGCTGTCATCAACTCTTATTTGACTTATAACTCGGCCAAGCTAACATGTCACCTGCTAGTTATACCCGTCACTCTCACTCTCCGGGCATGACAGAATCGAGTGAAAGAGACGGGTAGAAGAAATAAGGATACTAATCGTTCGGTTATTCACATTTAGCAATTCATTTGCGATCCAGGGGGCTAATTGTCTAATTTTAACATCAATCGCAATCGCTTTCAATTTGACGTTTGAAAGATATTAACGAACTTCACACCACAAATTATTGACATTTGATTGCGATTGCGATCGCGACGTGTTTTGAAAGATTATTGAATGAACGATATCGTTACTTTTACGTAGATTTGGAATTGTCTAAGCAAAGTGACAACCGCAAAATCTTTGAAAGCAATTGAGAAGTGTCAAACGAAAGATTTCAATGTTAACTGCAATCTTTCAACGAATATAAGTAAGTTTTTATTATGTTTCTTGATTTATTACAAAATTTTAGTAATTATCGTCATTTTAAACTCACCAAAAGCCGGGACCAACAGTTTAACGTGCCTTTCAAAGCACATAGGAGCTCGAGATAATACATTTTCAATCACACAAAATCGTAACGATTATTTGAGAACATAGTCTATGTCATCTGATAGGTATCATTCAAAACATCATTCGTTCCGAATGCGATTGCGATTTATGGAATTGTCTAAAGTTACACAATTCCATCAATCGCTATCATAATCGCAATACCTTTGAAAGCGATTGCGATTAATGTTCAAATTAGACAATTAGCCCCCAGTTTTTAGAAGGTCATAGTACGAAAGAAAGCAATTCATTTTAGGAACCTATTCTGCATCGCGCTATTTTTAAATCGCTGTCTTAAAGTTGATGGTAGGCACCCTGTACTTTAAATTACAAATTCCTTGTAATACCTTTTACGTATTATACGCTTTTTCATTGTTGATCGAAGATTATACGTTGGCTTTTCTAAATTTCAGTAAACTTTCTATCTTTGGGAATCAGCAACTAAGATAGGTACTTGGTAAGTAAAATAGTAGAAGATCGGCAAGAAATACTTTATTGAAAGTCGATTGCTTTAATTAAATAATAAAATTATTATAATGGCGTATCTTTTTCGTCCAGCCGAACATTTCTCTTTCTACTTACTGAAACTGAACCGCTGCTAAGTATTAGACTAGACTTAGGTATAGTTGAGGCCTATTTCATTAACAATAACTCCAGAACTTCGCAAGTTCCGTTCACTTCCATGCAGATTTTAATCAAAAGTTGGTGATCAGCTACACTTTAATTAAGAAGCCACACTCGGCAGCATGTAAACTTCGGCCTAGACAGTACCTACTACATGTAGGGTAGGTAGAACCCCTATTGTCACCAACATAAGGAATTTTTCGCTTTAGCGCTTTTAGAGCTTAGTGCGTAATGATCTTGGGTATGAATGACAAATTTATATCTAGATCCTACTTAACAACACTTAATATTGACATTAAAATTGTTTGAAAGATATTTTGAGAAAAAAACGTATGGCACAAGGAATGATAAGTATACGTAAAATTTGTTACCTAAAGCCATCTATAAAAAATTATTGGCCTTTGTTATTTACTTAAGGCTTTTTTGTTTGGCTTGTCTAAGATTGCAAATATAAATAAATCGTTATTTATATATCTTTCTAAGTTTAAAAGTCCACACCTGGCCACAACTGGAGCTACTGCCCTACTACTAGAACTGGAAGTGGAAGACTCTGTAACATCGATGAGGAAAGTTGGTACGTTGTCAACTTAGGCTTGAAATGCTCCACAATAGTAGCTCACGATAATTAGTGCAGGTAGGTCGACTGTAACTATCTGGTTTCAATTATTATATAGTACGTTCAAAGTCATAACCGAAATGTCATTGCATGTCGTCACTTAGGAGGACTGTGTACACTCGAGGACAAATTCGGTGAACCACCTCTTACTTCTTTTCACGTGGCTGGTGCCTCGCCATTCACGCGCAGACCCGTTTACTATTTTTTATGTATTAACTAGGGTAGTACAATGCATAAGCAATTACGGATAGAGACTGCAACTGAACGGTGAGACGCCAGCCACACGAAAAGAAGTAAGATGTGGTTCACCGAATTTGTCCCCGACTGTACCAAGCTGATTCCATACATACGGCGATAACGTCGGCATGTAGTCAATTCTATTTTTTTTTTGTTACAGTGTCCCCAAAGTGCCTGGTGTGGAATGGGTACCAGTCAATCCAAGGTCTTCAGAGTTGAACTACCTGGAGATGCAGTCTCCTGACAAGATCGAGCTGAGGAGTAGCTCTGACTTCGGCAACCGGACCTTCTGGGATAGCCTCGGTTTCAAGGAAAATCAGAACTATAAGAAGATAGAAGTGTCTTAAAGCCTTATTCTAAATACATTATTTCTTTACATTTGTATGTTCTTAACATTATTTTGTGAAATAAAGTTGATAATACGTTTTTTTAGTAGTCGCCATTTTCTGATTTAAAGGTTCACATTACTTGTACACATTTAGAAATTTATATAAAAGCATTTGCACGACTTTTGGTAGGTGTGAGGAGCGAAGCGACGAGCATGTTAGGTTTACTGCTTGTCCTGAAAGGGCTTGCGCCCCAATTTTAATAGCGCTTTTTATTACATCACTGTCCATGTGGCAGATAAGACGCGGAACGCCAATACTTAGCGGGCAATGTATGTTAAAACGCGTCTAACTCGCGCGTAGTTCTTGACAGGGACTTACATGAAAAAACCGCGCGAGCCGAGCGAGCGAAGCGAGCGTCCCGCGACAGCGGTCGGCGAAGCGCCAAAACCGACTTTATACAATTTTCTACTACCTTTTCAAACTATATTTTCATAATAAACTGGGTTTTGTTTTATTTTTTTCTTTGTTTTCGCTAACTTTATAAAAACAAGGTAATTTGTCGAATAAATTATATACAATCAGCAAAAAAGCTTGTCATAAAAATGAAATTTTTACAAAAAACTTAACGCCTGATAGGTACAAGTTATTGTTACAAGTACATTTTTATATTTTTTATAAGTTTCTGTATAACCACTCAGAATAGTATTTTCTGTTTTAGCGTTACAGTTAAAATAGCACCAGTCTATGTGTTTAGGCTTGAACTAAATAAATCGAGGCCTAGAACTCAAGTAATTAATAAATTTTGAACTTGTAAAATAAACGTGTATTTTCGTTGAGAAAAAATATGACAGATGATCGTCATTTGTTCCTTTATTTTTATAACATACTTGCTTACTACGCAAGCCACGGAGGTTTTTTATATCTCCGTGGTTTGAAAGGAGTATCAATAATTGTACTGCGTTCTTGGTGGCGTAAACACTATGAAATATGAAAGGAAAGGACGATGGGACAAAACGTCCCCTAAAACCCATTTCCGACCAACAGATTTGAAATGTATCTCAGGTGAAAGATATTAATATAGTGACTACTTTTCACTATGGCGACATCCCTCAAATCTGTGGGAATTCTGGGAAAATGTTATTTTAATTTAATATTGTTATGTATTACAAAAGTAACACCAAAGTTAATAAAAGAAAATTGATTTTGACATTGAATATAGCTATTAATCTCTTTCTAGATTCGTATGAAATTGACACGTAAAACGTATGTTGGAGGGGAGGACGGGTCCCAATTTGCTCATTGCCATTTATGAATAAAGTAGGCAAGTTAAGATAAAAATTACAGAGCATAGTTTTAAGTAGAATATAATTGAAGCTGGTACAAAAGTATGATAGCAATAAACAGTCATGTTTATTTTTCGAATTTTCAGTAATCTCATTCGGTCGTTTCATTTTTATTTTGATAAAAGTAGTCGAAAAGTTAGTATTTAAGCAGTAGACTTAATATTTTGAGTAAGGACTATTCTTATTTTTTTGTCGGAGCTTTATTATTCCAACTTCAAATACTTAGTATTAATATCAGAGTAAATATTATTGTAATACTGGATCTGTGCGCAAATTTAACGTTGCCATTATTAAACAGAACGCCAATGATCCGGTATTTACTTAAATTTATGCAGGCCAGCGTTTCAACTGTTTTGATCTTGTGAAGATCTATCGTCCTATAATAACAAGCTTTTGTTGTAGTTCTGTAGTGAGTTCAGCTAGCGCACTGGATTGTTGTTGTTACGTTACGTTACGTTACGTTAGTTTTTTTAACTATATATTTAATAATAAATACTTATTGGTCGTCCAGGAGAAATAGAACGGAGTAGGCACAATACAAGTTTAGTGAATGCTGTGTTTCTGTGAACTAAAACTATAAAACTAATATCAAGAAACTCGTCAAAGGCTGTTTTTTCTCCGGTTTTATTTCTTACAAGAATTGTCAAATTATATTCTAATCTAAGCTATAATTCAAATATTACCAAAACATCATGTAAAAAACTGGCCAACTCTTGCTGGAGCTAAAAGCGATGAAATCTCTCGGTAAAGCCAAGCCAACTCTAATGTTCCTTACTGCGATTTCTTTATTGATATAGTTAGTTAGGTTTTATGTGACTTGGTCGTCGACTTGTAACCACCAACATGTAAGAATGTTCAACGTCCAAGTCACATAAAACCACTGAATGAACTGATATAGTTATACAGTATGTAAACGATCGAAAGGCAAATAATAAAACCCGATAATGTAAAGACGAGAAATATGAATTTGGAACCGAACTTACTGAAATTTAGAAACTTTTTATAGACAGCGTTAAAAATAAATAATAAGTTAATCAAAATGTAACTCCCTGTATAACTTTGTATACAATCTCAACAGTGAAATCTCGATAGTGATTTAAGTTGTAGTCACTGACGAGTGACAACAACTTAAATATCATTAATTCATTATGTTATATGCGATGTAGTTCGATATGTCGTCAGAGAAACACAGGATAACACTGCACCTTACTTTATTAAGAAGAAAATAATAAATACAACTGACATAACCAAAGGCTTTTTCATTCTTTAAACAAGTCTTTTCTGAAACAGCAAATCACACTAAACACTAACGAGTCCTATCGCGGTAGTTCAACCAACGAAATAATTTTGTGAACCGGTTTAACTAAACTAAACTGAACACAGTAAAACACATTGAACAAAGAAAAATAGGTGAAAACACATCTCCATCAATTGACAGGTCGGTAACATAAAACTCATTACTTTTACTCTCTTTGAAGTTTTACTTCTCTGACAAATCTCTTCAGTCATAGATAAAGAACAGAAAAAAGGATTTTTCTGTTTTTGCTGTTCTGTTAAAGAAGTTTTTCGTTTTAGACAATGCTTTGTCTATGACATTTTGACAAAAATTTCAATGATAATTAAGTACTGCTAATAAAATGATGACAAACTTGCATCACAGGATGTTACTAAAATCATTAACCGACTGATGATAAAGAGGTAAACTATTTCATTTACCAAAATTGAAACTAAATTAAATTGTATTTAAAAAGGGTGCCATTGTATTATACCCGTTTTATACACCCACCAGTTTTATGGTTTGCCTTTCGATCGTTTACATACTGTATATCAGTTTTTGGTGGGATTTCATATCTTTTCAGAAAGCTTCAGTTTTTTTAAGCATCAATAGAAAGGGCTCATCACATTGAATAACTTTTTTTAAGGCGACCTTTTCATATCTCTCATAGTTTAAGTGAGCTCTCAGGGTACTTGAACAGATACTCCAGACCTTAATTTTTTGTATCTCAAGAGAAAGGTCCAACCACGCGGGATATATTTGGTAAAGACAAGATGCCAATAACTTTAGTAGTTTGGCTGGTCTGTTAAGATTTCTCCTCAGAGTCATCAGGTACTTACGATCTTCCATGAACATAGTTTTGATAATTATTCTTTTATGTGGGCATTGAACCCTACCTCTGAACCAAATTTCAGGTCTCTAGGTTTATGGGAAGTACTAGTTCTATTTTGATGATAAGTGAGTGAGTCAGTGTCGAAATAGCAAAACTTTGCTTTTATATAACTTCAGAAATAAATCAGCTACAAACTTGAAGTTTTGGGGTCGTGGTGTGTACACACAGTTTACTTTATGAAGATAATTTCAGCGTTCTAAACCTATCCAAATGTCTTCAAATATGGGCTTGAAAATAAGCTGAAATGGTTCCAATAAAGGATGGTATGGCAGTGTTTGCTTCGCGCTCGACTTGGCGGGTGCACTGCCGTGCCCCCAGATAATTTACTACTTATAACTAAATTACTATAATAAAGACGAGATTGTAATTCGAGTACTTATCATCTAATTTGGCCTTGTTAAGTTCTTTATGATGTATACCCATACAAGTATTTTAACCAAAAAAAACAGAAATAAGAAAATTGGACATGTCGCGAGCGCAGCAGCAAAATACGAGTTTCTAATTAAACTAAGTAAAACTTTTCAGTGTAAGTTACGTTATTAAACCTAAATGGGACAGGCTTAACTTTGACGCTGAAGCGAAACTAAACAAACCTTCTGCTATGAATACAGGATTAGTATTGAACTACAGAAGCATGGTATGTATTAGGTATTTAGCAGTCATCGAAAATACCCCTTTTTACCAAACTCCGATAGAAGGAACGACATGTCGTAGGTCTAGCAACGACATAATTATTTTTTAAATACGTTGCTTCTCTTATAGCTGATGAGTTTTTTTGTCCGTTTTTTTCTTTTAACTAAAACGGATAAAAAAAGGATATTTTTCATTTTCGGCTAGGACATTGTACACTATTCGTACTAATAGTAAAAAATATAGTAAAGTCAAATAAAATATGAAAATTCTCATTGTCTTTCTGGATAAATGGTACAAAAATAAACTTTGAAATAAAAATTCTTTGCCATCCATGCTCACACTGGCAACCATATTTAAATCACGTTCGGAAACTTTGATTTTTCTGTACGAAAAAACGATGACATTGACGACTGATGATAATCTGTAAATGTAAACCTTTTTTTTAATGTTAGTGTGACATTTTACCGCCATATTGAATCGGGGTTGCATAATTATTAAGACTAGATAATGCTTTTTCATCCCATCTATTCGAAAAGCGATGATTGTTTATCTAATAACAGGGTCCAAAACGATTCATTTTTTACCTGTTATGACAAGAGGGTATAAATGAGATTTGAATTTTGAACAGCTTCATAACAGGGTCCAAAACAATGAGATTTGAATTTAGAACATAATTAAAGAAGCATTGGTTGGAGTGTAGCAAAGGGTGTGCAGTACTTAAAAAAAATCTACTGATTTTGTATGGGGCTGGGGCTTTTTTCAGGACCGAGAAATTTTCAAAAACGGAATTTTATAAAATTGAGAATATCTCGTAAACGGTGAGTCGTAGCTAAAATCTAACAAAATTTTCGGCATCCCCGGAGATACTTATAAGAAATCTGATGGACATATATTTTTTTTATTTAATTTTTTTTTATTTCAAAACTCAATTTCTTTTTCTTGCCCGACTAGCGCTATGATGTATCCGAACGACAAAGAAAGGTAGGTAGTTTGATTTGTCTTTACTGCTTTTCTTATAGAGGGGGATGAAAAGCAGAGTGTATTTCTCGGCCGCAAAATTATTTTCACCTCGGGTGGCGTATATTGAATCCCTCGCTGCGTTCAGGATTCTACTTTAGAATCCCTCGCTGCGCTCGAGATTCTACTCTAGAATCCTTCACTGCGCTCTGGATTCAAAATAGCGCCCTCGCCGTAAATATATTATTTTGCTCCCTTGTAATACAATCTACTATTGTACCATCAAACGCGTTAGCTTATTGCGATATAATTAGTTTTCAGTTGTTATAATTATCTTTTGCTTGCCTATGGTATAGTGTGCAAAGTCCTAGCCGAGGCTCCATACAAAACTGAAAAATCTCCTTTTGGACGATTCATTAGCAATATTTTTATAATCTACTAGCTTCCGCCCGCGACTTCGTCCGCGTGGACATTCGGAAAAATACTTAGGGGACCAATTACCAGGATAAAAAGTATTCATTGTTTTAATTTCATAAAAATCCGATCAGCCGTTTTTACGTGATTATGCGGGTCCTCCCTTACCAAGCGAGCAGCCTCGCGCGAGGCTGAATGTTTGCCACGTTCGGCGGGCCTCGCACGAGTCTGCTCACAATCAAAAACTTAGTTCTGAGTAGCTTAGATACCAAGAACTTTTAGGGTACTTAAGATGATTTAGGTTTCTATACCCTATTTACCCCCTGGGTTAGATTTTCGGAGAACTACGAAATGGGTTGTCTATTTGTTTTAAGAAGTAAGCCTACAAAGTTTCAAGTTGAAATGTCTATTTTACCCCCTGATTTTTCATTCAAAATTTCACCCCTATTTCAACCTTTTAGGGGTTGAATCATGTTCAACGTGTTAAACATCAAAATAAATGCCATTTTTGCAATCGTCATCCCATAAAACCTCAATAACGACATCCATATCGATTTTTAGGTTTATTTATCCCATTTAACCTCTAAGGGGTAGATTTTCGAAAAAATACGAAATATGTGTTTGCTTATTTGTTTTACTTTCCGACCATAAGCCTAAATAATAAATTTAATGAAGGACTTTCCAGATACAACATTTCGTCGCCCTTTTCACCACTTCGGGGGTGGAATTGTCAAAAACGCTGGCACAGGAAAATATTAATTTTCAATTGCCAGCCTAAATACAAAATTTGAAGATTCTAACTTCAACACTGACGGACTTTCGTACACATATTCATCCCCTATTTCACCCCCTGGGTTTGATTTTGGAAAAATTACGAAATGGGTTGCCTATTTGTTTTAAAAAGTAAGCCTACAAAGTTTCAAGTTGAAATGTCTATTTTACCCCTGATTTGTCATTCAAAATGTCACCCCTATTTCAACCTTTTAGGGGTTGAATCATGTTCAGCGTGTTAAACATCAAAATAAATGCCGTTTTTGCAATCGTCATCCCATAAAACCTCAATAACGACATCCAAATCAATTTTTAGGTTTATTTATCCGATTTAACCTCTAAGGGGTTGATTTTCGAAAAAATACAAAATATGTGTTTCCTTATTTGTTTTACTTTCCGACCATAAGCCTAAATAATAAATTAAATGAAGGACTTTCCAGATACAACATTTCATAACTCTTTTCACCCCTTCGGGGGTGGAATTGTCAAAAACGCTGGGACAGGTAAATATTAATTTTCAATTGCCAGCCTAAATACAATGTTTGAAGATCCTAACTTCAAAACTGACGGACTTTCATACAAACATTCATCCTCTATTTCACCCCCTTAGGGGTAGAATTTCCAAAAATCCTTTCTTAGTGGATGCCTACACTGTATAACGTATCTATGTGCAAAATTTAAAGTCTCTAGGTTAAACGGTTTGGGCTGTGCGTTGATATCTCAGTCAGTCAGTCAGTCAGTCAGTCAGTCAGTCAGGACTTTGAATTTTATATATATAGATAGATGTGAATAAAAAGTTTTTGACTTGACTTGACTTAAATGAGTGTAATGTTCTTCGATAGTAAGTATGTATGTACATACCTATGTAATTATGTAGATTTCTATGGTCCCGCTTCCAAAGATTTTAACGTAAGTATGAGGTGTCTTTAGATTCGTCTTGAGTAGAGCGAGTGACACTGGGTAAAATATAAAAAAACGACCAATCCCATCGAGTGGGGTATCAAATTGAAGAGTTCTAAATAGCGATATAGTAGAGACACCAAAGAGTACGCGCTACTAAAGAGTACGCCGTGTGTTTAGTAGTTTTACGGTGCGACAAGGATCTTTTGACACGCGGTCGAAATGGAAACTAACTCTTCTCTAGCTATTCAATCAGTCGACTAGCGCTCTTGTCAATGTTATCCAAGTGCCAAAATATGATCCTTGTCGCATATGACCATGGAGCTAGACTACATACTGAGGTAACTGGAGAGTGCAGTACTAACACTTTTTTGTGACCACAAATTACACTGTGGCTGTCTTCCGTCTCACCTACACTTTGAAAAAATACGTATGGTCATATGAGACAACTGACAGCCACTACATACTAAATGTCAAATTTGCTGGGCACACTTTTTTATTCAGGATGAAAACTCCAGTTACCTCAGTATTAAGTCTAGCTCCATGCATATGACTCATGAAGCTAGACTTAATACTGAGGTCACTCAGTATTAAGTCAAGCTTCATGATATGACTAAACGCACTGCGTAATCTTTGGTACCACGTACCTACTCCTTGGTGTCTCTACCCTAATATGTTTATCTTCCAGTTTTGCAGAACTCTCCGCATTAATTTATCTAAAAAAAGAAAGGAACTTACTTTTTTTTTATTAGAAGGCATCTAATTTAGGAGATTTATTGATACTGAACTTATAAGACAAAAATATTTTTTTATAAAAAAAAAACAAAAAATCCGACCTCAAACAGTTAACCACTAAAAAGGGTAAAAGAAACTCTTTTATTTCTTACTGCAGTCTGTACCCCGAGTGTAAGTTTTTATGTCAAGCAAACGCAAACTATTTCGAATGCGTATTAATGTCAATTTGTATGAAAACTATATAAGCGCGCTACTCGCCGCTAGAGGCGCTAATACAGTTTTCATACAAATTGACATTAATACGCATTCGAAATAGTTTGCGTTTTTTGACATAAAAACTTACACTACGGGCACTGGAGACTTTTATAATATAAAGTGATTCACCGAACGCTGACTGCAATGAGAAATCAAAGAGCTTGTTTTACCATTTTTAGTTAATATTTTCCAGTCGGGTTTTTACAATTTGTTATGTATGTTTTATTGTGTATAATAAATTCTTCTTTTGCAACGCTTTATGAATAATATTAAGAGATAAGTAAACAAATCATTGAAAGTGGTTTCACTTTGTGTATATTAAGTAAACATGAATTTTATTTTCACTTCTACGTACCTACTTACTCACATAAAAGATTTCTTATAATTTTATACTCACAAGGGAATTATACAATCAATGGTACTACGAGATAATATCTTCCGATTGATCTGATTCTGAGAAAAGAAGCTTACGCACTTGTGTTATGGAAATCAGACTCCCGTATGTGGGTATACTACACAATTACACATTATTAGTTGAACGTATAAATAATAACACTTTTCACTTCTCATGCTCTAAAAGTACGCCAATATTGCCCTACGAAGCGGGACTAAAGTAACCACTTTAGTCCCTAGGGAGTCAAAAATATATCGTACTTTAAATTCCTTCATGTGACATTAGACAAACTCAAACAGCCAGTGAATATACTATTATTTTTAAAGTGTGGACCATCTTCATTGCGAAAATGTTAAGATGTTTTTTGTTTCATGGTTTTTCCGCAAGCAAGGTGGCGCCAAGTGTTTTAAATTGTTATTTTAGTGACTGGTTTAGAAGAAAAAACTGACCGGGAGTATTGGCGCCAATTTGGCGGGTAAGGTTAAGTGGATATTTTAATTAATCGCAGTTTGTTTCATAGTGGACTTTGTGACTCAAGATAGGTGTGGTTTTGTGCCCCAAGTGTCTACGCAACTGGACGATACGTGAAATGAACTTCTCGGTAAAGTAATGCCGAGTGTTTTATTATAGAGGTGACTACCTCAGCAAGAATTATCGAGAAGGCTGACTTGACACACTTGACGCCAAATACTCCAAGGAGTATTGGAATGTAACACACCTACATTGTTATGAAAACATAAGAAACTATAATAATTTTCATGTCTCATATTCTGAAAGGAACTCCTAACTGCCTAAAATGCGGGTTGAAAGTGGTATGTGGCAGCCCTAGGGCCGTTATGACATTTAAAATAGGAATAGGAGGGGTCATGGCAAAATCTGTAATAGGACCTACACACGTTCCGATCCGACAGCCGATTTGGTCTGCTCCCAGACCAAATCAGCGCTACACACGTTCCGATTTGGTCTGGGAGCAGACCGAATCGGAGGTCGGATAGGAACGTGTGTAGAGTCTGTAAGTATCTCTTTCGACATTTATAATTACCAAAGGCACAGAAGCCTATGCAGCCATGTTTTGCTATTATATAAAATAAATTAACATCGTAGAATTATTATTTTAATGTCTAAAACATTGTTTTTTTAAAGAATGCGTTTTTAGAAACAGATTAAACCAAATAAGTTATTTGTGACATAAAAAATCAGGCTATTAATTTCATGGAATTGCATAGAGTACGGGTCAAACACCAAACAAGACTGTATGAACTTAGTTTCCCTTGCCTTCCCTAAAACAGAGAAAATGAACAAAAAGTTCGAAAATTCCACGGCCATAGGTTTTTTTTTTTTTATTATTATTTCTGATTATTTCTGTTTATTTTTACTTTCCTCATATTCAACATGAAAAGTAGAGTGTTTACTTCGGGCGTATGGACCCATAACAGCCTCGAACTATCGGCGCCCTCACTTCGTTCGTGCGCCAAAACACTCGACTGTTATGGGTGTCATACAGCCCTTGCTAAACAATCTACTATTAACTACTCAATAATTGGCAGTATGGCTAAATGTCTTCGCCTGTCCTACAAAAGGGCGAATATTTTTACTACTACTACTACTGACCGCGAAAATTTCAGAATTTATCAAAAGTTTTTGTACTAAATTGACTATTTTTCTCGCACTCAAAGTGAAAAGTACAGTTTGCACCTCGAGACTAAACGCCAACTTAATATACCCTCGGTTTCATTGACTCCCTCGCACGCTCATTGACGCTCATTGACTCAAACCACCTCTGGTATATAATGGCTTCGTTTAGTGCCTCGTTATAAAATGTACTATTTTATAACGAGGGACTGCCGCACTACACCGCATACGAACGCATTTTCCAACACTTACTTGCTTGCTCCGCTAGCTCAGCGGGCCGAAGTGCATCTTGGCCTCCGACAAATTAGTGCGCTAATCCTTTCTGCCTTGTACAGTCAGCGTAAAAATTATCTGAGCGTTCAAACCCACTTAAATACCTGAACATTTGACAAAAACAAACCTTTTGCTTGAGAACAATAGACAACAAAAAATGATAGAAAAGTTTTGTTAAATGTTAAGAATGTTTGGTAGGTTTGATCCCGACCATTTTACGTCTGTTCCTTATAGTTACATTAATAGGTACTTACATTAATGTAACTAGTTGGAATTTTTAATCCAAGTAGTTATACTATTTACAAATTCTCATTAAATGTAACTAATTTAACTTTTTTTCTCCAATTAGTTACATCGTAAATATTCCCTCAGTCAGACATTTTTCTCCAATAGTTGCAGCGTTTCGAAATACTCATTTAATGTAACTAATTAAACTTTTTATTCCAATTAGTTACATATAAAAAAAAAAACTCCAATTAGTTCATCATCATCATCATCATCATGTCAGCCGAACGACGCCCACTGCTGGGCATAGGCCTCCCCCAAGGATCTCCACAACGATCGGTCCTGCGCTGCCCGCAACCAGCGGCTCCCCGTGACCTTGACCAGATCGTCGGTCCACCTTGTAGGGGCCTGACCACGGAACGTCGTCCGGCACGCGGTCGCCATTCAAGAACCTTTCCGCCCCAACGGCCATCAGTTCTCCGCGCTATGTGTCCCGCCCACTGCCACTTCAATGATGCAATCCTTCGAGCGAGGTCGGTTGTTTTAGTTCTCCTGCGGATCTCATCATTTCTGATTCGATCGAGCAGGGAAATACCAAGCATCGCTCTCTCTCTCCATTGCTCGCTGGGTGACTTTGAGCCTTCTTATGAGACCCATAGTAAAAGACCACGTCTCACTTCCATAGGTCATTACTGGCAACACACACTGGTCAAAGACTTTCGTCTTAAGACATTGAGGTATTTCGGACGCGAATATATGTCGGTGAACCGACCGAACCGAACCAATTAGTTACTTGAAAGAAAGAAAAAGAAAAAACTTTATTTGATACACACACAAAATAATCATTTTCTCATATAATATATATCACTATAAAATAACATGCATGCGTCAAAATGGTCTCCGCTCAGCATATGTCCTGGTATAATTACCAAGACGCTGGTCTTCCGCTACTTAGTTATAATCCCCTTAATTACGCACGCTGACTGCTTCCTCTGCGTCTGTATTCTTGTAACTTTTACCCCGACCACCTTCAAAGTTCAAAGCAAGGATAAATATTCTGGGTTAGCTCGCTCCGTCGTGGATCCTGTCTTAGCCCCTGGGCTTGATTGGGATTAAGAGCAAACCCATTATAAGTAAAAAATAAGACAGTACCAGCTCTCTAATTCACAAACCGTTGGAAACGGAATCGGATTCAGATTATGTGCTTTGTCTTTATCTATTCTTTAGTGTGTGACAGAGACAAAAGTGAGCTAAAGAAAAATACCTGAATAATAAATATTGTACAGAGCGTTTCAAACTAGGTAGATATAAAATATAATTTAAGAATTGATTATTAATTAAATTGAATGCATGCAACTACATAATATTAAGTATAGTAAATAGGTATTTGTAAAACGCTGACTACACTATTGAATTAGGAACTTTCCTGTAATGATAGGTGTAATGTGTGTTAAATAAAATAATAATAAATAATAAAAAATTTCGCTGTCGGGAGCGTTTTCGACGCTTTGTGAATCAGGGCGCAGGTCTGACTATTCGGGCACTTCCCGCTCTGTTAGGTCTTTGGCAACATCGTCTTTCCAGCGGTATCTTGACCGACCCAGCGGTCGTCATCCATGAAGTATGGCACTAAGATCATCACCTACTGATAGTTTTGTAGATGCGAAATTTTTGGCTATGTTAATCAACTTGGACATTGTCTTTAAGTTTTATTATCTATATTTCAATAAAAACATTATCTACTAAAATCAATAAAAAAATCTCAAGGGAATAGGAAATAGCTAGACCCCTATAGCCCTATACCGAAGCTATCGAAGTCAGAAACAATGATAACAAAGTATCTAAATACGAGTAATAAACACACAAGGTATTAGCATTTCTAAAGAATCTTTTATAAAAAGTGTATCACTTGTCGAAAGCTCCGCCATTCCGAAGCAATATAGGATATTGGAGCGATTCAGAATTCCAACGAGTACGAAAAATTAAACTTTAATGCGATAGCGCGTGCTACATACGACGAAATGCCTTATCTTTGAATCATTTAGCTCTAGGTTTTTTTTTTATTTTCGTTCGACTTCGAAAACACTTTTTTTTATTGGCTGTTTGCTACCTTTGATTTGTCAATGGAACTCTTAGTGCTCATTCAGTCGACAACGTTTGGACGAATTGTCTTTTTTACGATTCGATCTTCTGTTTTCCTTGACGGAGGAAATGCTTTTTGTACCGGAAAAACTGAAGGCAACGTCTTTAGTATAATTATGACTTTCGTGTTTTTTGACGAATCGACACTGACGGATCCCGTGTGAATGAGCGGCATGCGGCAAGCCATTCATAAAAACAGATATACCTAATTGAGATTGTCTTTGTAAAACCAAGATATCTTAATTTATCAAGCCGTGACTTACTTGAGTTATTGTGAAAAAAATATTGAAAAAAAGAATTGCAATTTTCAGCCCGGCCGCGTTTCTAATAATAACATCTGGATAAACTTCTGTTTAAATTTAAATCAGCTACCTCATGCAAGTCAAAAGACACAAAAACGATTGTTTTCTCAGATAAACTGGGACAAGGTCTAGGAGTAACGATGAAAAATATATATAATAGAAATGTTATAAATGTATGTACACCTGGGAAGTCTTTTGAAGATATTGTGCATAGTTTATCTTTGTATGAAATAGATAGTTTGACCAACATAATTATTTTATGTGGCGACAGCTCCCAAGTTAGGAAACGTGAAATCTTGATGAATATTAACTTTTTATTGAAACTACAGTCTGAAACCGGCTGTAAATTAGTAATTAGCTCATTTCCTTACGCGAAAAACCTAACTAGGGAGCAGAATCAGCATATATATGAGTTAAACTCATATTTGTTCAACTTGATAAATTGTCATAGTGACAAGGTTTTATATTTTGATATTAATAATTTTATTAATAATTTTATTTTGACATCGGATACTATGTATCTTGCAAATAGGTTTAGGACAAAAATAGCTAAATTGTTAGCTTTTAATTTACAAGACACCTTTCAAGGTGGCAAGCCAAAGTCTTTTGACTCTGATTTTAGTAGCTTACCTACTAATAATAATTTAATTAATTTAAATAATATAAACACTTCTTTACAAAGTGAAAACGTCTCTAAATCGGCTTTAAACTAAAACATAAGACAACAGCCAAGCCCTCTTGCCTTAACGTATTATGTCAAAACATTCAGGGCCTGTCTGGCAAAGTTTTAGAGTTAGAATTATTTGCAGAATGTAATGACATTCATGTCATTTGTATAACTGAGCACTGGCTGAATCATTGTGATTTGTCATGTAGTGTGAATAATTTTCAGTTAGCAAATTTATTATCTAGGAAGACAACAACGCGTGGCGGCTCTCTAATTTTCGTAAAAAATAATATAAGCTACAGAGAAAGAAAGGATATTGTAAACCTTTCTATAGAACGTCATGTCGAGCTGTCATGTGTAGAATTAAAAAGCTTAGTCATTGTATGTGTATACCGACCACCTAAAGGTAATTTTGAAACATTTGAATCGGTGATGGAGGATGTGTTGAATAAGTTAAAGTTAAAAAATAAACCAATAGCAGTATGTGGCGATTTTAATGTTGATATTCTCGAAAGCTGTGCATTGACTACACGAATATTAACTTTGTTCAATTCTTTTAATTTAATTAATCAGTTCTTGGAGCCCACAAGGGTAACATCTCATTCAGCCACTTGCATAGATAATGTTTTTTCGGAGTCTGATCCGTTAAAAATATTACATCCGACCATTACGGATTAAAGGTATCCTATGAATTAGATATTGTTGATGCGCCTAAAAGTGTACAATGCAGGCCCGTTACAAAAACGCGACTACGTAATTTTGAAAATAATGTAGCTGATAAAGTTTCTACGATGCCATATGTGCATGATGATCCTAATGCGCTTTATGGAACCCTTTTTGAATTAGTAACGAATGAGTTCAATAATATCTTTAAGTCTAAAACGATTAAATGCACCCAGAAGTTAAAGTTTTGCGAATGGGCTACGACAGGTATTTATAAAAGTAGAAACAGGCTGTATGAACTATATAAATTAAGAGAAACTAATCACAGCCCTCGTTTCGTAGAACATGTAAAACAATATTCTAAGATTTTCAAAAAAGCATGTTCTAAAGCAAAGTCTATATTTTTAAAGGATAAAATTAAAAAGTCAAATAATAAAATCAAAACAACTTGGGATATTATTAAGCGTGAAACCGGAAAAGGTAAACAACATGACAACAGTCTAGCGCTTAACATTAATAACGCAAGAATAAACTCTGAAACAGAAATTGCTAATATTTTTGATAACTTTTTTGTAAATATACCATTAGTAACCACCTCTAATTTGAATTCTTCACCAGCTTCTGCTGTCTCGGTTCTTGAAAAACATGTGTCTGAGTGTAGTTCATTATTTAATTTTAAAGAAATTAATTCGAGCGATATAATCAAAACATTTAATTTACTTAAAATGAAAACTACCACTGATTTATGGGGCATATCTGTTACTGTACTTAAAAACATTATTCATGCTATTGCCCCTTATCTTGCTATTATATTTAATCAGTGTATCGCTCAAGGAATTTTTCCTGATTTAATGAAATTTAGCAAAGTGATACCTTTATTTAAATCAGGAAACAAAGAAGACCCAAGTAATTATAGACCAATATCAATATTACCCGCCTTAAGCAAAATATTTGAAAAAATAATACTCGAGCAATTATTGTCTCATTTCTCATTAAACAATCTCATGCATAGCAAACAATTCGGATTTATGAAGGGTCAGTCAACCACGGATGCTGGGGTTGCACTTTTGAAGCATGTGTTTGATGCCTGGGAAAAGTCGCAAAATACTCTTGGAATATTTTGCGACTTATCCAAGGCTTTTGATTGTGTTGATCACCGGACGCTGCTGTTGAAGCTAAATCATTACGGTGTAAAAAATAATGCCCAGAAACTAATACTGTCGTATCTCAGTTCCAGAACTCAGACAGTTGACATTAATGGAGTGAAATCAAACGGCTCTCAGATTAAACTAGGCGTACCTCAAGGCTCTATTTTAGGCCCTTTTCTATTTTTGGTTTATATTAATGATTTGCCTTTCTTTGCCAAAAACTTCTGTGATATTGTGTTGTTTGCAGATGATACTTCTTTAATATTTAACATAGACAGAAACAAAACCAATTTTGACGATGTAAACAAAGCACTGTCACAAGTACTCGGTTGGTTTAATTCTAACAATTTGCAGCTTAATGCAAAGAAAACAAAGTGCGTACTTTTTTCTCTGCCAAATGTACAGACGGTACCTGTAGAAATTGTAATCAACAACGAAAAACTGGATTTAGTACAATCAACGATCTTTCTGGGTGTAACTTTAGACTCGAAACTTCAATGGCATGCGCATATCGCAACATTAGCTGGTAAGCTTAGTTCTGCTTCCTACGCTATTAGAAAAGTACGACAGCTAACAGATGTTGATACTGCTAGAACTGTATACTTTAGTTATTTCCATAGCATCATGTCATATGGCATTCTTTTGTGGGGATTAGCGGCTGGCATTAATGCTATATTCATCTTGCAAAAACGAGCAATCAGAGCCATCTATAAACTAGGCTCCAAAACTTCGCTTAGAGACAAGTTCAAGGAAATAGGTATACTGACAGCTGCATCTCAATTTATATTAAATTGCATTCTTTTTGTACGTCGCAATATTAACTTGTATACCAAACATGGTGATTTACACAATCGTAATACTAGAAATAGAAACAAGCTCGTAATGCCTCGGTACCGTTTAGAAAAGGTGCACGGATCTTTCGTTGGTCAAGGTATACACATATATAACAAAATCCCAAGTGATATCTTGGATTTACCATATCTAGAGTTTAAGAATCATATAAAGAGTGGCCTCCTCAAAAAAGGCTATTACACTGTAAATGATTATTTGAACGACAAAACACCTTGGTCGTAACACTCGTAACAAATATTCCTAGTATGATATTGTGAGTCGTGTCCTATATTTTATATTATTACCGCTTATATTAGTTAAGCTTTTAATTCGGTCATTTAAGGTAGGCAGTTTGAGTATGTCATGCTCACTAAAACATTTCTACGGTGGTGGCGTGTGAGGCGGGTCGTTACGTTCCCTAAAATATGGTTGAGCGAAGCGATGGCTGGTTCATGCGTCATGCTCGTGAACGGGTGCTGCCAGTGGGAATGGGTCTGCTCTTATCTGCTTGCCTTAAAATGTGTTTTCTTTTGTTTTTATTCATTTTATTAAGAATTACATTTGAAACATGTATGGCGCAACTTGCAGTATATAGTAGAATTGTCTTTTGTTTTAAACTAATATTAAAGCTTTAAGTAGAGTTCCTAAGTAACTGAAAATTGTTCACCGCTATGATCATTAGTTCGCCTATACTTAACTGTATTTATCATAACCCATTGTGTAATTGTGATGGAAACTGACCTTAGTCATACCATGTTAAGGTCATTTTTCAATTTGACGACTCTGTATGAAATAAGACAGGGAGAAAAAAACAACCCTTGGAGTTTCTTGCCGGTTCTTCTCCAAGGCCTCCCGCTGTAGGGTTTGCGAACCGATGGCGTAGCTTCTATGACGTTCACAAGTATTGTAAATAACAATCTAAATTGAATAAACAAATTTGAATCTTGAATCTTGAATCTTCGAATGGAATTTTCGGAGTGAAGTGAAAACTTCTTGTGCAATCTTGCGGGGTTTCTTGATCGTTAACGAAGTTAATATGTCGCCTCGATCTTCGACTAATGAGTGAGAGTCTGAAATGAAGAACTGAAGATCTGCAGTTATTGATCAAAAACTTAATTTGTGGTTGTATACCACTGTAACTTTTTCTGGTAGAAACGTCAAACTGATGATACGTCATTATCATCATCATGTCAGCCGAACGACGCCCACTGCTGGGCATAGGCCTCCTTCAAGAATCTCCACAACGATCGGGCCTGCGCTGCCCGCATCGAGCGGCTTCTCGTGACCTTGACCAGGGTGCCTACCATCAACTCTTATTGCGCTTTTGTTTAGGACCTAAACTGATCTGCTTCGCTTATTCGTACCACGACAGCTTAATATCAATGACAGCGATTCAGAGACATTTCACAGCCGCTAAGCTGTCATGTACTCTTATTTGACTTATAACTCGGCCAAGCTAACAAGACATCTGCAGGTTATACCCGTCCTTCTCACTCTCCGGGCATGACAGAATCGACTGAAAGAGACGGGAGAAGAAATAAGGACACAAATCGTTCGGTCATTCAAATTTAGCAATTCATTTGCGATCCAGTTTTTAGAAGGTCATAGTACGAAAGAAAGCAATTCATTTTAGGAACCTATTCTGCATCGCGCTAGTTTTGAATCGCTGTCTTAAAGTTGATGGTAGGCACCCAGATCGTCCGTCTAGTCATGTAGGAGTCCTGCCCACGGAACGTCGCTCGTCCGGTACGCGATCGCCATTCGAGAACCTTTCTGCCCCAACGGCCATCGGGTACTCCGTCCTATGTGTCCTGCCCACTGCCACTTCAACTGAGCAATCCTTCAAACGATGTCGACTGTTTTAGTTCTCCTGCAGATCTCATCAATTCTGATTCGATCGCGCAGGGGACCAAGCATCGCTCTCTCCATTGCTCGCTGGGTGACCTTGAACCTTCTTATGAGACCCATAGTAAACGACCACGTCTCGCTCCCATAGGTCATTATTGGCAATACACACAGGTCAAAGACTTTCGTCTTGAGACATTGAGGTATTTCGGACGCGAATATATGCCTGAGCTTCCCGAACGCTGCCCATCCGAGTTAGATTCGACGAGAGACCTCTTTCTCGAAGTTGGACTTACCTAACTGGACCGTCTGTCCTAGGTAAACATAGTGATCAACATCTTCGAGTGTAATGTTCCCAACATTAACTGAAGTGGGTGCAACATGGATTAGGCATGATTTTCATCGTCGTCATTATAATATTATACTTAAATGGCCGTTAAATTGTTTGTATACAAAAACCCTTCGGACTGGTTGGTGGTTTTGGTTTTATGTTTTATCGCGTATACTCATCTTTCTTTCTGCATTTATCTACTTAGGTATTTGTTATTGAATGATTTCTTCACGTCTTAATTTTAAGATAACTTTCATTCGCGTATTACTTATTATTAGGTAGTCACAAATCAATACAGATAGTATACGCTTTGGTTTGAGGTCTTGCGCGACCTAACTTCGTTTTTCCTTTACGTCCTCGTCGTTTTGGTACCTTTCAAGGGGTCTTCCTAATACATTTTTATAAGGGTGAACCCTTAAATCTTACAACGTATCACTAACCCCAACGTGCAGAACTACCCTTATTAAAATTCAATAGACACGACAATGTTTGTCCTTAAATAACAGGCATACACTAACCCTAACTTACAGAACTACCCTTATTAAAATTCAATAGACACGACAATGTTAGAAATAACAGGTACAGGTATTGGAGAAGTTTTGAACTTTTACATTTACATATTGAAAACAAACCTTTTCAAACTGTTCGCTATGTAAATTGAGGCATAGTTACTATAATTTCATTATGGTGCATACTTACTTATCAGTGGTGTACTTATAACTTTGAAGCGTAGGTAATATACCAAATTAACTTGAGTGTGTTCCGTTATAAAATTGAGGGAAGTAGCGATCGTAAGGGTCACAAAGACTACCAGTCCAGCAAAAACGGCCTGTTAGTTGGCCGCAATCGGCCATAAATATTCTGTTTTTGTATGTGAAACTGTGAGTTTGTGGCCGATTGCGGCCAACACGACCGACTATTGCCTGCTACCCCCGGCGGACGGCGGAGGTGTTTGCTCCAACACCTGCCAAGAAGACGAGCCCACAAGTCAAAAACCCGGCTTTTAAGAATGCTAGATTTACACCCCCTAAGACCTCGGCGGTGACTTTTAACCATCCTGCCTGAAGCCGAGAAGAAGGGGGTGACGTTTGCCGAAGTGCTCGCGAGGGCACGGAGAGCGATCTCCTTCACAGATATGGGTATGCAGGAGGGGTTCAGAATAAGGGTGAGCAAGGCCCGCTTATTGCAAGTTCCAGACTCCAGCGGGACTATTGCGGACCAGTTGGCATCCAAGCTGGGTGTGGCCCTAGCGGATGTGGCTAAGATCGGACGACCCATTAAGAAGATAGACCTACTGATCACGGGTCTGGACGAGACTGTGAGTAAGGAGGAGGCTGTGGACGCGGTGGCC